>JARHVA010001981.1:370000-797500 GCA_037957365.1 Torreya grandis | reverse complement strand
CATATACATAATCCTTCCCAATATTAGTTTAACAATATGAGCTCAATCTATTACCTAAAGTCTATCTAGAAGATTTTATATCAAACTCACATAGACATCCTGCCATTGTCTTTGACACCTTTACAAAATATCAAACAACAAATCATAAACATATTATGATCCAAAAATCTTAAATAAATGCTACAATTTAATGCAAAACATAAAAATTAACATTTTTCTCATTTTT
This sequence comes from Torreya grandis, assembly GCA_037957365.1. Lineage (NCBI taxonomy): Eukaryota > Viridiplantae > Streptophyta > Pinopsida > Cupressales > Taxaceae > Torreya > Torreya grandis. The sequence continues at coordinate 797,274 of JARHVA010001981.1, read as the reverse complement.
CATACTAAATCATCCAAACACCTAAATGTACTAACCATGCTTATATTTAAAGTATATTTTTCATACCATATGATACTAGCCAAGGCAAACTTTCAACTACACCATCCATATAATACTAGCCAACAAATCATCCATATCACATGGTATCAACCACCTATTCATCTTATTGTATTGGCCATACGATATGATATCAAACATGTTTACCTTTTCTACTACATCAACCATGTGCTAAATGATAGAATAAATGACAAAATCTATACAAATAACATTTAAATTATAAGTAAATAAATGTAAAATATGTATAATATCACCTCAAAAGTAAGACACACCATGTGATTGTGAGATACAAAGTAATAAGTGATGAAATCAAATCATTAAAATAAAACTCAATGCGCATTAAGAAAGAAGGATTACAACAATAATCTCCAAGTGTATAATATTCATGAATGGAGGAGAAGAAATGAGAGAATAAGAAAAAATAATGAATTTCAAGCGATGATCAAGTAAGTTTCTCAAGTTGTAGAATAAAAGAGGAGAGAGCTCTTTAAAGGAAGCTAGTGAGACAAAAGGAGTTACTAAGAAACTACATCATAGTCTCACACAACCTTCTTAGTGTGTGCCTAGTGTTATTAATCCCCATAAGGTGAGGGGAAAATGTGTGACAATTGTAAAAGGAGTTACATGTGATATGAAACTCCAAGATTCCCTTTAAAATAGATAACATAGGTTGTGATTTAATAGTTTTGGGAATAATGGAGTCTTATTCCTAATTTACTTAAGGGTCTGGAATAAATAAATTAGTAAATAATATTGTAAAAAACATAGTACTAATTTTTATAATTTACTATGCCTTTTAAACCTTTCTAAAAATAGCAATAAATAAAGAGAAATATAACTTAGCTTAAAACTAGACTGAGACGACTGAAATAGAGGTTGAAATTAGTTGTGCAGGACTGGGACAGTGTCATGAACCTGAATCTAAATTTTATTTGGTGAAAAAATAGGAACATTGAAAACATGACACTTTGGGGTTTGGTGTTATAGTCTAGGTCCTGTAGCTATTGTCCAAATTGGTCACAGAGATCTAAGCTTTTTGGGTTTTGTCTTCCATCCTCGTGTGAGTTGACTATGAAATTTTGAGTCTTGAAAGCCGATGGAGCTTCTTGTAAAGATGATTTAATATTGAAACCTTTGACTTTCATTATGCTTGATAAAAATTGAGAAAAAGAGGGGGGTTAGTATGTGTAATATGCATTGAACATATATCCACACCTCTTATGTGGACACGCTGCCTACATACCAATACTTTGAAGAAGGATCAAGCCATATGTAGTTCTACCACTTGATGTGCTTTGTGCAATAGTATAATGAGGATGAAAAAATTCCAAACTAAGAGTTCTTGAGGTGGCTTGGGATTGATGTGAGGGTTTGAATATGTTTTTAGCTATGTTAGATGACTATATGTATAAAATAGGAAAGTTTATCTTAGTGGTTTGTTTGTATTTTTGCTTAGTTTGTAAGATTTATCACCTCCCTTTGTAAATGGCCTTTGGATGGACTTTTATAGAGAATTGTTGGTCATGGGTTAAATGTATTCACTTGAGGTCAACATGATGAAGGATATGAATCAGGAGAAAATGATTATTTAGGTTCAAAATGTGATTGACCAGGAGTGCCAAAAATAGGACATCTTAGGGTCTACTGCTATAGTCTGGTATTGTACTCATGTCTTATAGGCTCAATACCTAGGGGGATAGAATTGGTTTGGGAAATAGAGCCTAGCTGAGTTGGAATGATCATTTGAAAGGCTACATATGACTAAAAATAAGAAAAAAGGTGTCTAGAAGGGTCATGAGAGCATACAAGGAGTTATGGCTAATATGTCACAAACCACACTTAAGCTACCAATTTGGACATTTTCTATGGCTACATTTGCCCCCCTTTATTCTAGTGATACATCAAAGTGAAATACTAGGATAAAGGAAAGTAGAAAGCATACCTAAACTTCCTTATAAGGGTGAAGCCAATGAAGTTGTTTAATGTTGGTGTGCATAGAGAGAACACATTATGAAGTGTAAATATATATAAAAAAGAGTAGATTAGTTCTTACTAGATACATTATATCTGAAATAAGAATGTATAAGAGTTGAGTAAAAAAGAGAGGAAGAGAAAGGAATGAATACACCTCTCCATGTACGTGAACTAATATAAAATATATTATGTTATTAAGTGATGTTGAGTGATACTGAGTGATATTAGATATGTGTTGTACCAAAAATAATATCATGAACAAAGCTGGGTGCTCAATTCCATGAGAGTGGCTCAAGAATTCAAAGGTTAGCCCTTTGGCTCCATCGTCACCCACTAAGTGAAGCTATGTGATCATATGTGTGCTAATCAATGTTTGGACTATGTGTCCAATTTCTTTGAGTAGGTGGCTTAAAAATACAAAGGTTGGCCCTTTGGCTCCATCATTACCCTCTAAGTGAAGCTATGAACTGATATTGATAAGACTATGTGTTGTATGAGATGGATTTTGAAGCCCATGAATGCTCTGAAATCTGATAATGTAGTGTGGATAGACAAATGTGTATTAGAAACTAGTCAAATCTTAGCCATTCTAAAAGGTGGAGATTAAGCTTGTATGAAAGCCACTCCAAAACTAGAAACTAAGATTATGTGGAAGCCACTCAGGAATGTAGATGTTAAGCCTGTATTAAATCCAATCCAAAATGATGCTAACCACTTGAAAATGGAATAAGGCATGTAACTATTGAGAATACTTGAGTAATATACTAAACTTAGAAAGAAAAGAAGTCAAATGTGCCACACACATTACCCCCAATCACTAATATCTGTAATATGAATTTTGATCTGGAAGTTATACTAACTACCCAATCTGAAACTAGAAGTGAGAGCCATCATGTCATGTATGATGCCTCCTATATCTAGATTTGTTGAGAAAAACTATACTAAAACTACTAAATTTGAACTAATCTATATCTAACAAAACTATAGTTGAGCTTACTTTTCTACCTCTTTCTAGAAAATCTAGGTTTTTTGTTGTTTGGATAGGAGCATAAAAAATAGAACACCCTACTATCTGGCATTATTGTCCAAGTCCAGTGATGTTGATCTTTATTGAATCTGATCATTGTTCTAGAATCATTACTATTTTTTTAGTCTGTTCAACCTAGTTTGGGTTTTAGTTGTTGTTCTGAGTGTTTTAAAAACTAATTTTTTGACCAGTAGGAGCTCTAATCTCTATGGCAAAACCCTTGTTTATTGTCCCCTCTTCTAAGGGTGGGAATGAAGACCTTACAATGACTTCCCTTAGAATAAATAGCCCTACAAGTGTGTTATGTTGTGAAATACATGATATAGCAATGATAATCAAAAAGATGTCTCAAGATATAACATAATTTATACTGAATATTGTTAGATCAACAAGGGTATTGCTAGATAGATGTAACAATGTAATAGCATGAGTAGTATACTAAATTAAAACAAGAAATGTTAGTTGTTAGTTGTTAGTTGTTAGTTTTCAAAGAGGGATGGAGCATGATGTCTATCGTGGCATCTAAAAAAGCAAGATAATGCATGATGTAGATCATGGCATTGCAAACAGTTGAAAAGCAATCAACTAACAAGCACACAAGGCAAGAATCAAGAAGCGTACAAGAGTGGCCAAGGGGCCAAGTAAATAAGAGACATGGACACATGTCACTCAAACTAGAAATTAAGCATACAAGGCAGTTCAAATGCCCACATACACATATAATTAGAAATAAGCAAGGTTGGCATGAGGGCCACAATCACATAAAAGATTACAAAAAAAATACATTAACAGATATCCTAAGACACACTTAATAATATAAGCAAATGACATTAGAAAATGTTTTAAAGAACACATAAGAGATAAAATAGGAACTAAGAAATGCAATCACATCTAGCTACGCAAAGCAAGAAAGGAAAGCATGTAAATATTGAAAAATACAATCGCATCAAACTAATCAAAGCAAGAAGTAAAAGTATGCAAGATATATAGTACAAGACTAGGTAGATGCTAAGAAATGCATAAGTGTTATATACTAGTGAGTGTTCATAGAGTAATGTATGTAAGCTAGTAACTAATATACTTCATCATGATAACTAGAGTGTGTGGTATAGGAATGACATAACTTGGATGGTGTAGTCATGTAGAAGATGTCCCTGATGGGTAGATATGTTGATGTATGTCTCGAATGTAGAAGTAGGATGCCTCTTCAATGGGTAGAGTGAAGCAATCAAGGATTTGGATGTCACTACACACACTTAAAGAAGATCAAGTGAAGTATGGTAATGTAGATAAATTAACAAATAATAACATAGAACAACAAATGAAAATATAGCATCATAGTAGAAATGTAAAGAATGGATAATGCATACAATTAAAATGTTTTTGTCTTTTTGAATTATTTGAATATTTTTGGATTTTGAATTTTTGTATTGTTTTTAGTATTTTGATTTATTTGAGTGTTTTTAGATTTTGAAATTTTGTATTGTTTTTAGATTTTGAGTTATAAGTTATGTATAATCAATCATAAAAAGACTATGTATAAGTAAGAAAATTGAAAAATTATGTACAAAAAAGACTGAGAAGAGACAATACTAACCGATAAGTCTCATAAGAGACTCTTTGTCATGGTGTCATGTATCAAACAAAGGAATCATGTGTGATTGTGAATCATGAGGGAATGGTTGTGAATATGACTCTAAATATTTGGATTCATTGTGGGTATCTTGTAAATCATAATAGCATGTATTGTTCCACTCATCATTATCATCTTGATTATGAACCAATGGAATGCTAGTGTTGAATTTGTTGTATCTGGATCTTTTCCTTTGGTAAATTATGTCTGTGAATGATTTACCTTAGGATGTTCAATAAATTCTAAACTTTGGTGACAAACATTATCAACTACTAGAATTGGAGTAGTGATGCCTTGAGCATGCTTGCCCAACCCTTGACCTTGATAATCAAAATGTTGTAGATATTTTTGACCAAACCCATACTACTTTAAAAGTGGAGCCTTATTTTGGAGAGGTAGATTTGCATCTTTTTCATGATTTATTTGTGCTTGTGGTACTATTTCTTGCTCTGATTTTGCCGTTTGATCTTTTTATTGTTCTAAGTTATTCTTTGGTAACCACTTTTGTACTATTTTTGAATTTGACCCTTTGTGAATGTGTTCCTATGTCACTATGAATTGCTTGACCGATTTACCTTGTATAGGGTGCTTATTAGCAATTATATTTTGTGTATGTTTTTTCAATGCTAAACATGAATCTGTGTGATTCCCATGCATTCTATGATATGCACAATAATATCTGGGTATTCTCACTAGATGTAGAAAATATAGTTTGATTAAATTAGATCTAATCATTTCCTTTAGTACCTTACTTGAACTCTTATTCTATCTTTGAATGTTTTTTTAATCACTAGTTGTAGAGTTACTTTGTTGTCATTTCTTGTTTTGATATGTAATATTGTTTACAACCAATCGATAAGATAAAGGTGCATATACATGATTGGCACTAGGGTGACTTTAAGGCTTTTGTATTATAGTCTAATTTTATAATGTTGTGATCTTTTCATGTAATAGCTAGTTCTGCATTTGTAAATCTGAAATTAACTTGTTTATATTGGTGATTTGATCCTTTAGAGTCTCACAAGTACAAACCCTAGTTTTTTTCAACTGAACATGTATGTACATGTGTTAAAGAAGGTTTGAAGAATCTATAGGCTGACTATATGCATTAGGAACAATAGTATAGGTTACCTCACCTTTTGGAGGGGTGATAACATGGACCTGGTTAGAGGGAAAGTAGCTATCACCCTCTTAGGGGAGAAGAGGAGAAGGAAATTCTTTTTTGTGCATAAGATATGACATTAAAATTGGATAGGTGGTTGTTAGCACATGTAATGGATCTTCTAAGTATGTAAATATTTTTTTCTTGATTGAATTACACATAATAGAGAGATAACATGTTAAAGAAGTAATAAAATCTTATATTAAAGGAAAGTACACATTGCTTTGAAGGAAAGGGATCTTAACATGTTTAGCAATAAATTTCTTGATATCATCCCATATTATGAAAAGTAAGCATGAAAGGGAGAGAATAAAGCTTTGCATTAACATATAGTAAACTTCATCATTCATATACATGATAGGACCGAGTATGGACTCATTATTTGCAAGAAATGTTTTGAAATAAGTGAGATCCATTTTTTGTTTTTATATGTGAAATCTGATTTAAATGTAAGGTGATACCTCAAGTAGACAAAGGGACCTAGTTTATGCAACTAGAGTTTGAAAGAAAATGATTTTCAAAATTTATTATGAAAATTTTGAAAAATTAAATGTGCAATTTTGATTTAAATATTTAGAAAAAATCAGAAAAATACTAAAAAAAATATCGAGACCTAGTATAGGCAACTAGGGTTTGAATCAAATAATTTTTAAAATTACTAAGTTAAATTTTAAAAATAAATGTGATTTTTCTATTTAAATATTCAAAAAAAAAATAGAAAAAATACTAAAAATATACCGAGACCTAGTATAGGCAAATAGGGTTTGAAAGATGTTATTTTTAAAATTACTAAGATAAATTTAAAAATTTAAATATAAAATTCTAATTTAAATATTCAAGAAAAATCAAAAAAAATATTGGAAAAATTAGCAATGAATTTTCCCTATGGTTTCTAAGGTTTTTGTGTGCAAAAGGACCTAGTAAATTCAACTAAGGTTTGGAATAAATGATTTTTTAAATTACTATTAAAATTTTAAATGTAGAATTATGATTTAAATTTTCAATAAAAATTTAAAAAATACTAAAAAAAATCAGAAAAAAATTTCTCTAGGGTTTCTAGGGTTTTTGTGTGCAAACAAAGTAAGTCGGGTTCACCAAATGGTTTAACAATTTTGGGAATATTGGATTCTTATTCCTAATTTAGTTAAGGGTCTAAAATAAATAAATTAGTAAATAATATTGAAATAATTATACTACTAATTTGTATAATTTATTGTGTCTTTTAAACCTTTCTAAAAATAATAATAAATAAGGAGAAATGTAAATTAGCTTAAAATTGGATTGAGACAGCTAAAAAAGAGGTTAAAACTAGTTTTGCAAGACTGAGACAGTATCATGAACCTGGATCTAGATTTCATTTAGTGAAAGGATATGAGCACCAAAAATAGGACACTTTGAGGTCTGGTGCTATAGTCCAAGTCCTACTGCTATTGTCCAAATTAGTCACAAAGATCTAAGTTTTTTGGGTTTTGTCTATTATCCCCATGTGAGCCTGCCTATAAAATTTTGAGTCATGAACGTTGACAGAGCTTCTTGTAAAGATTATTTAATCTCAAAACCTTAGACCTTCTTTATGCTTGATAAAACTTGAGAAAGAGGGGCATAGTGTGTGTAAGATGCACTGGATGTGTATTCATACCCCTTGTGTGGGCACGCTGCCTACATACCAATAATCTGAAGAGGGATCAAGTCATATGTAGTTCTCCCACTTGATATGTTTTATGCAATAGTGTAATGAGGATGCGAAAATACTAAACTGAGAGTGTTTGAGGTGGCTATGGAATGATGGGAGGGTTTGAATATATTTGCATCTATGTTGGGTGACTATATGCAGAGAATAGAAAAGAATTTCTCAGAGGTTTATTTGTATTCTTATTTCATTTGTAAGATTTGTCACCTCCCTTTGTAAATGACCTTTGGATGGACTTTTATAGGGAACTATTGGTCATGTGTTAAATGTATTCACATTAATCTGACATGATGAAGGATAAGAATCGAGAGAAAATGGTTGCTTGAACTCAAAATGTGATTAGACATGAGTGTCAAAAATGAGACACACTAGGGTATGGTGCTATAGTCTAGGTATGGCGCTCCTATCCTATAGGCTCAGGACCTAGGGGGATAGAATTAGCCTAGGAAATAGAGCCTAACTAAGCTAGAATGATCATCTAGAAAGCTATGGATGACTAAAAATAAGAAAAGAAATGTCTAGAAGAGTCATGAGAGCATGCAAGAAGGAGCTATGGCTAGGATGTCATAAACCACACTAAAGCTACCAATTTGGCCATTTTATATGACTACAGATTGAAACTTCATAAAGTCTAGAAATGTAAATTAAAAATTCAAATAATAGAAAATATATAAATATAATATACTTAATATACCCAAATAAATATTAATCTCTAACACTCCCCATTAAGCTTAATTTGGGATTAAAAAAGAGATAATTTTTTAAAAAAATAAAGGAAATGACATTACATAATATTTCTCCTTTATGACAACTTCCTTCGAGAGGAATTGCAATATCACAATGAATTGAGAGAAAAAAGAAGAAAAGTATATATGTCACCAAGAAGTTTTCAAAGGTGTCGCTGTGATCAACAAAAATATCCAAGAATCCTCTTCGAACAAGGTCTATCTACATTGAAACAAACACCAAAAAAAAATTTAGTAAAATGACCCACTATACCTAAAAAATAGAAGCTTACATTGATCTTCTAGGTAAGTAAAGATAACAAAAAAGATGTCATAATATGATCTGCATACATCAAATTTAATATAAGTAGATCTAATAAGAGTAAAGATACAACCTCCATAACAAAGTGTGGAATCATGTATATTCAAAATAAGTTAATCAAAAATGAAATTAGCTCTAATAAAGGCATATTTCCAGGACAACTTACAAGGAAAATAAAGCACAAAATCAAGGAAAATAAAAAAAAATGAATTTTTATCAAAAGTCAAACAAAGAAGATGTTTACCCTTTCACAAAATATATCCTACATCATGCAAATTAAGAAGTGTCAAAATAAGGTACATCATTATCCATTTAAGATTCTAGAAATTTAGGAATCCAAATTTGTTTAAGCTTAGAAAGAGTGAGTTTAATGGTTTTCTAATAGTGCAAAATGTCATGATTTATTTTACCACAAGATTTACAAAGATGCAATTTCTAACATTTAGTAATAACATGCCCATTCTACCAAAATGCTCATAAATTTCACTATGTTTAACCAATATATGATCATAATAAGCTTTATAATCAAAATCACTATGATGTAATGTCTTTCGATGAGGAGGGGAATACGACTTCACATTAACATTAGAGGCTTTAAAACCAAGCCCTACAAAATTTGAATTAATGTCAAATGAAATGGGCTCAACATTTCCATGTTTATTCTTACCATGTCTACTAGTAGTATAATACATTGATTGCATAATTTTAAAAATAAGGTTAGAAAAATGAGTGTGCAAAGAAATACATTCTTTAGGATAAGCACATTTTATATCATCATTATAAGTGTGATTGTTTTCAAAAGAAGTAAGTTTAGTGGTAAGAGTGTCAAGAAGGTATTGCATTCCATTCATTTTTTCTTCATGCAAGTTATAAAATAAATAAATTGTCTTGATTTGACATTCAAGTTGACATTTTAGAGAGAAAAAATCATTATCTTTTGTAATAACTTTTTACTTCATATCATTAATTAAAGCATCATTTTGTTTGTGAATCCACATCATTTCAAGAAGAGAATTGATATGAATGACAAAAGGCTAAAGGGGAAATTTTCAAAAGATGTTTTACACATGAAAAATCTAATCTTACTTACAGTGGCATAAAGCTTACACAAAAATTACAAGGCATTAAAACAAAATGTATTGAAATTCCTTAAAAGAAGAGATTGTTGACAATGAAAAAAGATTTTATGCTTTCGCAGTCCATACAGTTGTAATCTCAACTTTTGGAAAAAATGTGTATAATTTTGTTGCTCAATGTTTCGGATCATCGCATGTGATCCATCATCAGGAGAAACCTCTAGCAATGTCTATATTTTTTTTTCAAATTTTAAGAATCATGGGGTTTGTTGTGGATAAGTATTTTCCCCTAATGAAGGATCACAAGTGATGATCTGAAACATCAAGCAATAAAATTGTATGTGGTTTTTATTAAAACTGAGATTACAAATGAAAAAAGCATAAATACTAATATCAAAACACATTTAAGAATTAAATTTCCATTTTATAGTAAATGAAGGAGAAATTATAACATTTTTACTGAAGCATTCCATTTAGGAAAATGCATTAGCACGTAAATTCTTTCTTGTCAAGAAAAAGAATGCAGTATTAAAGGAATTTAATATAGCTAATAAACTTAAATCATTCCAAGTTATCTAGAGACAAGGTAACACTTCTTTAAAAAACATGATTAAAAAAGAAAGACCAGTTGTCAAGATAGGAAAGTGTTGGGGTCCTTTTTGACTAACTGTGGATTTGCATTAACTCAGCACTAGGCAATCACTTGTTTTGATTATTGTTTTGATATATTTTACACCAATTGGATGAATTGATGAACACGTTGCACTAGCTGGCAAGTGGATAACAAATTATATGATGTTTTGGGCATCTTCAAAGAGTGAAATCACATGGCAATCCCAATGCGAAGGGTACAAAGTAATGGAACTAATGGAATGATTGAGAAAAGATTCATCTTGACAATTGGCATGTGCAACTTCACCCTGGAAAAAGGTGCTCTTGTAGGCTATAAAATCCAAGCTCAAACCAATATGCAAGGGATGCAACTTTTATATAGCAAAGCCCTATAGAATTTAATTTGGATATGTCATGGATAGCTTTCACATAAGTTCTATCATGGATGCCTTTAAGGTTCCACATTGTAGTGCCCAAGCTCACTTGTGAGCCTCTAGGCCTTTAGTAATTTTAGACGAGCCTATTCTTTGTTTCATTTGTTATTGACTCTATCTATTTTGAACCATGTTTAATGAAGAATGGCATTGCATCCACTGGAGTTTGATCTAATTATGTATGTGTGTAATGTGTTTAGATTTGGTATTTAAATGTTTAATGAATGTTATGACTATAGTGTTATATACTCTATCTAAATGTTAGGAATGTTGATTATAAGATTTTGGTTCACAGCATTCATGATATCTCTATAATTATGATGATGTCAACATATTATGTGGAAATACACTAAGCATAGGAAAGATCCCATGCCAAGATATGATACCTATGATTAAAGTGCTAACCCAAATGAATCCTTGATCTAAGATATTCCATTGAACCCTCGAAGTGCCTAAAAAATGCTAGCATGATAAAATATAGGCTTGTGCTCTACGACCAGAAGTAGCTACCTAAATAGGCTTTGTGCCTATAGACCCTCAGCCTTTCTCAGATTGACTTGTGCAAAGGAACTTGCCAAATATTTTTATAAATGAACAAGTCTTACCCATAATGAGTTATGCTATGTCACAACTAGCCCAACAGGCCCGGTTCTTTCTCTAATACACTTTGAGTGAGTGCATAAGGCTTGCACCTTATTGAATTGATGTCGATGCAATAAAGTGACAAATGTTGAGTGCCACAAGATTACTCTAAGTTTGTGCCTAGTTGTAACAAGTCTAGAATAGACTTGGACAGCTAGATAAGTTCCTAATAAAGAAAATGGATTAGACACCAACTTCTCCACAACATTTTGGTTCTATTGTTGGGACCTGTGTTGAATTTTGTTGCTATAATGATGAAATAGAACAATGCTCTGAATCTCCCTCAATAACATTAAGCACTAGATGGAATAAGTGGAAGATAGCTTTGGACTGAAGCATCCCTCTTACAAAGGATAAAAATCAAGGAAATGGGTCTAAAACAACTTGTTTGATGCTCTATATGAGGTATTCTTTTGTAAATAACTTGAGCATGTATACTAATGGTTGGTTGCTTATGTGACCCACATCATAATCTAAAGTTATGGACAACACATTGAGTAGACAAATGAACACTTAAAAAATCTTGAGAATCTTGATGCCACTGGACTAGATCTATAGACAAATGGTGGCAAGGCATGTTGAATAGTTACATGCTTGAGTTCAAAGCATCGACATACTCTTACCCTGAAGAAGTAGAGTATCATTTTTTTTAGCCCAAAGGCACATTTATGGAAGAATTCAACACAAATCTTAATAAATTGATGCGAACTATGGCTTTTAGACCATGAGAATGGAAGGCTAAAGTCCTTTTGCATATGAGTAGCACAACGGGGAAGAAGGGGAGGTGTAGGTGAAGCATAATGGAAGGGGATGAGTAGATGGACACCTGAGAACTTAGGTGACATAATTATAACAAGAAAAGGCATAGGTTCATAGAAGATCTAGAACTTGGAAGTGTTAAGAGAACCCATAGCATGCAAGAAGGGTATGGGGAAGATCTCTTAAATTGTAACAATGTCAAGAAGAGAGAAACATTGAAGCCATATATAGAGTTCATCAATTGATGGGTGCAGAATTCTCTAAGTTCCTATCAAATTTAACCATTAAAGATGCATTGAAATCACCTACCCCCTTTGAACCTATGGTGCATGCTCATGCACTAGATCCTCCTTAGGATCAGAGAAGAGTGCTAACTAACCCTATTATCAATATTGACTTTGATCAGTTCACAAACTTGGATTAGAATTTTGTGATTGAAAAGGTTGTTCCTTATAAGGAGCTAAGTGAGGATACCTCGATACCTTTGGATGCTAACTCAAAAACATAGAAATTAAGCACAAGTCTTCCATTTCAATAAATGTCAACTTCATAAACTGGGAAAAATCCCACAAGAAGTGGCCCAGTGCCACAAGTCAATAGTATAGTTCCTTCATCATCTTTGGCATCGACAGTCATAACAGGACTAACACCTAACCCAATGGCTATAGGCTTTGGAGGGCCATCACCAAGGCAAGTGTCAATGGGAGAAGCACCTCAGATACCAATTCCCCTCACAACAAATATATTATGAGATGGTAATGCACCTACTAGAATATCATGATGTATAAAATGTCATAGAGCATGTGTTAAAATATGAGCTTTAATGGCACGCTTGAAGTATAACCTACTCTGAGCTCAAGGCAACTCAATTTGTGATAACTCTGCTTGATCATGCTCATACCTGGTATAGGAAATTTGATCGTAACTAGGCTATGATTGATTATGACACTTTGAAAGAGGCCTTCTTGAATGAATTTGATATACCTAATTTTGAATAATATAACATCATTGCACTCAAGGAAATTAATTAAGGACTATCATAGAGCATGCACCTATATGATGCCAAGTTCAAAAATATCCTTTCAAAGCTTACCTATGACATCCACCCCTCTTATCATGTATAATGCTTTATTGGGGGATTTTTAGTACCCTTTAGAAGAGCATTATCCATGAAGACATTCATGGAACCCTACAAAGTGCTAGAATTCATCCTCCAAGTTGAGGCAGTCAAAAACACTAACACAGGAATCATCCCTTTTATAGAAGCATAAATTACATCCATGGCCTCTCAACTACAGAAGTTGATTTCTAGTTCATTGTAAGATGCTCAAGTGGATTATGATGCGTTTATTGTAAGATAAAAATCCATAATAAAAATAATTACCCTCGAAAGAATGTGTGCACATTACTTCTAAATTATGAAGTTTGCCACGAGGGACATGATATTCGTAATTGCCCAGTGTTTCAATTTGCCACTCAGGTTAACACAACCCTATATTACAATTTATGTGATGCCTACATGCATGCCACAACTGATTGTTGAGTAATTGATGAGATGTGAAAAAACATGAAAAGAGGCACCTGATAGGGGATTAAAATAGTCGAAGGGTAGGCAAACCAAATAAATGAAGGCTATGGCCAAAAAATGTTGGCTATGGGATGCAAAGAGGAACTAGAGGGTGAGGTGGAGGATGTGGTGGAGGGATATTCCCATCATGATCATGTTACAAGTGCATCTCGATCGATTACTATCAGCATGACTGCATGACACATCCAACATGTAGGTATTGTTGAGGACCACATTCAATTGAGGAATGCCCTGACTTGTATAAAAAATTGACTCAAGGCTGGCCTAGCATAGATAATGGCACAATAATGATTATATATGAACCAAATATGGAGAATTAGGATACAAATGCATAACCAACCTATATAGAGCCCATCAAATTGCAGGCAACCACTCATAGTGGGTTTACCACCTGGCTACCAATTTCACCAACACTAGTGTTGCACTTAGAGTATGGAGAACCAAGCCGTATTGAGTACATCATGTAGTCAGAACCCAAGGTTGCACCTTACCCCAACCCTTTATGTTAGAAGGATGTCTTATAATAGGCTATGAGCATCATCCAAAATCTACAAGGAGAAATCTAATTAGCCAGAGACCTCTAAGTATAGGTTTCCACCTCCCATAAGAAGAAAGATAACTAAGAGGATGAAATACAAGAGCTAATGGAGATCTTGTGCCTCCTATAAATGGAAGGAAGGATGCCCCTATTGAAAAACTTGTTTCTAGAGCATGTAGGGAAAAAACTGGTTGAAGTTGTCATGCCCCACATGGTTGAGGTTATTGCACCCCACATGGGAAGGATGCAATAAATAATACATACACACAATGTTGAATATGATCAAGAACTCCTTGTGAATTCCATAATTAATGGATATTCCATATACGAGGTCCTTGTGAACACACGCATAGAGGTTAATATCTTGATGAAGAATGCATGGGAGAATATGGGTAGGCCACCTTTGAGGCCTTCCCCTCACATGCTTTTCATGACCAATAAATATAGGACACAAATAATTGGGATTATAAAAGGCACCATTATATATATTATGGGCAGAGACTTCTATGTTGACTTCGAGGTGTTCAAGTTGGCTGAGTAGGATAATTATCTAGCACTCTTGGATAGGCCATGGTGTTATGCAAATAATTATAACATGCACTTCAATAAGCTCTATATGAATTTTGAAAATGGTAAGGAGAGGGTCACAATACCCCTCTCAAGTGAATAAGGACCCCCTTATGTAGAAAGTGTTGATCTTGAAGATGAGATCAACCACATCTACAACATTACGACATAATGCATCGAAACTATTAACCCCAATGACCAAGGAGTGATTTCTTGGGATGAAGGATGGTCAACACACTACTAATGTAACTTGAAACTAATGGGTTGGAGAGGCTTACAAAACCACTAGTCAGAGGTGTTGCATAGTGAGCACTAAAACACCAAAACCTATGAGGACTAGCTAGGTCCAGATCGATCACACTTTGGAAAGAGGGGTCCCTTGTAATAGGAAAAAGGGAAATAAGGTATTTTTCATGAGCAAAGGTAAACTTGTGGTGCTTCCATGATATGAGGGGAGAAATCATGTATAATATTATGTTTATGATATAGAGTCATGCATCCCAAGGGAGAAAGACAAAATGGGTGTATTGGTGTATACTTTAAAGAACACTACTGCTCATTGGTGGGCAGTGTAAAAGCCTAGCTTGCCAACTTAGTAAGATTTAAAAACAATAATATGCACTATATTTAGGAAAAGTAATGAATATATGGAGATCTCTACATCCTTCATCAATCTTGACCCTATAGTGCATGTGCACTTATGCAAAGAAACTTGGATTGAGTGCGGCATAAATGCCCTAAAGAACTTGTGGGTGCATGCCTTCTAAAAAACATTGAAGATTTGGGCACAAGATTAGCATGTGGTCAACAAAATGTGCTATGAGACAACTAGTTAAGATGTCTTGAAGGATAATTATGTGCACAACTTCTCCTTTTCCTCACATAACCTAGAATTGATTGAGCCATTACAAGTCATTTGAAGGGCAGTGTTTGAGGACACTACAATCTTAGAGGAGTGCTTACAAGATATGTTCAAGTAGAAAGGATTAGTGCTCCAAAATTTATTTTAGGATTAGACACTCAATAGTGACCCAAGTGATGAATATATAGATGTTTGGAAATCATGAAATTGGACATCCTTGATAGGAAAAAGGAAGATTGTGCACCAAGTGGATGATAGTGCCCTTAAAGAGGAAAACCATACTTATCTTCACATCAAAATAACTGAGGGGAGTAAGCAAGTTGATGACACACATAAAGAGAGAAATGATCCCTACCACATGTCACTTAAGACCACCCAAATTGATATCAACATGGAAGGAGAACCCAAGGTGGCTACTTTAGGTGCATATCGATCCAACATGGAACTGGTGTGAATTATGGATCTCCTAAAGGAGTTTCAAGATTTTTTTCCATGTAATTATCATGACATGAAGGGTACCCCCCCATCCCTTGGGGAAATGAGCATAAATTTGGTGGACAGTGCATGACTGATCAAGAAGTACCCCTACATAATGAACCTCAATCTCTACATGAAGGTCAAAACAGAGATTGATGGTATGTTGGTCATAGGAGTAATCTACCCAGTGTAAGAGTTAGAATGGGTGAGCCCAATGGTGATTATAATTAAAAAGGATGGGTGCATCTACATTTACATGGATTATCACTTGTTAAATTCCCCTATGTCACTAACCCCTTTCTAACTCCATTCACTGATGAAGTCTTGGATGGAGTAGCAGGATATAAAATTTATACTTTCACTAACAGTTTCTTTGGATACCATCAAGTTCAAATTGAAGAGGAGGATAGGCTAAAGATAACCTTTGTAACAAAATGGGGTTGTTTCACCTAAATCTTTATGTCCTTTAGGCTCAAGAATGCATCAGTTGTATTCAATAGAGTGGTCATCACAACATTCAAAGATTTTATTCATAAGTTCCTCTAGGTGTACCTTGATGATTGAACACCAAGTGGACCAAGTGGATGATAGTGCCCTTAAAGAGGAAAACCATACTCATCTTCACATCAAAATAACTGAGGGGAGTAAGTAAGTTGATGACACACATAAAGAGAGAAATGATCCCTACCACATGTCACTTAAGACCACCCAGGTTGATATCAACATGGAAGGAGAACCCAAGGTGGCTAATTTAGGTGCATATTGGTCCAACATGGAACTGGTGTGAATTATGGATCTCCTAAAGGAGTTTCAAGATTTTTTTCCATGTAATTATCATGACATGAAGGGTACCCCCCCATCCCTTGGGGAAATGAGCATAAATTTGGTGGATAGTGCATGACTGATCAAGAAGTACCCCTACATAATGAACCTCAATCTCTGCATGAAGGTCAAAACAGAGATTGATGGTATGTTGGTCGTAGGAGTAATCTACCCAGTGTAAGAGTTAGAATGGGTGAGCCCAATGGAGATTAGAATTAAAAAGGATGGGTGCATCTACATTTACATGGATTATCACTTGTTAAATTCCCCTATGTCACTAACCCCTTTCTGACTCCATTCACTGATGAAGTCTTGGATGGAGTAGCAGGATATAAAATTTATACTTTCACTAACAATTTCTTTGGATACCATCAAGTTCAAATTGAAGAGGAGGATAGGCTAAAGATAACCTTTGCAACAAAATGGGGTTGTTTCACCTAAATCTTTATGTCCTTTAGGCTCAAGAATGCATCAGTTGTATTCAATAGAGTGGTCATCACAACATTCAAAGATTTTATTCATAAGTTCCTCCAGGTGTACCTTGATGATTGAACTATGTATGGGCTAGTAAAAAACCATTATGAAAACTTGTACCTCATGTTTGAGAGGTTTTGATAGCTATAGATATACTTGAACCTTATGAAGTGCATCTTCATGACACCTTTTGGCATATTGCTCAGGTATATCATCTATAAAGACAATTTTCTTGTTGATCTCGTAAATATTGCCATTATTAGTCAGCTCGAGACTCCTATACAAAGAGATGTTCATGCCTTTCTTGGCCATTATGGCTACTATAAAAATTTTATAAGGAGATATTTAAGGATTACAACACCACTAAAGGAGATTTTATGTAAATATGGCCCATTCTACTGGGGCACAACATAATATTAGGCATTTGAAACTCTAAAGCTCACATTGGCTAGCACACCTATTCTTTAGTTTCCCAACTAGATGACTCCATTCCATATCCATGTTGATGCATCTGGCTCTATAATTGGCACCATTCTAGTGTATCTTGATGAAGGCAAGATGGATCATCATATCTCCTTTGTAAGTCAAAAAATGACCTAGGTAGAGCATAATTACACAATTACCAAGTGTGAGGCATTGGCCATGATTTACGCCCTCTAGAAATTTAGGAAATACTTGTTGGTGACCTCATTCATCTTTTTCATTGATTATTGAGGCACTTAAGTGCCTTTTGATTAAACCCATTCTCCATGGGCACATTTATAGATGGATAGTTATGTTTCAATAGTTCTAATCTCATTTGTACTGAAACTTGGGAAGCAGAACTCAAGACTAGACCATTTATCTCACATCGACTCTAACAATGTGACAGTGCCCATTTAAGATGACATGTTGGATTTGAAACTCTATAAGGTCCAACACATTCTCAAAGACTTGGTAGAAATAGCCACCTTTCTAATATATGGGTTTGCACCGTAGACCATGACAACCAAAGAAAAGAAGTAAATCACCATTCGCACCACCCCCTTTCAGATCATTAGTGGGGATATGTATAAATTAAATAAAGACAAAGTCCTAAACTAATTTGTTTTAAAACATGAAAGAGACTTTGTTCTATGTGAGGTATATAAGGAGATCACAAGATTCCATTGCGCTAGAGACACAATGGTGTGCAAAGTGCTACAATTAAGCTTGTGGTGGCCAAACCTATTTCAAGATGTAAAGGATTGCACTAAGGCATGTGACATATGCTAGTGCATAGGAAAACCTAAACAATGAGATGAGATGCCTCTCTTCCCCATTATTTCCCAAGCACCATTCAAGAAATGGGTCATTGATTTTGTTGGGCCAATTACTCCTATAGCAAGGTACACAGATGCAAGGTATATTCTAGCAGTGACTAACTATTTTAATAAGTGGGCCAAGATGGTGCCTACTAAAAATTACACTGCCACCAATATTTCATGATTCATATGAGATAAAATCATAAGTCACTAGGGTTCCCACTCAGTTTAACTAGTAACAGAGGAACTCACTTCCTCAATGAAACTATGAAAACCCTACTAACCAAGTACATGGTGGTGCAACACAAGACCACCCTTTATCATCCCCAAGAAAATGGCATAGTTGAGGCATTCAATAAAATATTTGGAATGTGCCTCATGAAAATATGCAATGTTGGTTTCAAGGAATGGGATGATTGAGTGTCAGTGGTATTATGAGCATATTGCACAACTTACAAGCACTTAAACAAATTTAGAACATTCCAACTGGTATTTGGCACTAAGGTAATTATACCAATGAGTTTTTTGGTACCATCATTTTGCATTATGTGAATTGGTCATTTGGATGACTAAGCTTTATTGAGTTCAAGGTTGGAGGACTTAGAGCGATTGAATGAGGTGTGCACCCAAGCAAGATGGAGCCAGTAAATCAAGAAGGCACACCAGAAGTTATGGCATGATCAACATATTAAGTAAAAAGTATTAATTAAAAGAGAATTGGTATTGATCTATGAATCCAAGTACCTAAGGCACTCGACAAAGCTATAGATAAGGTGGATGGGTCTATATGTCATCCACCACATATTGGAGACAGACACATGTAAGTTGCACATGTCAGCTAGTAAAATGCTCCCTGAGAATTTCAATAGCAACTGCTTAAAGACATATTGATAATGGAATGGTGCTTGTACCATGAGACATCGACTTCCTAACCACAAGTTAGTCATGTTATGCTGACCAAAAAAAAAATTAGCATGAGCCAAACAAGTTACTTGTGATTATTTTGTTCTACGTTGTTGTGGTGATGAATAAATAAGTGGTGCTTCAAATCCTATCGATGAAATACTCTGGCACTTACATGAATTATTCTAGTTGGGTGAGTTGAGCATGGATGCTTTCTAAGTGCTTGAGGCTAGACACCTAAGTTATGGGTGCATGACATTTGCCAAACTTAGGATATTGGTGCACAAGCTCCACGTACACAAGATTCAAGATACAGGGCACTTTCATGCCCGAAAAAGAAATATTATGACACTTCCAAGCATAATACCAGTAGGGTGAGTTGATTGAGGATGATTTTTAAGCACCTAAGGCTGGACACCAAAGTTTATAGGTACAAAAAGGTTACCAAACTTTAAATATATGAGTACCATCAGATGAAGAGAGGCACATCAAATGCAAGTATGCAAAGAGTAGAGTGAAGATACACAACATGATCATGAGTAAGAGATCAAAGAGGAGACTAAAGTGTTGGAGGAATGATGCAAGAGATTTTTATGGGGTGGAATAGGTCAAAGCAAAATGCAAGCACATAGAAATCAACCAAGATAGGAAAGCATGCTTGAAATAGAAGTGCAGTAGGTAAATAAAATGGAACCGTGGAGGCTAAATCACATGTTTGTGAGGCACTGTGCTCAGGTTTCCATTAGGAAGGCAAAATTCATGCCAAGTGAATGAATCACAGGAGGAATATCATTGAGACAAGCCGGTATCCACCCAAAGTGAGATAGGAAGTGACCCTTTGAACTATAGGTCACCTCACTGAAAAAGTACTTAGGAAAATTTATGGAGGCAATAGTGGAGGCATAAAAATCCACATTAAATAATGATGTGACAACATATTTTCATGGATTTTGTGCATTCCAATAACTCTAGGTGTGACCACACCATTATTCACTTGTATTAAAGATGGTAGATGAAATAAGGGTATAAAATAGTGAGAGATCAACCAATTTAGGTTACAAACTTTAAGATAATTTTCATCCAAAACAAAAAAAACTAGAGTGAACTAGATCCAAAGCGAAAAAATGTTATAGAGTGAACCCTTGATCACCCACATATGCCAAAAGTGAGTGATTAAATAGATAAAAGCATTGTGTTCGCTTTGAGATTGGCATAGGGAAGAGTGAGGCACAAATTATGCAAGAACTAGACCATAGAAAAGTGGAGTGATATCGAGGCTGATATTAATGGAACGTGAATCTTGGAAGCTAAATACATAGTCACAAACCTCATGACTATGAAAAGTGCCAACAAAAATTGAAGGCTTTAACAAGCTAAATAGATTGTGCTTCAACACCAATCAGTTTAAGATGGGGAAGAAGCGTATGAGTTTAGGTCCGTATTAGGTGTATAAGGATACCAAGAGGGAATTGATAGTAGAAGAGATGGTTTTGGTAAATACCAAGGTGTATCCCATTGTAGGAGTAAGTGTCATATAAGTAGACATGGAGGCACTTACAAAAATATCATACCAAGTGATGCAGTTTCCCTCAGAGGTCTTGGTAGGGGAGAATTGGATGTCTTTCACACACACCTATCGATTAAAAGAATATAACGACCATACCTCAATCCATGCACAAGATCTAATGCAAGATTATATGGTGGACACAGGGGCTAAGACAGAATCAGGGATGACATCGTTTGATGTCTCCATCTAAGATAAACTTGTGACCTCTAATGCAATTTAACTCTATGAGTTGTCATGCTTTAAGAAGCTGGAGGAACTCATACAGTTCCTCCTCTCACATTTCCATGGAGATCACATATATTTTATACGTAAGTGTATGCAAATTTTAATGTGCCTAATAGGTAGAATTATTAGACTCCAGCACAGACATCTACTAGTTGATGGTGGATGATGTTGAATTTGAAAAGGTCACAAAACTCCTTAGGTACTAGAAGCAAGGATTTGTGTTCCATATAAAATATATCAAGGACCCCAAATGAGGGTATAGGCTTACCTAATTACTTCAAAACTTTTCCTCCATGGCTGGCGGATAGACATCACCAAGGCCTACCTGTGCATCACCTATCACATGGCATAGGGGGTCAAGTTCAACATCATAAAATTCATAGCTGAGGAGTTAGTGAAGAATGCTTTTGAGTTTGGCATAGTGTGAGAGACCTTTAGGTGGGGATCAATATATTTTTTTATATTCATGGAGGAGATTGACATGCCTAATAATGATGAAGATGATCTTTAGGTCTTCTCAGAGCATAAAGACTCCCCAGTGTAAAAGTACAAGGACTTCACTTGTCCCCCTTTCTTCTCTATAAATTATAAGACCCAAGTGATGGGGTGGTATGCATAGTACATAGAGGCATTCCATATATAATGACACATCCCCAAGGAGCTTTATTAGAACCTATTTGTAACAGGGACATTCACCATCATGAAACACTTATGTGTAGTGCACTTGACACTAACAGATGGTAACCACTTCAGATGGCTAAATTTTCCTTATACATTCTCTATAAAATACTTTAGGGAAGCACTGAGAAGGGTACTCAATGCATAATAGTTGGACATCCTAATGAATTAATTGGACTTGGAAAGGAGTAGGTTGCAGTGTCAGTATGTGTGCCCAGGGGGAAAAATAACAAAGGATGAAGAGGATAACTCAGATCACATGACATCCATCCCCTCCATAAAGAAGTGATTCTCAAGCACATCTATATGCTTTATTATGAGATGAATCCAAGGAAGAAGATCACAAGTGCCAAAAAGGATGATGACCTCCCACTCTAGATTAGTGATGAAGGGAAGTTGGTGCCAATAGCATAGTAGAAGTCTCCCCAAAAGAAAAAGTGGGAGACACTTGAGTAGATGCAAAAGTGCATCAAATTGAAAATCACCTTTGGCATTGAAGCCACCCCCTCACCCCCAAATAAGATGCATGTGACCTTCATGCTAAGGATTGCTTCTCTAAAGAAAAAGGAGAAGGAGAAGAAATACAAGGGAGCAGTCATAATACCCATAATAACTTTGGCTGAAATGGAGGAACAAGAGGTGTGTGAGGAAGCAAAAGTGTAGAAAGCGTGTTAAGAGATAGAGATATAGGAAGAGGAAAAATAAGTAGGGATGAGAGTGTACATCATCCAAAAAGAAGCAGTAAAAGAGCCCAGCACCATAAAAGTTCAGGAGTCCCTCCAAGGTCGAATTACCACCATGCTTGGAGAAATATAAAATACATCAATTGTCTCAGCTAAAGAGCCCACCAAACAACCTCCACAAACTGAGGAGAAAAGGAGAGAAGCATGGAGGAAGTTGGGGATGAGTGAGGCAAAAATATTGAAGGTGTTGGTGCTCAAAAAGAAAAGGGATGCCATGAGAAGTAAGGCCATGACCTAGAAGGAGATAGAGAAGGATGAATAGAAGGAATAGAAGGCCAAAGAATCAAGGGCTTTAGCATAGGCCAAGAAGAGGAAGGTCAAGAAAAAGAAATCATAGGAGGAAAGGGCTAGAAAAGAAAAGGAAGAGAAGAAGGTTTTCACAAGCATAAAATCAATGGAAGTATAACGCCCCCACTAGTATAGTAGAGGAATTTGCACCACAGGTGCACCCATGTAGTGAAGGGGAACCTGGAGACAAGGAAGGTGATGTTGGTGCCTTAAAAGAACAAACAAAAAGCATAAAGGAAACCTAATAGACACAAGAGGGAAAAGCTAGCACTAAGGAGGAAAAATAAATGGACCAAGGGGATAAGTTAAAGGAAGAACCCCTACAAAAGCAAGAAACAACCTCAAAGGGAAGCACTGAGGATAGTGCTAGCACTGATGAAGAGGAACAAGAACAGAAAGATTTGGTCATCACTGAAGAAGAGGGCATCAAGACAAGTCTAAGAGAAAAGGCATAGGAGGGGTGGATCAATAAGGATTACATATTCTTGAGTACATACCCCTTGGATTTTCCATAACAAGGATGCACCAACATCTATCATTCACCTTTGATAGTTGTATGGATGATTCATATTTTGAGGTACTGTAGAAGGGCATACTAGGTGTAGAGGAAGAAGAATAAGGGAATGATTACCTTCTTATAAACCTTTGTTCATTAAACCTAGTTAGGTCAACCAACACACTCATCTAGATGGCCTCTTAAGTAAAATGGAAGAACATTGTTAATGATGTTAGAGCCTCAAAATGCAAGAAGATCATGTTGGAAGCAGAGTAAGAGATAAAGGCCATAAAGTTCAAAATGCAATAATTGGTTAAGCATGTAGAGGAAGTTGAGCCATCCCTCTTAGATGGCATTAACACATAGAATATTTTAGAGGTTGACAAGTATTGTGTGTTAGTACGACAAATGTTCCCAAGATTAAAGGCAGATCTGATCCCAAAAGAGGAGGACCCTTGCATTGTAATAAAGTAGAAGCTAGCTACAATTATTGAAGAGGTGAAATACCTCTTTGTGTAACTAGAAGAAGGCACAAAGGCAACTAATGCCATCTTCATAAACTTCTCCAACCAAGAGTCAATCATCAATTCACACCTCAAGCAGGCAAAGGGGGAGAGGGAAGAGTTGGTGGTAAAGGTGTACACTATTAGTAGGACCGAATGTGCATAAAATTAGATTATGTCATAAGTTAATACCCTGAGTGCCTAAATAAATAATGAAAATCGGAACCTAGAATAACTCTTCCACACCTTGTAAACAAAGGCCAGAAAATAAGGAGAAATCCTAGATGGGGGAATGACAAGGGTAAAAGAAAGGCTAGAGACCTTCAAGAAAGAATTAGAGAAAATTGATGTCCTTCCACTCAACACTGCCTCAACTAAGATAGATAGCACTGTAGAAGAAATCAAGCTCACCATCAAGGGCTTTGAGGACTTCAACATCAAACTAAATACTAGTCTGGGGGTAGACTAGTAATTTTGTATAAGGTAAATATTGGGCCCCTTTTGAATAATTATGGATCCATGCCAAATAAGCATATATCTCAGTCTGATGCAATCACTTGTTATGATTGTTATTTTGATATCCTTTGTACCATCTATTAGGCATCTAATAAATTATATGATGTTTTGGGCATTTTCAAAGAGTGTAAGCACATGGTGATCCCAATGCAAAGGGCACAAAGTAATGGAGCTAGCTGAATGATTGAGAAAATATCTACCTCGATAACTAGGGTGCATAATTCTACCTTGGCATAAGGTGCTCTTATAGGCTATAAAATCCAAGATTAAACCAGTATGCAGGGGATGCGACTTTGATATAGTGAAGCCATATAGAATTGAATATGGATATGTTATGGATGCCTTTCTCATAAGTTCTAGCCTGGATGCCTTTAATGATCCACATTGTAGTGCCCAAGCTCACTTGTGAGCCTCTGGGCCTTTAGTAGTTTTAGATGAGCAAGTGCTCTATTTCATTTTTTATGGACTATGTCTATTTTGAACACTATTTAATGAAGAATGGCATTACATCCATTGGATTTTGATTTGATTATGTCTGTGTGTAATGTCTTTAGTTTTGATATTTAAATGTGTAATGAATATGATGACTTTTATGTTATATACTCTATTTTAATGTAAGGAATGTTGATTGACATATTTTTGTTCATGACGTTCATGGTGTCTCTATAATTATGATGATGTCAGCATATTATGTGGAAATACACTAAGCATAGGAAAGATCCCACGTCAAGTTATGATACATGTGCTTAAAGTGTTAACCCAAATGAATCCTTGATCTAAGATATTCCATTGAACTCTTCAAATGCCTAAAGAATGCTAGCATGATAAAATATAAGTTTATGCCCATATGATTACAAGTAGCTACCTAAATAGGCTTTGTGCCTATAGACCTTTGGCTTAGCCTAGAATGGCTTGTGCCAAGGAAATTGCCAAAGCTAAACGAACAAGTCTTACCAGTAATGAGTTACGTTATGGCACAACTAGCCCAATATGGGACCCAGTTCTTTCTTTGTTGCAATTTGGGTGAGCGCATAAGGCTTGCACCTTATGTGAATTAATGTTAGTGTAGGAGAGTGACAAATTTTGAGTGTGACAGGATTAGTTTAGGTTTGTGCCTAGTTGTAACAAGTCTAAAACTAACTTGGACAACCAGATAAGCACCTGAAAAAGAAAATGGATTAAACATCAACTTTTCTACAACAAAAAGAAAAATGTTTATTAAAAAACTTTGACATGAATTCAAAACATAATGATAAACCTCATATTTTATTTAGAATGCCATGCAAAGCCATAAATGAAGCGCTAAGGAAAATATAATAAATGTGTAAGAAAAGTGTTATAGAGCACAATATATGATAGATTAAAATGCTAAAAGGAACAAATTTGGAATAATGGCACATTAGAACATAATATGAGACCAAAAAATAAATGAGATAAGGCACCAAGTATCAAAAAGAAACACCAAATTGATAAAAAATGCTAGTAACAAAATTTTGTCGTCAGAAAGGAAGGTGGTGTAGCTATTATAAAGGCTTTATATTTTTATTGGGGGTGCTTTATACAAAATAGAACACCACATATATACATGCATGAACATATTAAAATGTCATTCTAAAATAATGAAACACATCAAGAATAAATCCACTTATTGTCAGAAAGATCCAAACAAAGTGGAATAAGATATTATTATACTTATAAATGCCATATAGATATTAAAGCACTAAACACTGATATAAACATGAAACACCACAACTGAAGGAGACACCACTAAGCACATATTTGATAAAATATCAAAAGATCAGAATAAAAGTAAGACACTCCAACTTAAAGACAAGAAGATCATAATAGTACAACAATATTGAAAAGGGAATAGTCAATAGAATGCTAATAAATTAGTATAACAGTATGCAGATGCCAATAAATAAGAGTGAAGACACCAAAAAATTTAAATAACAAGGGCATCAATGTCAAGATAAATAAACAATAAATGACAACACATTAAACACAACTATGATTACCAATAAATTTATTCTCACTAACACGTAGTGTTATGCATTCAAATAGTTTTAAAAAGTAAGGTTTAAGGAAAAAACCAAAAAACAATGCTTCTTCTCCACTGGAGGACCTGCAAAAATATCAAAGTTCAACATTAAGATTAACCTTCTCTAGTACAATTATATAACAAAAGAAATTATCTATGTAAATAAAATTGAATTTATAAGCAAACATATGCACAAAAGGCAAAATATGACCTCAAAATTTTATTATGTCATGAGAATGCAAGACATGAAGTTATAAGTGGGGAAACTGAATCAACAGAAGAAAACCCCATGTGCATTAAGAAGGAAGACTTAAAATAATATTCTCTGATATTACAATCTTCATGAGTAAAGGAGAAGAAATGAGAGAATAAGAAAGAGGGATGACCTTCAAAATATGAATAAGTAAGTGTCTCAAGTTGTATAATGAGAGATGACGGAGCTCTTTAAATAGAGATAGTGAGCCAAAAAGAGTTACTAAGAAACTCCATCATAGTCTTTTACAACCTTCTTAGAGTGTGTCTAGTATCATTAATCCACATAAGGTGAGGTGGATGTGTGTGACAAGTGTAGGAGAAGTTACATGTGACATAAAGGGCCAAAAGAGGTGTGACACCAGATAAAATCTAGAATATGTGAATTGAAAATTCACATAATTGAAAATACACAAATATGGTATATTTAATATACCCAATAAATATTAATCTCCAACACTAAATTACACTGACCATGCTTATCTCTTAACACCACTAGACATGCCATATGGTATCAACCACTTGGAAAATTTCTTAAAGCACCAGCCATAGGTATCAGCTTGAATTTCATGTAAATATATTGGCCATACCATATGATATCAACCAGGATGTTTTCATTTCCCTTACAAACTATATCATCCTATTTGATATAATTCACTGTAGGCATCATTTTTTTCCTTGGCCCTAATTTTTAATTTTCATTAACTACCCATCCCCTATCCTATTTTAGCTTCATTTTGACACTTTTTGGGTAAATTTTCATTATACATATTTTCCCCAGTGCCTAGATTTCCTAATTTAGTGAATATTATTTTAAAATGACAAAACAAAAAATAATTGCACCACATACTTTTACTACTTTGGTTGTAGCTACAATGTGTCCCCCAACACAATCTCATCCTTGTTTGTGAGCCATGATCTCTCAAAATGAAAAATTTTGATACAAATATCTCTAAGTTTTCTAAAAAATATAAAATTCACAAATGAATAGTTTTTATCTATATATAGTAAAAAAATTCAAATTTTGTAGCTTTCAATTATTTACCATGAGATTCTTTTTTTGCCCATATCTTTATTTCCATAGATCATTTTTATGAACCAAAATAAGCTTTAGAATCCTAGTGAAATAGATAATTTTTTAGGTGTTAACAAAAAATATTGTAAAAAAGCATAATTTTATCTTATTTTTCAAGTCAGCCTCTCATTCTTCTCATTAGGTGCCTTCCATCACCTGTGACATATGCAACATTATCCTTTATCAACAAGGTAATGAATGTATATGTTTTTATTTTATATATTTTTAGTTCTTTTAACATTTGTTTTTAGTAATGCTCTTTTGTGTTGTTATGTTTCTTTCCCAAACCACCATCCCACATTACATTATTGTGACATGTGATAAGATTTGGGTGGAGCATATGTATACATATAATATTTTTCACTTTATCATTTACTTACACTTTCTCTTACAACAACATTTAACATATCAATCTTCGTGGGTGCATGCCTTAAATGGTGCACTGGGAATAAGGTGGGAAAGGCTCATGGTGCTTTGTAAGAGATGTTGGCATTATATCCTAATTACACCATTACTTCTATCAGTTTTATCTCCTCTAAGTGTTTATTCATCTATCTCTTACATTTACCCCTTATCCAAATTTACTAGCTTCCCTATATCCTATAGTATCGATTTGACAAATACCATATATTTTGTCCCTTTATCCTTCATGTATTATATTAGCTAGCCTAATATAGTTCTAAGTTTATTTTCTAGTATTTGTATTATATTGGCCTAGTTGATACCATTATGTGTCAACTGACATCTTGCAATTGTATCAGTCAGGCTAATACCATCTGCTTAGAGTATAGGGGTTGTTGGAATTGGAACACTATATATAGGGGTCACATTTCATTCATATCATATCATATCACACTTATTCACTTACAATTATACTGTCAGTACCATTTATGAGTTATTATAATAATTGACAAGATCTTCTGCGAATAACATTGAAAGTAAGGAAATGAATGCATAAAATAAAGAGAGCACCTCAATAGTAAGCTACACCATGCAAGACATGAAGTGATAGGTGAGGAAATTGAATCAATGTAATAAAACCCCATGTGCATTAAGAAGTAACTCTCACAATAGCATTCTCTGATATTACAATATTCAAGAATAAATTAGAAGAGATGAGAGAAGAATGGGCCTCAAGATATTGTAGTGTAGAATGAGAGAGGAGATAGCTCATTAAATAGTGTTGGAGAAGTAAAATGAATTACTAAGAAACTCCATCATAGTCCTTCATAACCTTCTTAGTGTGTTACTAATGCCCATGAGATGAGGCAGAAGTGTGTAACAAGTGTGGAAGGAGATAAATATGACATGTAACTCCAATATTTCCTTCAAAAGTGACAAAGAGGTGTGACACCTCATAAATCTATAATATGTAAATTATAAATTCACATAATGAAAAATACACAACTAAATAGACTTAGGATTAATAAATTAACCCAAATAAATATTAACCTCCAACAAAAGAGTTAGTGGTTTAGAACCATATATTGAGGAGTCTTGTCTTGTGATGTCATTCAATCTCAATATGAGCCCTTGGGAGTTTCTAACTAAATATATCTAGGTCATCATCCAACTATTTGAGGTCTTCAACCTACAACATCTCTTGCAAAGCTCTACTTAAGCCAAGAGGGAGATTAAAGTGTATATGGGTCCACCCAAAAGTAAGTATTTATAACCCTACACTCTTTACTTCATTTACTTAGAATATTAGATATTTCTTGTTGTTTTATGAATGAATGTATATTTATCCTTGTTTTTGTATTCCCTATACTAAATAAGATTGTGTAGACATAGGATTGTTTAGATTTTCTATAAATCACCTTAGGTTGCATAGACCCCCACTTGGTTAACCATTGCACCTTACCCATTTAAAACCATTCTAATCCATCCTTTACTTTATTTTATACCCCTTTACAACCTTTTACTTTACTTTCATATTTACAACCATAGTTTACAAATATTCACCTTTGTTGAGGTCTATTGAGAGCTACATCCTTCTGTCAGGATCTTGCTCCACCAAAAGAGCACAATATGATTACCAAACCAAGCAACTTAATATGCGGAAATAACCAGATTCACCAAGTAACTAGAATTCAGAATAACACATGATATGAGAGACAATACACAACTTGTATTAATACTTTACAGAAAAGAATACAATAAAGAAGATCCCACTTCTTCTCCACCACCTTACAGAGGTTTCCCACACCTCAAGTGAACAGTAAATCTTCTCCCCAAAGCTCTCCCTCTCAGGTCCCAACACCCAACTCAAATACAGAGTTGGTGTTCACCTCCCGTGCTCCACGCACACCACAAGTGCTCCACGCACTCCACAAGTACTCCACGTACTCCACAAGTACTCAAGGTACTTCAAGTAGATCTCCCATGAACCTGCAACAACCTATAATTCAACAGACCATACTTATGGAAGGAACTCCCTTGCCTTCCTCTTTGCTCTGTCCGAGTACACACCTGTACTCCAAGTAGATCCCGCCTGATACTGCTTCCTGTTGTGTTGCTGTCTATATGATCCTGCACACTTGCAAATCAACCCGGTTTTGCACACCTGTGAACCTTGACCTTGCACACACATACACCTGCAGATCAACGATCTTACTTACCATGTAGATCTCCTATATAGGCCATGCAACTGTGACCAAGATCCTACACACCTGAAAAATCCTGCTGACTCTCCAAAACCAGCACCTACACCTGGTACTGTGGAACTAGGAGGAACACCCTTGCTCACCTCACACACAGAAGGAACAAACTTTGCTCAACTCAAACTAGAACACCTTTTCCAATACAACCATGAGTCTATTATATAGATCTCATCCAAACAATAATTAGACATCTAATTACAATAATTAGATCCGCAGCTCTCAGTCTAAAAATAGATCTAATCATGCAAACACTTGGTTCGTTAGCTAACTGCCCGTAATAAGCTCGCAGTCAAACCACACAGGCGACCGACGTCGGTCCCTGTCTGCCTGGAGGTGACCGACGCCGGCCGACCCATGACTGACGTCGGTTGCTTCTTCTTTACTGTCCTGCCGACATTGGCTGATCAGACCGACGCCGATTTCTCTGACGCTCAGCAACTTTCAGCAACCCCCTCCAATGGCCTTCTCCGTGTCTGCATCAGTGAAGCTTTTAGCTCCACACCCTAACAATCTCCCACTTGGAGATAAACAACTGCACTGTACCTATACCTGTACTCCGTCTAATCTGTTTCCTGGTTTGTATCCCTCTTCAAGCTTAATCCTGAAGACAACCCACCACACATCCCATGGTGTACATCCTGTCATTCGAGTACCCTGCCACATCCGAACCTACAAACACATGTAGTGAAGTCCTGACCCTCCATAGCATGAATCCCTGCTGTCGGTCCCTCTCAAATACCTGAGAACCCACTTCCCCGAATTGGCTCCTAACTCTCTGACAGCTCCCACTGCATGGGAATACTCAGGTTTATACCAGACCTCATGTGATTTTGGACACTGTACCTGTCTAGCCCTTAGTGTGCTCCAGCTCTGCATCCTGAACCTCGCCAACACCTGATTCACATCAGCTCTCACTCGAGACAAAATCAACCGGTGATCTCCATGTCTCCCATGTCAAAGAATTTCGCTGCTCCAAACTCCTCATGACATGCCACTGAACTAATCTTACCCTTAGCTCAGCAAAACCCTGTATGTACAATCCTGCTAGCAAAACATACCATCCACATACAGCAATAGAATGATGTCGCGACTGATCATCCCCCTGATAAGTCAAACCACAGTAGTTACCCTGACATTGACTGAAGCCATGCTTCGTCCTCCACCTGTCAAAACCTGTACCACTATCCTGCAGCTCCTCAAGACCATATGCCTGGTCTTCTGTCTCACGTATCCATTCTCTCTATTCTTCAACTAAGGTATCCATTCATCTCTGTACTTTCTTCCGCTGGCAACCCTACCCAAACACAACTATTTAGTTCTCCTCCAAGGAATCACATCCTCATCCATGCCAAGCTCACACATGTTTCCTGGATCCTTCCTGCTCTATAATCAGCAACAAGTATAAAGAAGAGGAACAACAAATTTGAGGGCCTACTTACATCTTCAGTCCTCCGTATGGGTGTTTGAGACTCCTTGACAGCGTGTTGTCCACCCAAAATCCATTACAGTGACCGACCTCGGTCACTCCATAATCTGCATCCGACCGACGTCGATTCCCATGCGTCTGTCCCTGACTACCAACCCTGCGGTGTCCCTGTTGCCAACGTCGGTCCTCCTTACCGACATCGGTCTTACCTACTGCCGACGTCGGTCCTCCTGACCGATGTCGGTCTTACCCTGCCCGACATCGCCGGCTTCGGTCTGCACATGACCGACATCGGCACCTATCTGTTCGACGTCGGTTCCTCTTGACCGACGCCGGTACCTGTGTTCGCCTGTGAGTGATGACTTTTTACCTGCAAGCTCCTTTGAATCAATTCCCATGTCTAAACTACCCTGCTCAGAAGTATCCAGCACCATCCACTGGTTTCTGTCTGCCATCTCCTTCAAGTACACCAAGGCTTTCCAGTTCTTAAGCCTGTCAAATATATCTGTCTTCCGCTTAAGAACATGCATCTCCTTCCTGCTCATGTGACCAAGCCTACGAAGCCACGTCTCTGCAACAAAAGAAGAATCAGTAATATAAACAAGTAGATAAAGAGTACCTATTTTCTTACCACCAGCTAATTCAAGTGCATCCGCTGTGAGAGCTCTTATGCATCTCTCATCACCCAATCTTTTTAAAGAAATTAGCCATATCTCCAAACCTGGGACCTGCATGACCTTCATCAACACCTGTGTGTTGGCCACCTGTAATTTCAGCTTCACTTCCCCTTTGCCAATTCTTTGGCAAGGCTCACCAGCTCCTCTACCTGGGGCTGCATGGAAAGAGGCAACCGAATCTTTTATCCAAGATTCAACTTTATCCAAGAAACCTCCCAGAGCATCCTGTGCAACAACACCTGCTACATCTGCTTCTTCAGTTTCTTCATGCTGATCTACTACCAACCAACAATAATCTTTTACCTGCTCTTTCTTTCCATAGGACCGTGAGTGACCATCTGTGCTTTTCAACTCCTCCATTCTTAGCTTACTTTCATCTGCCATTGCTCTACTCCCACTCAATCAGAAACCCTTGAGAGTGACCTGTAATCAAAACACACTACCCAGATCTAAACCAATCTATTAGTATCCCAACCAAAAGCTCTGATACCACTTGTCAGGATCTTGCTCCACCAAAAGAGCACAATATGATTACCAAACCAAGCAACTTAATATGCGAAAATAACCAGATTCACCAAGTAACTAGAATTCAGAATAACACATGATATGAGAGACAATACACAACTTGTATTAATACTTTACAGAAAAGAATACAATAAAGAAGATCCCACTTCTTCTCCACCACCTTACAGAGGTTTCCCACACCTCAAGTGAACAGTAAATCTTCTCCCCAAAGCTCTCCCTCTCAGGTCCCAACACCCAACTCAAATACAGAGTTGGTGTTCACCTCCCATGCTCCACACACACCACAAGTGCTCCACGCACTCCACAAGTACTCCACGTACTCCACAAGTACTCAAGGTACTTCAAGTAGATCTCCCATGAACCTGCAACAACCTGCAATTCAACAAACCATACTTATGGAAGGAACTCCCTTGCCTTCCTCTTTGCTCTGTCTGAGTACACACCTGTACTCCAAGTAGATCCTGCCTGATACTGCTCCCTGTTGTGTTGCTGTCTATATGATCCTGCACACCTGCAAATCAACCTGGTTCTGCACACCTGTGAACCTTGACCTTGCACACACATACACCTGCAGATCAACGATCTTACTTACCATGTAGATCTCCTATATAGGCCATGCAACTGTGACCAAGATCCTACACACCTGAAGAATCCTGCTGACTCTCCAAAACCAGCACCTACACCTGGTACTGTGGAACTAGGAGGAACACCCTTGCTCACCTCACACAAAGAAGGAACAAACTTTGCTCAACTCAAACTAGAACACCTTTTCCAATACAACCATGAGTCTATTATATAGATCTCATCCAAACAATAATTAGACATCTAATTACAATAATTAGATCCGCAGCTCTCAGTCTAAAAATAAATCTAATCATGCAAACACTTGGTTCGTTAGCTAACTGCTCGTAATAAGCTCGCAATCAAACCACACAGGCGACCGACGTCGGTCCCTGTCTGCCTGGAGGTGACCGACGCCGGCCGACCCATGACCGACGTCGGTTGCTTCTTCTTTACTATCTTGCCGACGTCGGCTGATCAGACCGACGCCGGTTTCTCTGACGCTCAGCAACCTTCAGCAACCCCCTCCAATGGCCTTCTCCGTGTCTGCATCAGTGAAGCTTTTAGCTCCACACCCTAACACCTTCTGTCATAAGCTTAGGATTTGGAACCCTTTCCTCATGATGTTTGAGTTGTAGGTTATCCTCTACTACATCTATTTAATTCATTCATATTTACCCCATCCTCCAAGTATTTAATGCTCTATTTGATTGACATTATTCAATTCCAAGTCTATTTAGGAAAGAGGATAGTTGTAGATCATCCTAGCCCATGAATCCATTAATCATGTTTAAGAATCAAAGTAATGAAAGTATAATTTAGGTTTG
This sequence comes from Torreya grandis, assembly GCA_037957365.1. Taxonomy (NCBI): domain Eukaryota; kingdom Viridiplantae; phylum Streptophyta; class Pinopsida; order Cupressales; family Taxaceae; genus Torreya; species Torreya grandis. Next base: position 762,584 of record JARHVA010001981.1, on the reverse strand, counting down.
AAGCGTATTTCATTTTCCTCCTATATTATTTAACCATATCCATAACCTTTGCTCTTACAATATCCCAAAAGGCTTGTAAAAAGGCATCCAAGAATACATTAGGTTTTGAGTTCTTGTAATGTGAAGGGAGCCCTGAGGCCCTTCTTGTGGTTCTTCATCACCATCTTTAGGAAAAATCTTAGGCATTGGTTTTCAACTTAAAGTCTTGAAGCTCTCAGGCATGCTAGAAGAGTCTCAAAGTAGCTTACCAAATTTAATCTAACTTTAGATTTTAGATCCAACTCCCTTATATCCCTGCCTTTAAAAGAGATAATATGGTTTGATAACCTTCTTGCTCGAGTTGAATTATGGAATAATTTGGTGTTTTTGTCTTCATCCTTTAGCCAAGCTTACCTTGACTTTTACCACTAGTACACAACTCTTCCAGCTCTACCATTAGTGTCTTTTATCTTATATATGTATCTACATCTATCCCAACCAATAGGACCAATTCATTGAGTGTCACTAATTCTACTTCAACTCTCATGATTTTTTAAAATATGTTATTTAAATGCTCCTTATTCCATGGTTTGAGACACTTTTTTATGTAATTAAGTTTTTAACCATTATGAACATATTGGAGCCAGCGTTGATAGGAGCATGCTTCCACCATTCTTTCAACTGATCATGCAATGAAGTGTCTCTCAACCATGGTTTCTAACTTGAAGGGTCACTTTGGAGGGCTCCATCCACTAAATATTTAGTTCAACAGGGGTATGATCTAACCTAGATATTGGAAGGATATTACTTCCAACATTCCAAACTTTCTCCAACCAGTATGGTGAAAGTTGGAAGCAATTCAATCTTTCAGCTATGTTGGTTAAGCCTAGTTTTTTGTTATTCCTCAAAAAGATACCATTCTTTGGGACTATGTCAATCAATCCATCTAAAGACACAAAAATAGAAAAAATCAATATGAGACTGAGTAGGCCTTAGAATACATCCTCTTTTATCTAAGCTAGACAATAAGGAATTAAAATCTCCTCCTATCACAAATTTGGCTCCCAACAGGAGAACCATTTATTCATGGATTTCCCCCTAATAACTATTTTTGAAGATAGGAGAGTTAGGGCCATAAGTAATTAAAAAAACATACTAACATCAGAGGAACAGTTAATTACCTTGTAAAGTTTCCATCGTGGCCTAACTTGTGGTTTTTGACCAAATATAAAAGATGGATAAAATATCACTGCGAAACCACCCAAAGCCATGTTAGCTTCCAAAAAAATTCTTTCCATTTATTCCATCTCTTACTCATGATAATTTTTTCATTCTATTTACATATCTTGGTTTCCCATAAGATGAAAATGTTAGGGTTTAGAGACATTAGTTGATGCTTTATTAAGTGTCTTTTATTAGGGGCGTTTAAGCCCCTAACATTACAAGAGATTATTTTAAATGAGTAGGAGAGGCAAATTCCACCCTCTAATTTTTAGATATGTATAAATTTTTAAGGGTGTTATTCTTCCCTATTGAGACTTCAATTTCAATAATTTCCTTTGTCGATTTACGCCCCATCTTCCTTACCTTGCCACAATTAGGATGAGAGAGCATGCCATTTTTTTGTTCAATAGTGAGGAATTATATTAAATTGAGATCTTCTCTGTCACTTTCTTTCTACCTTTTGATCCTTAAATCCCCAAGTCCTTGCCTTAGAGTGATCATTAAATTTTATTTATTTCCATCAGTATCCTCAACTGTCATGTTTGAATATTTCAGTGACCTATCAATATTTTGTAATTAACTTGAATTTTATTAACAGTGAGTTTGGGAACAAATGCTCCCCATTGCCAATTTATTTCTAGAGTTCTTTAGTTACTGCTACACTCAAGCCTTGGATGTTAAGGGATTTTTCACAGCTTGTAAATATAAAGGCATTCCCATTATTTCTTTCAAAAAAGGCTCAGAAGGTGTACCTAGTTTTACTTTCCATCCCTGTTTGAGACCTCTAATTGAATTTTTTGAACTGGTCATTTAACAGTCCTTTTGAATGTGACACATTCTTAGACATTTGAAACATTTGAAGGGAAATTTGTCTGCATTGATCCATTGAACCCATGTCCTATGTAGTGATTTAATGTTGATGACTTCTTAAATTCCTTCATCAAGATTCACAAAGACATAGATCCTTATGTAGGATGCTAAGCATCATTCTTTGTTTATGGGATCTAACTCTATGAAATCACCCAAAAATTTGTGTATTGCTTTTTAGCAATTCAGGCCCCATTAGTCTATGGGTAAGCCATTTAGGCATATCTAAATGGGGAAGCAACCATTAGTAGTATTTAGGGGATCGAAATTAGGGCTTCAATCTTAGAGACATATTTCAAATCCATCCATTAGCCATGGTCCCCCTTTCATATTTTCTATCTTATTTTTCTACTTAGGGAAAATTGCTATGAATAAACCTCTTGGTAAAAACCTAAATTTGACCTCCCTCCCTCAGTTCTTCTTTGCCTGTCAGCCATTTCCTATGGAAATTCTTGATTATTCATCTTTCCTCTAGTGTCTTAATGGTTGATGTGAAAATTCCATCTTCCATGACCAACTCCTTAGCTGAGTAGACCGTAACATCTTCCCCTCGATCATGAGGTTGACTTTTGGTGGCACCCCTTAGGTGCTTCCCCAGGGGTATTTTTTTAGCACTCAAATCAAATACAATTGGAATAATCTTCCCTGCTCTAAAAATATTGTGATCTCCATGATTTGGTCCTAAGGGAAGGGGAAGAGTCCATCATCATTCTCTCCACTTCCCCCTAAAGAGTCTTTTGATCCCTTCTTGATAGTGTTCTCGTCCTCTTTTCTTCCATTATTCGTGTGAGTTTCAATTAGATTTCATGTGATTGACCTAACAGTTGCATAAAGGACTCTAAGGTTTGCATCCTCTTCAGATTTTGAAAGTACCAAGTTAGTTGCTTCCTAATCTACTTATACTTGTTGGATCTCCATGCAATGCTCTTTTGTTTTGCCTTTGTTCCGCCCTCCCCCCTCTCCCTTCCCCTCCCCCTCCCCACACTCCATGCTTTGAAATTGAACTTTGTTTTCCTTTATTCATCTACTCCTGACATCTCTGCTCTACTGTATTTTTTCCTCATAAAATATTTACTTTAATATATAATATTATATATATTAAAAAATGCTAATAAAATTTATATATTATTAGATATTATTATAATACTATTACATATACATATATATTATAAATTATAATAATATTATATATTTATATAATAACATATATTCAATATTAAGTCTAAATTTAATATATATAAATAAATATTTACACTGATAGGTATTCCTACAATGGCATCCGAGGGGTGGAGTCTGGGAGCTGTAATGGCATTAGAATCTTAGCATTTAGCTATTTAAAAGCTAACAACATAAAATAAAAAATAAAGTAATTTAATTATTTTAAAGTCCACAAGATTAAATAAAAAATAAAACAACTAACATGACATAACGATTTTAAAAAATAAAATATATATAAATACAAACAAAAAAATAAAATAGAGCGAGGGAAATAAAAATTAAAAATAAAATAGAGTAAATCGAAATGTCATTCCAATTGCATAGATAAAATACATACTTTTTAAATAAATAATCATATTACCACCCCATATATTTTATCACATCATATTTATTAATAATCATAGTTCAATAAATTGTGAAAATAAATTATCATAAAATTTATGAGTAATATATAAATTTTACTGCACTATATTTATAAATAATTAGATAATCATAACTACCACATCATATTTGTAAATAATCATAACTAAATAATCATAACTAGCATATATATCTTAATAAATCTATGTAAAATACACAGATATATATTATTCTTGAGGCACCTGACATACATTTTGACTTACCTCTAGAGTGATATATATGGTGTATTTTACATAAATTTATTAAGACATGTATGCTAGTATTATACATATTATCATAAACTTATTATAATACTATTATATCTATATATTTTATATTATAATTTTTAATAATATAGTTATATTAATATAATATAGTAATACATGTTATATATAAGTTTAATATATCTATAATATATAATAATAATATATTGTATTAATAAATATAATAGTATTAAATATAATTATATATATAATATATTATATGTTATTACATATATTATTAATTATATATAGGATGATTAATAACTTTTGACTGGAGTTACGAATTAGTCTCAAACATATATGGTGGTCCAAATCTTCACATAATTATTAGATCTGCAATCAATACAACTCAAATATACTAGATATGACCATAACCGACCTCACACACCCAAAAATATTTGAACTTGAGAAGGACTAAACACAACCAAACCACTTTACCAACTCATTAAATCATATCAATAATTATACATATAATAATAACTTATAAATTTTAATAATATTATAATTATAAATATATAATATATTACATTTATAATTAATATATATAAATATAGACTCCTAACCCTGAATATTTTATCTCTAAGTCAATGACATTGTAGTATTAATTGGAACTACATATTGTATGTAGAGCCTTACCACAATCAAATCAATTCTCATGATATCCTCAATCACCATTGACAAATGAAAACAACCACTTAAATATGTTGTCGCACTGCAAGTTATGAACCTCTTTGTAATAATTGCAAGTCATATAAATCTATTTTGCCCTGAAACTGGATTTAGTGTATGACATGGGCCCTCCTCATATATACAATGTATGGACACAACTCTCATTGGAAAATACCTCGAGATTGGCATCGAATATATTATTATATGACCACCACACAAGAAGCTAACATGGGCCACATCTTTTTTTTTAATATTTTTCATTTAAAAATAAAAAAAAAAATAACAACTAGCAATTAGAAAAAGTGAGTGGATACGCGCCCCAATGTTAGATCGACAAAAACTCTCAAAAAGCATCTTATGTTAGAAATATAACATTATCAATCCTCATAGTTTATAATATTATGAATACCTCATAGTTTATAACATTATCAATACTTCATAGTATAATCATACTCTAAACATTTGAAATAATGACAACTCATGCTGTTGCATTGAACTTAAATTTGTATATGTTTTTTTAATTCTTTATAATACTTAATGTATGATTTTTTTTAAAAACACTATTTTTGAAGAATACGTGTAGAAGGAAGGATTTTGTACCAAATTGAAACTTTGGTATCTTTGTAGTAAGCATCTAAGTTAGTATATTAAATTGTAAAAAATAATGAAAATATTAATATGGATATTTCAAAAATGTTTGTTCACATTTGTATTGGATGTTCAATTTTAATATTGTAGTATGATTTAAAACCACCTAAAATATCATGTTATCACGAAAATGATGGAATATATATTATATAAATTAATATATTCAAATTAAGATAATGATAATTTAGATATTTTGAATGTGTTTTTTCATACTTTCGTTAGTTAACGACAAATATAAATAAACTTCCATCAAATTTCGACACTAATTATCCTAAAAAGTTTAGTAGACGGCTTGCATCATCAATATTTCTTTTTCTTTTTCTTTATTTCTTGTGAATTAATGTCAGATTTTCGAAGCAATATTTTGACATAAACAAGATTGAGTAGACAATTATTTTGATTGCAATTTTTTGGATCGCTAAATCCCTTGCTAAAACTCAAATTATTGTAAGTTTTTGAAAAGTTTATGAGACAGCCCAAAAAAACCCTTTTTGATAAAATTAGTGTGATTCAACATTCTATCATCTATTGTTAGGTATTATATTGATGAAAGAGAAGATCAAAAGCCTACAACTCAATCATGATGAATGGTGATCTAATTGAATGTCTTTGCTTCTTAGTTAAATTGTCCACATTACAATAAAAGCATTCACTTAGGTAAATCTCAAATCGTAAAAATAATATGAATGAGATGCATTACGGCCCTCATTAAAACAAATCATTCATCCCATTTTGGGGTTATTTAAAGAGAGTAGAATAAAAGGGTTGAGGGAGTTGATACCCCAAATTAGTAAGAAAAGGAACAACCTTCTTAAAGGAACAACTTGACCTACAACAATTTGAACAATTGAGGTAGCTGAAATAATGTGTGGTCTCATCAATAGTTAGGTCTAATGGATGCACTTAAAATTTAATTTCATTGATTGGATTGATCTTATGACACTAGTCCAAAAATCAACAATGCACGTGCCTTAAATGTGAGTTTGGTAGCTTTGGCCACTCCCATTGTCTCAACTTCAAAAAAACCAAAGTAATTAAAAAATGTTAATCATAAACTTAAAAAATCGTCACATATACATGTGGACACAAACAAACACATAGTGATTGCATTATGATGTCCCACTTTCATGTATAACATATTGTAGAAACCTAAATTTAGTATTAGACACTTTAACAACATCAACTTTGACATAATTTGACATACTTAAACATTACGTACACATTTGACTCTTGTGCACTCTTTCCCTCAATCCATCTACCAAATTATTGTCTTGGCCAACCTTGTTGACCAAATCCATCTATTAAGGATCATCTTGGTTTATATAAGAACATTCTATAATCCTAAACAAACCTTCCCCATATCTCAGATCATTAATTTTCACTCTAAGGAAAGTCTAATAACGACTGGACAGTTGCAGTTACCATAAGTATTTGCATCTATCTACACTAGCCATGAACACTCAAAGGCTATTTTTTAAATTAGGAACACTCCAATGGGTTGGCCTAGATAAGTTTCATACATTGGTCATAACAGTAAATAACAAAGAGTCAACTTTAAATACAAAACTAGGCAAGTCCTAACAAACTTGTGAAATCCACAAGTACTCTCTTGAGACATTATCACAGTGATATACATATCTAAAACCTCCTCAAAGGAGTAGCCCTAGGGTAGGTTTGAATATACACAAATTTCAAAGTTTCATGGTGTCAAGTGTCAAAATCCAAACATTGCATTACATTTTAGATTGATGACAATGTTGCACACACACATACGTGGGAGAGCTACATACATTTTGAGTCCTTTCCAGAGTATTGGAACATAAGCATTGCTCAAATACTCAGTGGGAAGTGGTTGGGGTTAGTCCAACCCAAAGAGATAACCCATTTTTTAGGTCATTTCGTGGTCAAAAGTGAAATTAGAGTTTTTCAAGGAAGGAAAAGGAAAACAAATAGCAGTGCACATGATCGAAGGAAAATACACACATGAAGCATTTATAGGTGCAGAAAGCAAGGTCTGAGGAGTTACAGCCCTAAACAATATACAGTGGCATTATCGATTGAGCCGGGATAGTACTAACACTATAGAGGTTAGATTTTATTGGTAGCATCTAGGCAAGGTTTAGACTACTATTTTTTTATCTGGGTAGTGACAGAGCATACACACAACATTTTCAAAGTCAGTGATGATTGATGTGAGTGTCACAATATCAAAAAAATCTAAGTACATCTCCCCTCTCCTAATTTCTCAATTTCAAATCATCTAAGTGCAAGATTTATTATTATTATATTTTACATAATCTGAAGTAACCTTAGTTTTACCCTATTTAAGACACATGTCTAAAATAAGTAAAAAAAATTAGGAATCTCTTAGATATGATATTGTGAATATAAATTAAAAATACAAAAAAAGACAAAACCAAAACCTATGCATGACATGTTTTTTTGGTGCACATAGTTGATTGATATTATTTATACACATGGTGAATTGCATATCTATTCTCTACACACATGATTTTTCATGGTATACATGAGTGGGATGTAGGACATATATGTTACCTATGATACATAAATATACATATGCATGACATTATTTATACCCATGTACAACCTTTCTACATTGGGGGCATGTCTATACTACGGGCATCTTCATACACTTATCAAGTTATATCTTTATATACTAGTTCATTGATCATAGTAGACTATTACACATGACTTGCTCTTGCTCATAATTTTAAGCTAATGTTAATTCCTATAGATATGGTGATTTTATATATAAGATGATGGTATTGATGCTTGTGTGGACTAGCATTGCTTATTTTGTGTGTGTTGGATATTGATGATGGTGACATTGTATGATAATTGATGTGTTATATTGTGTGTTTATGGGTGCATTGAATGTGTCTTGTAATGTTGTATGTCAACTATGTCAAATAATCCTCTAGGTTGAGTCATGGCCATGTTGTGTTTGTGTCAGGTCAAAGTCATGTCATGTCTTATATGTTTGTGTGCTCATTGATCATGATATTGTGTGCATGTGTGTGTGCTTGGTTACATATATGTTTGTTATGATGTAATTGTTATCGTGATTATATCATGCATACTTTAATTGTGTATGATGCCATAATTTCTATCATGCATCTACTGCAGTTCTTATGACTACGTGCCTAATCGATATATCTACTAGACATTGATACATGTATGTCAATTGCCTTGGATTACATGTTTCATATGTGTTTGAATGATCAAATGTTATCATGTTTGTATACATACTTTACATGATTATACTTTTTTATGGAATACATAGTGTGCATGCTCTTTCTTTTGAGATGAGTGATTTGTAGGCTTCATCTCTTATATCAAAAGGGAGGCATACAATGCGCTTGTCTTAGATATTAATGACATCATAGACATGCATTTCACATTTTGAGACAAATTATGTGATTCAAATAGGTGAGATTGAGAAGATTAAGCCATTTGTGGGGCAATCTACATGATTATGAGGAACAATTGAGGCATTCTATGACATTATGATAGACATATTATGGCATTCTATATCAATTTGAGGTATAGATGGATCAGAATGGTGAATGAATGTTGGTCATACAGACACAATGTTAGGCCCTCAATTTTTTATCTATTTTTTCTAAGTAATTTTGGGAATACTACGGCGTGGAAGGAAGCATAGGCATGTAAGAGACATGACACAAAATATCGTGGCACGGAAGAAGCAATTCACAAAGAAAAAGGAAACATGAAACATAGAGGAACCGAAAATGTAGGACTTGGACAATAGCAAAAGACTTAGGCAAAGGTGAAAAAAGCAGAGATGGTTAGGGAATGGTTCGCTCGAAGATCGAAGAAGAATAGTCAAGTGTGAATCTAACACCAGTCTGTGAGAATATAGGCATATGACAATGAAGATCCAACATAGAGAGAACATACAGGGGTAGTTAGGCCTTCATCATTAGGAATTCCATGTAACGTCTTCCCATGACTCATTATTATTAATGGTCATTGATGAGTCATCTTTATGTAATTAATTCTATAACTAAATGGTCAGAGTAGAACCCTGTAGAAATACCCCCTAATTTTACTTCGTGTTGGTTGGTAATTATAATCTTGAAGTTGTCATAATTTTGGATATGACATATGTATGCAATGAGAGGAGGCTTTTGTGTTGATGAAATACTTATGTAATCTGATTATGAATACAATGGAATTATTACTATTTTATTCTCAGTTTGCATCCAGCTTCTTTTTCTGTGATTAGTAAGTAGGTAATGAATAGTTAAGAGTTAGACATGGAACTAAGTATGAATTTAGAACAAAATGCATGTCCGAGCACGCTCTCTTAAAAAACTAAATGAATACACCATTGCATGATGAAACCAATGAGAACTAGTCTTGGACTGCGTGCTTCAGGTGGGTGCACAAGAACCTTTCTCATGTGATATGTCAGCATGCTAGCTCATTAGAACTCTTGTTCTCTTAGGCGTGTGACTAGGGAAATATATTCTAGACTAAAGGAAAAGAACCCAACACACTTTTATTTTATATATTGAGGATCGGTGGGGAGTGATGGAACTATGTAAGCACTTTTGCTCTATATTTTGTCTGCAATGGTGATTGTTTTACATATGAACTTGTTTTGAGGTTCTACTTTCACATACGAACCTTTTTTAGGGTTCTAATTTCACATACGAATATGGTTTGGGGTTCCAATTTAATATACGAACCTAGTGTTGAGGTTCCAAAAAAGAGTTATTATGATATACTACAACAATGTGATTGAGGTTTATACATTTTTCAACTTCTATCACTCCTCCAATGGTGGTTGAGGCATTTATATTCTTCAACTAGTGGTTTCAGCAGTTGTATCTCCTTGGGGCATGATCACCCCATGGTATTCTCCAAACAAGATCAACAAGTGGCAACTTTTTTCATGAACCCTCAAGTGTATTCGTTCCTTGGAATTTCGATTTCATGTGATTCAATGATCTAGATTATTTCAGATTGCTTCTCTTGGGAAGACATTGATCTATACATGTTTTCTTATAGGTTTCACATGGATAAACTGAGAAATTTGGAGCATACATGTCAACACCATGTGTGATTATCATTGGCACCAAATTTATTATTTTATCATTTTAATTTAGTATTTTCAATACTAGATTAAAATAGAGGCATTTGCAGACACCTAAATTTGATATTAGATATTTTAGCAACATCAACTTTGACATATATGGACATTGATTACACATTTGACTCTTGTGCATTCTTTCCCTCTATCTATCTACCCATCTATTGTATTGGCCAACCTTATTCACATATTCAGTTTTAGCCTAGTTTGAACAAAAACATTCCATAATCCAAAACAAACCTTCTCCATATCTTAGATTACTGCTTTTCACTCCTAGGACAATACCAACAATAGCTAGATAGTTGTAGTTATTACAGGTGTTTGTCTCTATCGATAGTTTCCATAAATACTCAAATTATTTTTCAAATTGGGAAGTCTACATTAGGTTGACCTAGAAATGTTTCATGAGTCAATCATAGTGGGAAACAACAAAGATTCAATGATTAATACAAATCAATCCTAAGGTTATACTCACTTAGATGAAATTGAATATCTTGGAAAGTCCTAACAAATTTGAGAAAATCACTAGCACTCTTTTAAGATGTCATCACAAAGAGGATCAACCCTAGAGTCAAGTTTGAATGCACACAAAAGATAAAGTTGCATGGTGCCAAGTGTCAAATGCCAAATATTACATTACATTCTAAAATGATCATGATATTGGACACACACATAAGTGGGAGAACTACGTGCAACTTGAGCCCTGTTTAGAGTATTGGAACGTAGAAAACACTTATCTACTCAATGGGGAGTGATTATGATCCGGGAAACAATTCGAGGTGACCATTCAGTGATAGTAATTCCTCAAATTTTGTACTGTTTTCATTTTGTTGTTTTCATTTTGTATTTTCGGTGACAGTTTTGTCCTCGAGTGATTATGTCCTCCAGCGTTGTATTATTTTAATGCTGGGATGTATGTCCTCGAGCGTTGTATTGTGTTAATGCGAGCTTTATATGGTTTTAATGTTGAGACGTTAAATTGTCACCCGTTAATTCCTCGAGCCATGCAATCTCCCAAGGTTGTTTTCAAAAATATGTATAAATGCATTGTAACCTAAAAGGGGAAGGCAGACATCTCTTCTCAGAGATAAGCATATGTTTTGGCAATACATATCTTCCTAGAGATAAGCCTATATTTGTATTGAGATCTGTAAGAAATACGACGTCTCTTCTCAGAGAATTCATTGTTATTATGTTGTTTCTGTGCTATTGCAATCTTTGTCAACCAGAACTTCTGAGTTTTGGATCAGTGGTATCAGAGCGGTTTGTCTTGAGAGTGTATGCTCCTGAGGATGAGGTCAGGATACATAAAACTTGGGTGGGAAGCAACAGAGCTTCCAAACGCTCCACCTGTGCGCCCCAAACGACTTCAAATGGCAGACAACACTGAGACATCCGATCCTTTCAAGGAAATGGTGAATGAAGCCATCTAGTGGCAACAAGTGCAGATGCTCCAACAATTTGCTCAAATTCTTCAAACACTTCCAATGGGAAATTTTGGCTCTACGGCTACACATCCAGGCTCCTCATCGAGGGAGCTTCCTTTTAGTGCCCCAACACCCTCCAAGGTTCATGTAAATTTTGATATTCCCACATTTGAAGGCAAAATCAATGTTGATGCAGTGGAAATTTGGTTGGATCAACTGTCGTCCTACTTCTCTGTAAATAAGTTCATCGATGGAGAAAAGATCACTTTTGCTCTTTTGAAATCATCATTGCCCGTGAAAAACTGGTGGGAAGTGTACAAAAAGAGGTTCAGTACGGATATCATTGGCCTTGGGGTGGAACCCACTTGGGATGATTTTATGGAAGCAGTGAAAGAAGAATACTATCCCATCAGCGCGTATGATGATCTGTACATACAGTGGCAACAACTTCACCAAGGCAAGGACCAATCTGTTCAAGATTACACAGACGCTTTTCATTCTTTGTCTGCAAGACTGGGCATTGAAGAAAGTGAGAAACATAAAACTCTCAAATATTGTGGTGGATTACAATGGTACATTCGGTGGGAAATGGATCTCTTCAATTTGGAAACCATCGGTGAGGCATACAAGTTCACAGTAAAGATTGAGCAAAGGCATGGAAGAATGGATATAAAGGATCAGTCTTCAAAATGGAAAAGTGATAAAGAAGGTCAAACACGAGGCCAAAATTGGAAGCAAAAGGAAGGAAAGACCGAGAAGTGGTGTGGTTATCACAAATCTGGAACTCACTCCAAAGAAGAATGTCGAGCTATCAAATCACTACTTTCTGAGTCACCATCCACAACATCTACTGCCCTACCTCATACAGACCCTGCAGTCAAAGAGGTTGAAGAAGAAATTATAGATGCTGATCTTGAAGCCATTGTAGCTTCATCACAGACACACGACGAGATGCTAGATGACAAGGAAAGTTTGTTTCACTCTAAGTTATGGGTGAAAGGTAAGCCTCTGCATTTCATTCTTGATAGCGGAAGTCAAAAGAGTTTAATCTCTACTAATGTTGTGAAAAGCCTAAATCTATCCATGAAGCCTCACCCAAAACCATACAGTATTGGATGGTTGAGCCCAGGGAGAGACCTCCGTGTCACCCACCAATGTCTTCTCTCATATGCAATACAACCTTTCCAAGATGAGGTCTTATGTGATGTGGTCAATCTAGATGTTTGTGATGTACTCTTTGGTTAGCCATTCATGTATGATCGACATGGTATATACGAATCAAGAACTAGACGGATCACTCTCACTCTTAGAACACGACCTTACAGGGTACCAGAAGTACCACCTTCCACATATGTCTCTTTGCTTAGTGCCAAGAAATTTGTTTTCATGGTGGTCAAGCCACAGGAATCCAAAAGGGCCGATGTTACATCCCTGACAACACAACAACAGAATCAAATAGATACCGCGCTGAAGAAGTTCACAGCCTTCCATCCACAGACTGATGGTCGGACAGAAATGGTGAACAATCGGGCCCCACACAGTTCCATAAACCACAATCCCTTCCAAGTGTGCATTGGGAATCAAATCAAGACACAACTACCACACCTGATGGGGAACGGTGACGCAATGGGGACCATTGCTTTTCAAGGAAGGAGGAATGATCTGGGCAATAATTTGAGGTGACCATTCGGTGACAGTAATTCCTCAAATTTTATATTGTTTTCATTTTGTATTGTCGGTGACAGTTTTGTCCTCTAGCGATTATGTCCTCGAGCGTTGTATTGTTTTAATGCTGGGACGTATGTCCTCGATCGTTGTATTGTGTTAATGCGAGCGTTGTATGGTTTTAATGCTGGGATGTTAAATCTCACCCGTTAATTCCTCGAGCCATGCAATCTCTTGAGGTTGTTTTCAAAAATATGTATAAATGCATTGTAACCCGAAAGGGGAAGGCAAACATCTCTTCTCAGAGATAAGCGTATGTTTTGGCAAGACATCTCTTCCCAGAAATAAGCCTATATTTGTATTGCAATCTGTAAGTAATACAATGTCTCTTCTCAGAGAATTCATTGTTATTGTGTTGTTTCTGTGCTATTGCAATCTTCGTCAACCAGAACTTCTGAGTTTTGGATCAGATTAAGATCAGTCTAAACCAAAGAGCTAACCCATTTTTCATGTCATTTTGTGGTTGGAAGTGTGATAAGGGTTTTAAAAAGGAAGGAGAAGGAAAACAATGAGCAATATGCATGACTGAAGATGATAGCAAATGTAGGAAGCATCTATAACATACGTGCAGGGGTCTGAAAAGTTATAGAGCAACACAACATACAAGGAGATTGTTAGAAAATCTTGGACAATATCAGCTACCGCAAGGGTCACAGTTTATCAGTCGCACCTAGGCATAGTTTGGGCTACTATTGTTTGATATGAACAGTGACAGAGCATTTTTAGAGTCATTGACCATTGCTCTAAATAGTAAAATATCAAAAAAAAACTAAGTGCGTCTCCCCTCTCTTACTTTGTCAATTTCAAATTGTCTAAGTGCAATATCTATCTATTCCATTTCAATTTAGATTTGTATGTTATTGTTATATTTTGCATAATTTGACTTAGCCTTAGTTGTACACTATTTTAGGACACCAACTCTAAAATAAGTAAAACACATACCCATATTTGTGGATCTAAAAGTGAAAAAAAGTGATCAAGATTTCTTAACTGGTAAGGCAAACCAAAAACCAAGAATTCACACCAGATTGCTTCTTTGTTACCATTATCACAAATAAAGAAAAATGGCACTTGGTTTGCAATGTGAGTCGATCTCCTAAACAATATATGTCCAACTTCAACATTACAGTAGGACCCACAACCACACAAAATACCATGTTATCATGAAAATAATGGGACATATATCATAACACTACACAGACTATCATAATAAATTTAAAATAACAATACCGCGGATATTTTGAATATGCTTGCTCACACTCTTGTTAGTTGACGACAAACATAAACCAAACTTTTGTCAAATCCCAAATGTTAATTATCTTAGAAAATCCTACAAGGAGCCTCCATCGTCAGATCTTATTTCTCCTTTTCTTTCTTCCATGTCAATTGATGCAAACATTATGGAAGCAATATATGCCACATTGACGAGTTTGTGTAAAGAGGGTGTCTTGATTGCAGTTTACTAGCTTGTTAAATCTCTTGTTAAAACTCATATTATTCCCTATTTTAATAAAATTTATGAGACAACGAAAAAAACTATTAAAATTATTGGGATTCAACATTTTTCGGTTTGCTTCTGAGCATTGTAATGACAAAAGGGCAGAGTAATGGCCCATGAGAGCTCAATAGTGATGAATGGCGGTCTAATTGATTGTAACTATAGTAGACGGTAGATATTTTTCATAGTAATATCAAATAAAATATCCCACTCTGGCTAGGGTAGATGGGGGATCTTTTTCATAGTGATATTACGATCAAGAACTAAATTTCACAGTCAACCTCCCCTCTTATAAAAATTGTCGATGATAATTATTTATTCAAAATTACCTTTCAATTGCAAATATAACTCATTATAGTTGTAATCACAGAAAACATAAAAAATAATGTATATATTTGTTACAATTTTTTACAATGTTCTTGATGGTCTATTGAATTATATGATTTCACTCTGCATCTAATACAATCTTCTGAAAAATGAAGTGTATTTTATAGTTAAAAAGCTTAAATAGGGTCATATAACCATCATTTTTTTTTAACAGATTTCTTTGAACTTAATCAGCATTCATAAACTTGGGAGTCCACATTCTTGACGAATCACAGAATTCATACCAAAAAATACTAAATATTAAAAAAATTATGATTAGTTTTCAACTAAAACCAATAAATTTGTATGTGTTGGATAAGCTATTGTCAATGTTTGGTCGAATATTCGGACACGCAAGAGAAGATTCGCCCAAGAAGAATATATTGAGGGAGAGGCACAGCCATTGTTAACAGTGTCTCAGGGAACGCCAGTGAAACATTAATCAAGAAAAATGGCGGCGGAAGACGAGGGGGTGTTTTCGGTGTGGGCAACGCCAGGCCCGCAGGAGAGACAGGGTTTTCAGGAAGTGATGAACAGCCTCAGAAGCGAATTTGGAGGACCCTCATTCGAGCCTCATTTGACCGTGGTGGGGGCGCAGAGGATGAGCAAGGCCGTGGCCTGTGCCAGATTAGAAGCCGCCTGCAGGACCATAAAGCCTTACACCTGTTCGATCACTCAGGCTGCCTGCGGCACCCATTTTTACCAGTGTGTTTACGTTCTTGTCGATCCAACCCCTCAGGTACTTTTTTTTCATTTACCTGGTATCATTATTTATTTATTTTCAGAACTTGATATGTAACAATTCAATGCTCTGTGCAGGTTATGGAGGCGAATCTTCAGGCAAGCCGTTGCTTCGGCATCGTTGACTACCCCCGCCCATATATGCCACATTTGAGCCTTTTATACGGAGATCTATCGGACGAAGACAAACAGAAAGCTAAAGTGAAGGCCGAGTCATTCAATCACCTTCTCCGCAATGTACAGTTTGAGGTATCCACGTTATGCCTGTGCAGAACCGACACTGAAGACAAGTCACTGGAATCGTGGGAGAAAGTGGCCGAGTGTAATCTTAATGCCTGCACTTAAAAGTAATTTCTGACCTTAAATTTCGGTGATTCTCTTTCGGTACTTCTAAATAAATTGCAGAAGTTTATGCTTCTGTGTGTTTGTTGTTCGGTGCGATCTTATGGGGTTTACATAAAGATAAATTAAGAACTGATATAAATTGATTTTACAATATGTTGAGGCGTTCAAGGGTCAAATCATTTGTATATTTAACACAGTATGTGATGTTTTTTTTCTCAATTCCCTGCAGAAGGATTTAGTGGTTGAGATTGTTTTCCATACAAACTATTCAAATTCAAACCCTAATTTACAGTCAGTAGAATTAAATCACCTGTATATTTAATTATTTTTTTATGGCTATTTATATTAATTTCTAAACAATCAACAAACTATGCTGTTTTATTTCTCAGCAGAAGAGTTTAAGGGTTGAGATGGAATGTGTTCAGACAAACAATTCAAGTTGAAATCCTAATTTATAAGGTATATTGTAATCTCCTACATAATAAGGCCAGAGATGCTGTAACCTATGAGATTTTGATGAAATGTTGGAATTCAGTAACCCTGATTTACTTTGATGAAATATTGTAATCTAGTAACCGATCCTGATTTACTTTGATGAAATATTGTGATCCAGAAACTCTGTTTTAATTTTGATGAAATATTGTAATCCAGTAACCCTGATTTAGGTAATTATTTTGTGGGTTTAAGATTTGAACCTGGGTGAACTGAAGTAACATTAATATTGTTAATTTTAGTATTTAAAAAAAACTTAGAAAAAAAAAACTAAATTATGAAATCTGATAATCTATAATAGATTTTGTATCCATTCCACTATTGGATCTGTAATGGAACATTTGTCAACTATCAAATTTCTAATAGTATTATAAATTTTCTGCCTCGCTGCTACATATTTGACATTGATGTTACAAATATATGTATTAATTGTATGGTCTACTTGGGAACATCGGATATGAGAAGGCTATATTGAACGGTGATGGAAGTATACTCGCTGATAGCTCTGACGTACTTTTGTGTACATAAATCAGTTGGGATCCGCCATAAAATCATAATACAAGGCACTGAATCGAATTTTACTCTTAAGTTTTCATGTTTATGGTGTATAAACAATTGTGAGGAAAGTAAACCCTTATGATTCCTTTAAATATGAAGTAAAGAAAAAAATATTAGTAAACTAAAGAATGCACTAAGTAGGATGATAATTTCAAT
This sequence comes from Torreya grandis, assembly GCA_037957365.1. NCBI lineage: Eukaryota > Viridiplantae > Streptophyta > Pinopsida > Cupressales > Taxaceae > Torreya > Torreya grandis. The sequence continues at coordinate 744,869 of JARHVA010001981.1, read as the reverse complement.
GAAGTTCAAAAACCATTAAAAAAAATTACTAAACTAAAGAATGCACTAGTAAGATGATGATTTCAATGAAGTTCAAAACCCATAAAGCTTTTATAAAAGTATTGAAGAGGATATAAAGAATTTAGAGTCCCATTCACGAATTGTTTTGTATGGAATGTTAAGGATTGACTAACTAGAAAAGGATGTTATTTGATAGAGAGCTTTCAAAAATAGATCATTTGGATGTATTTTGTCTTCATGGACAGTTTTTTTAGTTTTTTTTGGGCTTAAATTTATAATAGAGAATATATGGCTTAATTCCCTTTCCATACTAAGAGTAAAGGAGGAGTTATCTCACTGCTCGTTTGTGCCTATTCAATATGGTGATAGTCCCTCATGCCACCACCATATTGAAGTGGGCTCTCCTTGTTGTTTAGGTAGTCCTCAATCTTAAGGGTGGATTTTTTAACATTACCAATATTAATGCCTCTAATGACGTCATGGAGAGTTTGTTTCTAGTGTTGATTTGTTGATCAATTCTCGAATTTTAATTGGTTTGTTTGTGGCAACTTCATCATGGTGGAATCCTGTAAGGACACAGAAGGTGTTTTACCCATGAGATGGTGTGGTGGGAATGTGAATCTTGGCTTTGCTAAAGAAATAAGTTAGGGTGTTTGTCCCTAATCCTATTGTGCATCACAATTCCCCTTTGTGTTGGTTCCCATCGACAACTTGCAAAGGGTAGGGATAGAGTCATTAAGAGGCTTAATAGAGCCCTTTTTGTTGAGCAAGCCATTTTCTTCTTTGTTTTGATAAGTTAATTCATGTTATCTCTAAAGTTGTTCAATCAAGCTACTTTTCCATCCAATTTAAGATTAGTGTGGAGTTTTCACAAGGCCAAGATGCCTCAAACATAATTTTTCCTCAATAATACAATGCTTCTTAATCATAAGAATATTGTTTCCTTTGCTTCACAAGATATGGAACTTTAGCCCTATGCCCAAAGGCAACTTTGGATGGGTTGAGTGGTGGGAAGAAGCCATCGCAAACAACTTGCTTAGACAAGGAAGAGGGCCAATGGTCCAACAATGAGAGTTTACAAGAGATACTTCCCAGTGATATGGAGTCCAATGAAGGACAATCTATCCAAGCAACCAAAGAGAATACACAATTGTTTGAAGAATAAATTACACAAGGAAACACTCTTTTATTGATATAATCAACTTCTACAAAATTCATGCCTCTTATACTTTTCTAAAAGCTAGGAAAACAACAAACAAGAATAAAAAAGGATATGCATTTAAAAGGATCCTAACTAGCCCTGACTTATGGGTTACACTATTTTTCTTTTCTTCTTGAGACCTCTCTCCCCCTTCTTAGCATACCAATTGATTCAATTGGCCTCTTTTGCATCTTGGAGATGCCTCTTCAAACATCCAAAGATTCTTGAAATGCCCAAGATGGGATAACCAATCATTATGGGTCATTACTTTGCTTGTGCAATCGATACAGAGAAAACCACCACTTAATGTAGATTGTGTATCCACCATGGCATTTTTGAAATTGCGGTTTGATGTAGACCAATAGTTTCACAACCTCTCTTGGACTAATGATTGTTTCATTACCATACAAGAAATACTTAAATTGAACCTTATTTGTTGATTGAAACACATTGTTAATTGAAACACATATTTTTAAATACATCCTTTCCAACATAATTTACACTTTTAAAATAACTACAAATAAATCTATATTGCTAGACTATCTATCAATGATACCATTACCAAAAACAAGATCAAATTCTAAATTCATAAGTATATTATTGGAACGAATCAACCTCTTTTCAATAATAGCATCCATGTAAATATTTGTTGCATGCCTTAGGCTTCTTGAAGCTCCAAGAACATAAATAATTGCTTTGTATGGATACAACTCTCATAGGAAAATACCTCGAGATTGGCATCGAATATATTATTATATGACCACCACACAAAAAGCTAACATGGGCCACTATAAGTTGTGGTCACACCTATTTTTTAATATTTTTCATTTAAAAATTAAAAAATAGACTACAACTAGCAATTAGAAAAAGCGAGTGGATACACACCCCAATGTTAGATCGACAAAAAGTCTCAAAAAGCATCTTATGTTAGAAATATAACATTATCAATCCTCATAGTTTATAATATTATGAATTCCTGAATAGTTTGACATTATCAATACTTCATAGTTTAATCATACTCTAAACATTTGAAATAATGACAACTCATGGTGTTGCATTGAACTTAAATTTTTATATGTTTTTTTAATTCTTTATAATACTTAATGTATGATTTTTTTTAAAACACTATTTTTGAAGATTACGTGTAGAAGGAAGGATTGTGTACCAAATTGAAACTTGGTATCTTTGTAGTAAGCATCTAAGTTAGTATATTAAATTGTTAAAAATAATGAAAATATTAATATGGATATTTCAAAAATGTTTGTTCACATTTGTATTGGATGTTCAATTTTAATATTGTAGTATGATTTAAAACCACTTAAAATATCATGTTATCACGAAAATGATGGAATATATATTATATAAATTAAGATAATGATAATTTAGATATTTTGAATGTGTTTTTTCATACTTTCGTTAGTTAACGATAAATATAAATAAACTTCCATCAAATTTCGACACTAATTATCCTAAAAAGTTTAGTAGACGGCTTGCATCATCAATATTTATTTTTCTTTTTCTTTATTTCTTGTGAATTAATGTCAGATTTTCGAAGCAATATTTTGACATAAACAAGATTGAGTAGACAATTATTTTGATTGCAATTTTTTGGATCGCTAAATCCCTTGCTAAAACTCAAATTATTGTAAGTTTTTGAAAAGTTTATGAGACAGCCAAAAAAAACCCTTTTTGATAAAATTAGTGTGATTCAACATTCTATCATCTATTGTTAGGTATTATATTGATGAAAGAGAAGATCAAAAGCCTACAACTCAATCATGATGAATGGTGATCTAATTGAATGTCTTTGCTTCTTAATTAAATTGTCCACATTACAATAAAAGCATTCACTTAGGTAAATCTCAAATCGTAAAAATAATATGAATGAGATGCATTACGGCCCTCATTAAAACAAATCATTCATCCCATTTTGGGGTTATTTAAAGAGAGTAGAATAAAAGGGTTGAGGGAGTTGATACCCCAAATTAGTAAGAAAAGGAACAACCTTCTTAAAGGAACAACTTGACCTACAACAATTGGAGCAATTGAGGTAGCTGAAATAATGTGTGGTCCCATCAATAGTTAGGTCTAATGGATGCACTTAAAATTTAATTTCATTGATTGGATTGATCTTATGACACTAGTCCAAAAATCAACAATGCACGTGCCTTAAATGTGAGTTTGGTAGCTTTGGCCACTCCCATTGTCTCAACTTCAAAAAACCAAAGTAATTAAAAAATGTTAATCATAAACTTAAAAAATCGTCACATATACATGTGGACACAAACAAACACATAGTGATTGCATTATGACGTCCCACTTTCATGTATAACATATTGTAGAAACCTAAATTTAGTATTAGACACTTTAACAACATCAACTTTGACATAATTTGACATACTTAAACATTACGTACACATTTGACTCTTGTGCACTCTTTCCCTCAATCCATCTACCAAATTATTGTCTTGGCCAACCTTGTTGACCAAATCCATCTATTAAGGATCATCTTGGTTTATATAAGAATATTCTATAATCCTAAACAAACCTTCCCCATATCTCAGATCATTAATTTTCACTCTGAGGAAAGTCTAATAACGACTGGACAGTTGCAGTTACCATAAGTATTTGCATCTATCTACACTAGCCATGAACACTCAAAGGCTATTTTTTAAATTAGGAACACTCCAATGGGTTGGCCTAGATAAGTTTCATACATTGGTCATAACGGTAAATAACAAAGAGTCAACTTTAAATACAAAACTAGGCAAGTCCTAACAAACTTGTGAAATCCACAAGTACTCTCTTGAGACATTATCACAGTGATATACATATCTAAAACCTCCTCAAAGGAGTAGCCCTAGGGTAGGTTTGAATATACACAAATTTCAAAGTTTCATGGTGTCAAGTGTCAAAATCCAAACATTGCATTACATTTTAGATTGATGACAATGTTGTACACACACATACGTGGGAGAGCTACATACATTTTGAGTCCTTTCCAGAAATTTGAACATAAGCATTGCTCAAATACTCAGTGGGAAGTGGTTGGGGTTAGTCCAACCCAAAGAGATAACCCATTTTTTAGGTCATCTCGTGGTCAAAAGTAAAATTAGAGTTTTTGAAGGAAGGAAAAGGAAAACAAATAGCAGCACATGATCGAAGGAAAATACACACATGAAGCATTTATAGGTGCAGGAAGCAAGGTCTGAGGAGTTACAGCCCTAAACAATATACAGTGGCATTATCATTGAGCTGGGATAGTACTAACACTATAGAGGTTAGATTTTATTGGTAGCATCTAGGCAAGGTTTAGACTACTATTTTTTTATCTGAGTAGTGACAGAGCATACACACAACATTTTCAAAGTCAGTGATGATTGATGTGAGTGACACAATATCAAAAAAAGCTAAGTACATCTCCCCTCTCCTAATTTCTCAATTTCAAATCATCTAAGTGCATGATTTATATATTCATTTTCAATTTAAATTTTTATGTTATAATTATATTTTACATAATCTGAAGTAACCTTAGTTTTACTCTATTTTAAGACACCTGATCCAAAATAAGTAAAAAAATTAGGAATCTCTTAAATACGATCTTGTGAATATAAATTAAAAATACAAAAAAAGATAAAACCAGGACCTATGCATGACATGTTTTGTTGGTACACATAGTTGATTAATGTTATTTATACACATGGTGAATTGCATATCTATTCTCTACACACATGATTTTTCATGGTATACATGAGTGGGATGTAGAACATATATGTTACATATGATACATAAATATACATATGCATGACATTATTTATACCCATGTACAACGTTTCTACATTGGGGGCATGTTGATCCGGGCAACAATTCAGGGGATAATTCAGGTGACAGTTCCACCCCAATTGATGACGAAACTTTCAGGAGCCATAACTTTTGCACCGTAGCTCCAATTGACTCGTCGTTTGAATTGTTGGAAATCTAAGAATGAGGAGAATGTTGTGAGATGGCATTGAGCTTTGCTAAATGAAGTTTGACCCCAAAAAAACCCAATGGAAGTGCCTCAAATTTTAATTTTAGTAGTGTAGTCTAAAAATAGCAAGTTTCTAAAAATAGTAATTCTTCGAATTCTGTATTGTTTTAAAGCATGGAAGTCGAACCACTTAATATCCCTTGAGATTGGTGACCTTCCACATCCTCCCCCTGCTTTCAAAAAGGGGTATAAATGAAGATGTAACTCGAAATAGAAAATCAGACATCTCTTCCCAAAGATAAGCATATAGTTGTATTGCAATCTTGAGTAATAATACATCTCTTCTTAGAGAACTCATTGTTACTGTGTTTTTTTTGTGTTCTTAAAATATTTATCAACTAGAATTTCTAAGTTTTGGATCAGTGGTATCAGAGCAGTTTGACTTGAGAGTGTATGATCTCGAGGACGAGGTCAGGCTACAAGGAGCTTGGGTGGAAAACAACAGAGCTTCCAAACTATCCACCTATTCATTCCAAACGACTTCAAATGGTAGATGAAATCAAGACATCTAATCCTTTCAAGGAAATGGTGAATGAAGCCCTCTAATGACAAGAAGCACAGAGGATGGAATAATTTGTCCAAATTCTTCAACAACTCCCGATGGGAAATTTTGGCTCCTCAAATGCACTTCATGGCTCCTCATCCATGGAATGTTCTTTTAGTGCCCCAACACCCTTCAATGTTTTGGTGAATTTTGATATTCCTACATTTGAAGGCAAAATCAATGCTGATGCAGTAGAAAATTGGTTAGATCAATTGTCTTCCTACTTCTCTGTAAATAAATTCATCAATAGAGAAAATATCACTTTTGCTCTTTTGAAAGCATTATTGCCCATGAAAAATTGGTGGAAAGTGTACAAAAAGAGGTTTAGTACATATGACATTGGTCTTCAGGTGGAGCCTACCTGGGATGATTTCATAGAAGTGGTGAAAGAAAAATACTATCCCATTGGAGCATATGATGATCTGTACATACAATGGCAACAACTTCGCCAAGGTAAGGACCAATCTGTTTAAGATTACACAGACATTTTTCATTCTTTATCTGCAACATTAGGCATCTAAGAAAGTGAGAAACATAAGAATCTTAAATATCGTGGTGGACTACAATGGTACATACGGGGGGAAATGGAACTCTTTAATTTGGAAACCCTCGGTGAGGCATACAAATTTGTAGTGAAGATTGAGCAAAAGCATGGCAGAAATAATCTAAAGAGTCAGCCCTCAAAATGGAAAAGTGACAAGGAAGGTCAAACACAAGGCCAAAATTGCAAGCAAAAGGAGTTTCAAGATAAGAAACCCTAGAAGGGGAAGGCTTGAAAATGGTGTGATTACCACAAAATTGGAACTCACTCCAAAGAAGAATGTCGAGCCATCAAGTCACTACTTTTTGAGTCACAATACTCGACATCTACTACTCTATCTCATACACAACCCACAGTCGAAAAGGACAAAGAAGAAATTGTAGATGTTGAGCCTGACACCATCATCACTTCATCACAGACCCATGAGGAAAGGCTAGATGACAAGGAAAGATTGTTTCACTCCAAATTATGGGTAAAAGGTCATCCAAAGCCATATAATATTAGATGGTTGAGCCCAGGGAGAGACCTCCGTGTCACCCATCAGTGTCTTCTTTCATATGCAATAAAACCTTTCCAAGATGAAGTCTTATGTGATGTAGTCAATCTAGATGTTTGTGATGTACTCCTTGGTCAGCCATTCATGTATGAGTGACACGGCATCTATGAATCACAAACCTGAAGAATCATCCTCACTCTTGGAGCATGATGCTACATAGTCCTAGAGGTACCACCTCCCACATCTGTCTCTCTGATTAGTGCTAAGCAATGTAAGAGATTGGTGGAGAAGACAAAGCAATTTGTTCTCATGGTGGTCAAACCACAGAAATCCAAGAAAGCCGATGTTGCAGTCCTGACTACACAATCAACACAAAAACAAAAATAGATAAGATGAATCACAGGGGAATATGATGACTTAGTCAAGTCACCCACAGGAGTTCCACTGCATTGCCAGGTAAAACATTCTATCGATTTGATCCTAGGATCACCTTTGCCTAACAGTCCTGTGTATCATAGATCAATTTTAGAGAATGATGAGATAAAAAGATAGATTCAAAAATTGATCCAAAAGGGTCACATCAGGCTAAGCTCTTCACCCTGTGGTAGCCCAATTGTCTTGGCACCAAAGAAAGATGGAACATGGAGACTTTGCATTGACTATCGAGCCCTGAATAAAATCACTGTGAAGAATTGCTACCCTCTCTTCAAGATTGTTGACCTTCTGGACCAACTCCGTGGTGTGAAGTTCTTCACCAAAATTGATCTCAAATCTAGAGATCACCAAATTCCCATTGATCCCACTTATTTTTGGAAAACTGCATTCAAATCTAAGGAGGGGCTCTTTGAATGGTTGGTTATGCCTTTTGGCTTAACTAACACACCTGCAACCTTCATGAGTATGATGGATGACATCCTACAACCCTTCACCAACTCATTCATGGTTGTCTACCTGGATGACATACTCATCTCTAGTAGAACATGGGAGGAACATTTGCAACATGTTCGTAAGGTGCTTCAAACTCTTCAGGAGCACAAGTTGTATGCAAATCTTGACAAATGCACATTCAGGATGACAATAATTTAGTACCTCAGGTACGTTGTGAATGAGAAAGGGGTCCATGTTGACCCAAAAAAGATTCAAGTTATTCGAGAATGGCCCACACCAAGGACCCTCATAGAACTTTACAACTTCTTAGGTCTTGCAAATTTCTATTGTAGGTTTGTTCTTGGATTTTCACATGTTGCTTGGTCACTAACCCAAGTGACTAAAGGAGGAGCTAAAGCTATATTTTAGTGGGGTGAAATACAAAACAGGGCATTTGAGAATTTGGAGAATAGATTTTGCTCAGCCCCTATTCTTGTCTTGCCAGATTTGCATCAACCTTTTGAGTTGATGACAGATGCATTTGAATATGCCATGGGAGCTGTCATCATGAACATGGCCATCCTGTTGCATATCATAGTGAAACTTTCACTTATATAGTTAGGAAATATTTGACATATGATAAGGAGCTCTATGCCATTATGCAAGCTTGTAAACAATGGAAACACTATATCTTGGGGAAATAAACTGTCATCCACACTAACCATAGACCATTGGAATTCATCCAGACACAGAGCAAACTACAAAATGAGAGGCACCAAAAGTGGGCCACATATATTCAACAATTCCATCTAATAATCAAACACAAAAAGGGAAGCTCAAATATAACTGTAGATTGTCTGAGCCGCCCACCAATTACTGCACTCATAACAATTCTTGACTTGTGCAGACATGAGACTGCCACTTGGGGTGCTCTATATGAAGCAGATCTTACCTTTGCTGATACATATTAGGTGCTTCAAAAAGGTAAACATGTTTCTAATTTCCATTTACAAGATAATGTCCTTTGTCATATGGGGCACATCTGTGTTCCAGTTGTAGAGAAACAAAAGATGATATGGGAAGCACATTTTAGTAGGACAGCTGAGCACTTTGGTATAGAAAACACATTGGCAATCCTTTAAAAACACTTCTATTGGCCCCATATGCGAAAGGACGTGGAAAGATATCTCAAATCTTGCACCCTATGTGCGATAGCCAAGCCAATAAATAAGAAGCAAAGATTGTACATGTCATTTCCAGAACCAACCAGGCCTTGGGAATCTATCTCAATGGATTTTCTCTCAGGTTTTCCCACTTAAAAACATGGTAAGGATTGTATTTTTGTGGTAGTTGATCATTTTTGAAAAATGGCTATCATGATTGCTTGTAAGAAAAATATGTCTTTTGAAGAAACTGCTCAACTATATTTTAGTCATGTATAGCTCCATTTTGGTCTCTCCAAGTCCATTGTCTCAGATCAAGATAGCAGGTTCCTGAGCATCTTCTGGTCCACTCTATGGAAGATGATGGATACCAAGCTGATGAAGTCTACAACGTTCCATCCATAGACAGATGGTCAGCCAGAGGTGGTGAACCACTTGATTGTTCACATGATTCAGATGTATCAATCCAAACATCCATGCACATGGGATGAGGGGCTTCTTTTCATATAACATGGATACAATCAGGGCCTGCACAACTCGACCAAGCACAGACCATTCCAAGTATGCTTTGGGTTCCAACCCATGGCACCAATTGATATGGCTATTTCATTATCTACCATGAAATACACACCTCATGGAAGATTTGAGGTAACAAAAGCAACAAAGTTCATTAAATAAATACAACACATCTAGTAGCAGGTTCATGACATCTTGGAGAAGATAAATTAGAAGTATAAGCAATGCCATGACAAACATAGGATTGCACACCATTTTGCTGTGGGTGACAAGGTTTGGTTGTGGCTTTATAAGGAATGACTTGTAGGCTCACACAGAAAAAATTTGGCCTCTGCAATATGGTCCCTACACCATGACCAAAAAAGTTGGAGAAAATGCTTTTGAGTTGAACCTACCAGCCTACCTTGGTCTGCATCCAATATTCAATGTGGAGCTCCTCAAACCATATCATCCACCTCTATTGGACACTTTAGTCATAGCATAAAAGCTAGACATTGATGAGCTTGATCCATAGATTTTTGCTCCAGTGGAGGAGGACTAGATTGTGGACACTTGGATGAAGACAACAAGAGGACGCTCTATTCAACTTTATCGAGTGGTCAAAACAGGCCAACTTAGCCACCCAAGTGAGTGGCTCACAAATAATCAAATCAAGACACAATTGCCACACCTGATGAGGAACATTGACGTAATGGGTACCATTACTTTTCAAGGAGGGAGGAATGATCTGGGTAATAATTCAGGTGATAATTTGGGTGACAATTCCACCCCAATTGATGATGGAACTTCTGGGAGCCATAACTTTTGCATCGTAGCTCCAATTGACTCACCGTTTGAACCATTGGAAAGCTAAGAATGAGGAGAATTCCATGAGATGGCATGGATCTTTGCTTGATGAATTTTGACCTTAAAAAATCCAATGGAAGTGACCCAAATTTCAATTTTAGTAGTGCAGTCTAAAAATAGTAAGTTTCTAAAAATAGTAATTTCTCAAATTCTGTATTATTTTAAAGCATGGAAGTTGAACCACTTAATCTCCCTTGAGATTGGTGACCTTCCACATCCTCCCACTGCTTTCAAAATGGGTATAAATGAAGATGTAACCCAAAAATAAAAATCAGACATCTCTTCCCAGAGATAAGCATATAGTTGTATTGCGATCTTGAGTAATAATACATCTCTTCTCAGAGAATTCATTGTTACTATGTTATTTATGTGTTCTTGAAATATTTATCAACTAGAACTTCTAAGTTTTGGATCACATGTCTATACTAGGGGCATCTTCGTATACTTATCATATTATATCTTTATATACTAGTTCATTGATCACAGTAGACTATTACACATGACTTGCTCTTGCTCATAATTTTAAGCTCATGTTAATTCCTATAGATATGGTGATTTTGATATATTGGATGATGGCATGGATGCTTGTGTGGACTAGCATTGCTTATTCTGTGTGTGTTGGATATTGATGATGGTGACAGTGTATGATCATTGATGTGCTATATTGTGTGTTTTATGGTTGCATTGAATATGTCTTTTAATGTTGTATGTCAACTATCTCAAAGAATCCTCTAGGTTGAGTCATGGCCATGTTGTGTTTGTGTCAGATTAGAGTCATGTCATGTCTTATATGTTTGTGGGCTCCTTGATCATGATATTGTGTGCATGTGTGTGTGCATGGTTACATATATGTTTCTTATGATGTAATTGATGTCATGATTATATCATGCATACTTTAATTGTGTATGATGCCACAATTTCTATCATGCATCTATTGCAGTTCTTATGACTACGTGCCTAATTGATATATCTACTAGACATTGATACTTGTATGTCCATTGCCTTGGATTACATGTTTCATATGTGTTTGAATGATCAAATGTTATCATGTTTGTATACATACTTTACATGATTATACTTTTTTATAGAATACATGGTGTGCATGCTCTTTCTTTTGAAATGAGTGATTTGTAGGCTTCATCTCTTATATCAAAAGGGAGGCATACAATGGGCTTGTCTTAGATATTAATGACATGATAGACATGCATTTCACATTTTGAGACAAATTATGTGATTCAAATAAGTCAGATTGTGACGATTAAGCCATTTGTGGGGCAATCTACATGATTATGAGGAACAATTGAGGCATTCTATGACATTATGATAGACATATTATGGCATTCTATATCAATTTGAGGTATAGATGGATCAGAATGGTGAATGGATGTTGGTCATGCAGACACAATGTTAGGCCCTCAATTTTTTATTTATTTTTTCTAAGTAATTTTGGGAATACTACGGCGTGGAAGGAAGCATAGGCATGTAAGAGACATGGCACAAAATATCGTGGCATGGAAGAAGCAATTCACAAAGAAAAAGGAAACATGAAACATAAAGGAACCAAGAACATAGGACTTGGACAATAGCAAAAGACTTAGGCAAAGGTGAAAAAAGTAGAGATGGTTAGGGAATGGTTCGCTTGAAGATCGAAGAAGAATAGTCAAGTGTGAATCTAACACCAGTTTGTGAGAATATAGGCATATGACAATGAAGATCCAACATAGAGAGAACATACAGGGGTAATTAGGCCTTCATCATTAGGAATTCCATGTAATGTCTTCCCATGACTCATTATTATTAATGGTCATTGATGAGTCATCTTTATGTAATTAATTCTATAACTAAATGGTCAGAGTAGAACCCTGTATAAATACCCCCTAATTTTACTTCGTGTTGGTTGGTAATTATAATCTTGATCATAATTCTGGATATGACATATGTATGCAATGAGAGGAGGCTTTTGTGTTGATGAAATACTTATGTAATCTGATTATGAATACAATGGAATTATTACTATTTTATTCTTAGTTTGCATCCAGCTTCTTTTTCTATGATTAGTAAGTAGGGAATGAATAGTTAAGAGTTAGACATGGAACTAAGTATGAATTTAGAACAAAATGCATTTTTTGAGCACGCTAGCTTAAAAAACTAAATGAATACACCGTTGCATGATGAAACCAATGAGAACCAATCTTAGACTGCGTGCTTTAGGTAGATGAACAAAAGCCTTTTTCATGTGATATATTAGCATGCTAGCTCGTTAGAACTCTTGTTCTCTTAGGCGTGCGACTAGGGAAAGACATGCTAGACTAAAGGAAAAGAACCCAACACACTATTTTATTTTATATATTGAGGATCAGTGGGGAATTATGGAACTATGTAAGCACTTTTGCTCTATATGTTATCTGTAATGGTGATTGTTTTACATATGAACTTATTTTGAGGTTCCACTTTCACATACGAACCTTTTTTAGGGTTCTAATTTCACATACGAATATGGTTTGGGGTTCCACTTTAACATACGAACCTAGTGTTGAGGTTCCAAAAAAGAGTTATGATATACTACAACAGTGTGATTGAGGTTTATACATTGTTCAACTTCTAACACTCCTCCAATGGTGGTTGAGGCATTTATATTCTTTAACTAGTGGTTTCAGTAGTTGTATCTCCTTGGGGCATGATCACCCCATGGTAATCTCCAAACAAGTTCAACAAGTGGCAACTTTTTTCACGTACCCTCAAGTGTATCCGTTCCTTGGCTTTTCGATTTCATGTGATTCAATGATCTAGATTATTTTAGATTGCTTATCTTTGGAAGACATTGATCTATACATGTTTTCTTATAGGTTTCACATGGATAAACTGAGACATTTAGAGCATACATGTCCACACCATGTGTGATTATCATTGGTACTGGATTTATTCTTTTATCATTTTAATTTAGCATTTTCAATACTAGATTAAAATAGAGGCATCTGCAGACACCTAAATTTGATATTAGATATTTTAGCAACATCAACTTTGACATATATGGACATTGATTACACATTTGACTCTTGTGCATTCTTTCCCTCTATCCATCTACCCATCTATTGTATTGGCCAACCTTATTCACATATTCAATTTTAGCCTAGTTTGAACAAAAACATTTCATAATCCTAAACAAACCTTCTCCATATCTTAGATTATTACTTTTCACTCCTAGGATAATACCAACAATAGCTAGGTAGTTGTAGTTATTATAGGTGTTTGTCTCTATCGATAGTTTCCAAAAATACTCAAATTATTTTTCAAATTGGGAAGTCTACATTAGGTCGACCTAGATATGTTTCATGAGTCAATCATAGTGGGAAACAACAAAGATTCAATGATTACTACAAATCAATCCTAAGGTTATACTCACTTGGATAAAATTGAATATCTTATGAAGTCCTAAATTTTTTGAGAAAATCAGTAACACTCTTTTGAGACGTCATCACAAAGAGGATCAACCCTAGAGTCAAGTTTAAATGCACACAAAAGATAAAGTTACATGGTGCCAAGTGTCAAATGCCAAATATTACATTACATTCTAGATTGATCATGATATTGGACACACACACATAAGTGGGAGAACTACGTGCAACTTGAGCCTTGTTCAGAGTATTGGAACGTAGAAAACACTTATCTGCTCAATGGGGAGTGATTGAGATCAGTCTAACCCAAAGAGCTAACCCATTTTTCAAGTCATTTTGTGGTTGAAAGTGTGATAAGGGTTTTAGAAAGGAAGGAGAAGGAAAACAATGAGCAACATGCATGATTGAAGATGATAGCACATGTAGGAAGCATCTATAACGTAGGCACACGGGTCTGAAAAGTTATAGAGCAACACAACATACAAGGACACTGCTAGAAAATCTTGGACAATATCAGCTACTGCAAGGGTCACAGTTTATCAGTAGCAGCTAGGCATACTTTGGGATGCTATTTTTTTGATATGAACAGTGATAGAGCATTTTTAGAGTCAGTGACCATTGCTTTGAATAGTAAAATATCAGAAAAAACTAAGTGCATCTCCCCTCTCTTACTTTGTCAATTTGAAATTGTTTAAGTGCAATATCTATCTATTCCATTTCAATTTTATATTTGTATGTTATTGCTATATTTTACATAATTTGACTTAGCCTTAGTTGTACACTATTTTAGGACACCTACTCTAAAATAAGTAAACACATACCCATATTTGTGGATCTAAAAGTGAAAAAAAGTGATTAAGATTTCCTAACTAGTAAGGCACACCAAAAACCAAGAATTCACGTCAAATTGCTTCTTTGTTACCATTATCACAAATAAAGAAGAATGGCACTTGGTTTGCAATGTGAGTCGATCTCCTAAACAATAGATGTCCAACTTCAACATTATAGTAGGACCCACAACCACCCATAATACCATGTTATCATGAAAATAATGGGACATCTATCATAACACCACACAGACTATCATAATAAATTTAAAATAACAATACCCTTGATATTCCGAATATGCTTTCTCACACTCGTGTTAGTTGACGACAAACATAAACCAAACTTTTGTCAAATCCCAAATGTCAATTGTCTTAGAAAATCCTATAGGTAGCCTCCATCGTCAGATCTTATTTCTCCTTTTCTTTCTTCCTTGTCAATTGATGCAAAAATTATGGAAGCAATATCTGTGACATTGACGAGTTTGGGTAAAGAGGGTGTTTTGATTGCAGTTTACTAGCTTGTTAAATCTCTTGTTGAAACTCATATTATTCCCTATTTTGATAAAATTTATGAGACAACGAAAAAAATTGTTAAAATTATTAGGATTCAACATTTTCCCGTTTGCTTCTAGGCATTGCAATGACGAAAAGGCAGCGCAATGGCCCAAGACAGCTTAATAGTGATGAATGGCGGTCTAATTGATTTTAACTATAGTAGACGGTAGATCTTTTTCACAGTAATATCAAATAAATTATCTCACTCTGACTAAGGTAGATGGGGGATCTTTTTCATAGTAATATTACAATCACGAACTAAATTTGACGGTCAACCGCCCCTCTTATAAAAATTGTCGATAATAATTATTTATTCAAAATTACCTTTTAATTGCGAATATAATTCATTATAGTTAAAGTCAGAGGCACGCAAGAGAAGATTCGCCCAAGAAGAATTTATTGAGGAAGAGGCACAGCCATTGTTAACCGTGTCTCAGGGAACGCCAGCGAAACATTAATCAAGAAAAATGGTGGCAGAAGACGAGGGGGAGTTTTCGGTGTGGGCAACGCCAGGCCCGCAGGAGAGACAGTGTTTTCAGGAAGTGATGAACAGCCTCAGAAGCGAATTTGGAGGACCCTCATTCGAGCCTCATGTTACCGTGGTGAGGGCGCAGAGGATGAGCAAGGCCGTGGCCTGTGCCAGATTAGAAGCCGCCTGCAGGACCATAAAGCCTTACACCTGTTCGATCACTCAGGTTGCCTGCGGCACCCATTTTTACCAGTGTGTTGTCGATCCAACCCCTCAGGTACTTTTTTTTCATTTACCTGGTATCATTATTTATTTATTTTCAGAACTTGATATGTAACAATTCAATGCTCTGTGCAGGTTATGGAGGCGAATCTTCAGGCAAGCCGTTGCTTCGGCATCGTTGACAACCCCCGCCCATACATGCCACATTTGAGCCTTTTATACGGAGATCTATCGGACGAAGACAAACAGAAAGCTAAAGTGAAGGCCGAGTCATTTAATCACCTTCTCCGCAATGTACAGTTTGAGGTATCCACGTTATGCCTGTACAGAACCGACACTGAAGACAAGTCACTGGAATCGTGGGAGAAAGTGGCCGAGTGTAATCTTAATGCCTGCACTTAAAAGTAATTTCTGACCTTAAATGTCAGTGATTCTCTTTCTGTACTTCTAAATCAATTGCAGAAGTTTATGCTTCTGTGTGTTTGTTGTTAGGTGCGATCGTATGGGGTTTACATAAAGATAAATTAAGACTGATATAAATTCATTTTACAATATGTTGAGGCGTTCAAGGGTCAAATCATTTGTATATTTAACACAGTATGTGATGTTTTTTTTTCTCAATTCCCTGCAGAAGGATTTAGTGGTTGAGATTGTTTTCCTTACAAACTATTCAAATTCAAACCCTAATTTACATTCAGTAGAATTAAATCACCTGTATATTTAATTGTTTTTTAGTGTTTATTTAAATTAATTTCTAAACAATCAACAGAACTATGTTGTTTTATTTCTCAGCAGAAGAGTTTAAGGGTTGAGATGGAATGTGTTCCTTACAAGCAATTCAAGTTGAAATCCTAATTTAAAGGTATATTGTAATCTCCTACATAATAAGGCCGGAGATGTTGTGACCTATGAGATTTTGATGAAATGTTGAAATTCAGTAACCCTGATTTACTTTGATGAAATATTGTAATCTAGTAACCGATCCTGATTTACTTTGATGAAATTTTGTAATCCAGAAACCCTGATTTAATTTTGATGAAATATTGTAATCCAGTAACCCTGATTTAGGTAATTATTTTGTGTTTTTAAGATTTGAACCTGGGTGAACTGAAGTAACATTAATTTTGTTAATTTTAGTATTTTAAAAAAACTTAGAAAAAAAAGACCAAATTCACAAGATATTGAACCTTAGCCCTATGCCCAAAGGCAACTTTGGATGGGTTAAGTTGTGGGAAGAAGCCATCGCAAACAACTTGCTTAGACAAGGAAGAGGGCCAATGTTCCAACAATGAGAGTTTACAAGAGATACTTCTTAGTTATAAAGTCGTTCCTTTGATGCACTATTGTGATATGGAATCCAATGAAGGACAATCTATCCAAGCAACCAAAGGGAATACACAATTGTTTGAAGAAGAACATACACACAAGGAAACACTCTTTTGTTGATGTAATCAACTTCTACAAAATTCATGCCTCTTATACTTTTCTAAGAGCTAGGAAAACAACAAACAAGAATAAAAAAGGATATGCATTTAAAAGGATCCTAACTAGACCTGACTTATGGGTTACACTATTTTTATTTGCCTCTTGAGACCTCTCTCCCCCTTCTTAGCATACCAATTGATTCAATTGGCTTCTTTTTCATCTTGGAGATGCCTCTTCAAACATCCAAAGATTCTTGACATGCCCAAGATGGGATAACCAATCATTATGGGTCATTACTTTGCTTGTGTAATCGACACAAGCAAAACCACCACTTAATGTAGATTGTGTACCCACCATGGCATTTTTGAAATTACGGGTTGATGTAGACCAATAGTTTCGCAACCTCCCTTGGAGTAATGATTGTTTCATTACCATGCAAGGAATACTCAAACTGAACCCTATTTGTTGATTGAAACACATTGTTCTATGATCCTTGGAGTTTATTGGAGCTCAAAAGTCTTCAAAGAACCCTACCATAAAACTTACGCATTGTAACACATGGAAACACACATGAAAGGCAACATGATTTACACCATGTTTTTGGTTGATGCAAGATTGCACATTTGAAACTGAATGCTCCTACACCGAACACCTTGGGTAAGTGAAAAGGTCTATGAGGTTTTACACATGAAGTTTAACTGAGATCCTCCAATGACTTGCCATGTTACCAATTTGGTATTCACTCGTCCAAGTGGAATCTTTCATTGCCCCATCTGTCCACTTGACTAAATGCTCCTTATATTCTCCACCCCTTGTCCTTTCGATGAATTTGGAATTAATCATTACCTCGATTTCTTCTCTCTCCCTTTCCAACAACTCTTGTCTCCAATTTGGAATTGGAGAAATTGAACCAACATCCCCATCAAGTGGTGATCTCTCATAGAAAAGATACAAATCCATTATGTTGAAGATGAGTGAGATGTCAATCCCATTATATAGTTCTATCTCATAGGCATTTTTTGAAAAATGCTTGAGGATCTTACATGGTCCAATATTTTTCGACTTGAGATTGATGTTTGTGCCATTTGAAAACCTTTCCTTATTCAAATGTGCTAACATCAAGTACCAAATTTTAAATTCTCTCTCTTCACATGAGATTTGTGTGTTTTTTGTATCTCATGGTGCTTTGCTCCTACTTTTCCCTCAATTGTTGATGCACTTCTTGCATATACTATGCATAATCTTTAGCTTCAACAATTTTCCCACTCAAATCATTGTTTTCCCTCAACTCTAAAACACCTTTGGGACTACACCCATATTCTATTTGAAAATGACTCTTTTTTAAGTTCAATTAATTGAATTATTGTAAGAAAACTCAGCATGTGCTAAGATCAAATCCCACTACTTGGGCTTATCTCCCTCTAAACGTATAAACAAATTTATAACACATATATTTCAACACCTTCCATTTGTGGATAGTATGTTGAATTGAATGAGTTGGTACCCAA
This sequence comes from Torreya grandis, assembly GCA_037957365.1. Taxonomy (NCBI): domain Eukaryota; kingdom Viridiplantae; phylum Streptophyta; class Pinopsida; order Cupressales; family Taxaceae; genus Torreya; species Torreya grandis. The sequence continues at coordinate 726,264 of JARHVA010001981.1, read as the reverse complement.
CTTCTTCCACAAATTCCTCCAAAAATGACCAACCAACTTGATCTCTCTATCTAACACAATGCTTTTTGGAAATCCATGTAGCCTCACTAATTTTAAAATTAGAAATGTTTGTGGCATTAAAAATATTATTACATACAATAAAATTGTTATTCTTTAGAATTTATCAATAAAAATAAATATAGAATCATTATCCTTTTGTGTTTGTGGCCATCAAAGCACAAATTCCATGCTAATGTCTTCCCATGTTCTTTTCGGTATTGGCCATGGCTTGTACAAACTTGCATTTTAACTTGTAACCTTAGCATATTGACATGATCTACAACTTTGTACAAACTTTTTCACATTTGTACCCATTCTTAGGCAATAATATCTCTCGCTCAATTGTGTCAATGTCTTATCTATGCCAAAATGACCAACCGTGCTTCTATTTTATCAAGTTTTCCCTTATTGAGATTTGATATACACATTTTTTTTCCTTTGAACAACAATCCATCCTATAGAAAATACTCTAGCTATGGTGTTCTATCTATACTCATTGGATCTTTGCACGTTGTCCATATATCTTTGAAGTCAACGTCCTCTTGGTATAATTCCTTCACGGAATCAATTCCAATCACCTCTAATCTCATATCAATCAACAAGAGACATTTACTCAATGATTTTTCACTTATATGTTTTAATATAAAAAATAGATTTGATTAAAGTCAACCCAATTCATGTGCATTTGATTTAACAAACCTCGGTTTATAAATTGTAATGTTTGATGATCAATGTACCAAACAAACTCCATCGCAAACAAGTAATATATTCATTTTATAAGAGTTTGCACAATAAGATAGAACTCTTGATCATAAATTTAATACTTCCACTTGGCATCATTCAACTTCTTGTTGAAACATGCAATGGTTATGTCCTCTTAATTCAAAAAAATTACCTATCAGTGTCCCTCTAGCATCACAATCAACTTGGAACACTTGTTGAAGTTTGGTAATGCTAACATTGGATTTTCGGTTATCATTTTCTTCAAAATATCAAAGCTCTTCTCAACTACAATTGCCCACAATAAGTTTTTCCTATCACCTCTCATTTTTCAGTGACGGGTGCACAAAATTCACCGAAGTTTCTAATGAGCATATAGTAAAAACCCATGAAAACTACAAGCTTCAAACATGTTTTTGGGTGAAGGCCACTCCAAAATGGCTTTCACATTTTCTAGGTACATTCTCAATTTGTCCCTTGAGACCACAAAACCAAGATAAACCAAATTGGTCTTCATAAAACTACACATTTTCATGTTTATCAACAACTTATTTTCTTTTAGTCTTTAGAACACTTCCCTCATATGCATTGAATGCCCCTATTTTGTTTTACTAAAAATCAAAATGTCATCCAAATGAATAATAAAAAACTTAAAAAGATAGGGCTTCAACACTTCATTCTTGAGTCTCATGAATGTAGCCAATGCTTTTGTCAAACCAAATGACATAATCAATGACTCATATTATTGGCAATTTTCTATCATGTTTTCCTTAAGGCGCTGAAGTATCTAGTCCCAATAAGCTTACGTGTTGGCTTTTCACACAAGACCTTGAACACTCACCTAAAGCACGTAACAAGAAATTGGTTCTTGTGGGTTATGTTGTGCAGTAACACACTAGTCATATACTTGAGTTTGTTCATATATCTAATTAATGATTATACATAAAAGGAAATACACGATTGTGGACTTTGTCTCATCAATGCAAACAAACAAGAACACGAAGATAACTGCCATGAGATTCAAAGTGTTGATTATGCAAGCTCATACAATGCATGTTCTATATATATCATAGTCAATTATAAGTCACATATTACTCAATGAAAACCCATTGTCAATGTTTTAACTATCAATCAAATGAAACATAACACTAGAATTGATTGTAACTTTTGTAATTTTGCTATTAATATAAGCATTTGTTACACAATACCATTATTTTTTCACCTTACACATCTCTACATAAGGGTATTTATGCTTGTTTTTTCTGGACCAAGTAGTTGCATTATTATGCCAATTAGGCGACTGGCCAACGATCTTCAGTAGATTATGAGTCATGGCAATCATTTACTTATTTTTTCCTGAGGACCCGGGCCTTCGTGCCACCTATATTCTTGTTTTATTCTAGATCCTTGTTTCCAAATGCCCTTCTTTGCGTGGGTCGATGCGAAACCCGTGTGATGATTAAAGTCTAGTTTGTCCTTGAGAATCATTTCTCAACCATTTCTCGCTTCCCTCACACTCCCCAAGTCTTTCATTGTTGCACCAAGTCCTATGCTCTTGGGTTCTTCATAGTTATGTTTAATCTTTGACTGGGTCTTCTCGTTTTGTTATCTTCCACACCATTGTATTCTCGTGTTATGTTGGTTCCATGCCTTAGTCTTCTTGCATTATGCTCCTCTCGCACCGTGTTGGTTCTGTGCCAAGATCCAAAATACTTAGTCAAAATTTTGGGTCCAACATCACCCCACACTATGCTCTTAGTTCATCTTAGACTAAGTATCGATCTCGATCTTAGCCAAAAATTCAAGCTCAATTTATTCAATCTACTTTCTGACAGTGTCCCAATGTGACAAAGTGTCAAGCAACTTGGACGTTATATCCTCGATCATCGTCTTTAGTGGGTATTGATTCTTCCCATCTTGTTATATATTTCATCCCAATTATGATGAATTGAGCATTGCTCTTAGTTGTTGATTTAACTTTTTCATCTCCTCAGGTTGATCGACACACTCACTTGCCTTATTAACTAATTAGTCGAGGGATGTGGTAACATCTTTTTGGACCTCTTCAAGTGAAGTGACTTCATGTACAACCTATCCTCCAAGAGCTATAAAATTAAAATTTATTTATTGTCGATGCATGTTTATTGTTTCCTCCATAGTCTTGACATCCTTAAATGCTTTAGCACACTCGATGTGGTCTTTTATTAAAAGGGCGACATCCACCAATTGTTGTCATTTAGACTCCTCTGTCTTGATCTAGGCCTCCAAAACTTTATTGGTTCACACCAGTTCTCAAAAATCCCATCTAAGATGGGTATTACTTCCCAAACTCTTTCAAGGGCACATCTGCAAACTTGTACTATTTTTGTAAATTGCTTAGCCACCCATAATGCTTCATTCCTAGGCACGGGTTATTCCTTACACTGCTTTAACAGAATATTTACAAGGGTTCCCAATTTATCAATGGCTTCTTACTCCAAAGTGACCCCATTTGTCAATGTTGGTTCTTGGCCCAAAATAGTTTTACATAAATTTAACTTTTTTACTTTGGTTGTTGTGGCTTCTTCTATTTGTTGCTTCAGCATAGCCACTTCCTCCTCGAGCACCATCCGAGCAACAACTTCCTTGCCGTACATTACCACCACCTGGCCATGTTTCTTCTCTACTTCACATGTATTTGAATCTGAAATTATATTTTATAGTATGCTTTCAAATGCCATTTTTAAAAATGCAGTGCTAGCTTATAGGGGAGAGATCCATTGGGGATCAACCCAAACTAGAGTAGGTAGCATCATTTCTTGAGAATCTAAAATTAGGCTATCCGTAGGTATTTCAAAATGATGTTCTTCATTGTATATTTCCAAGAGAAAATACACCTAACACCTATGGATGGAAATGTTTATACAAATATAACATCCTATCCGAAATACCTATTTGGTATTGAGCACGGAAGTTGGTGGTTAGGTCAACTGAATGGGGTTAAACTTCAAAGTTAGTCAGCTTCTTCCCTTTGAAGGGATCCCACTCAAGGATCTCAACATTCATATCTAGGCCCAAAGAATTGTTGCTGATTTCCATGTCACTCATATGTTCTATGTCAAAACCATCCCCCTCTTCTCCAAGTGGATCTTCAATATTCAATTGCACCTCATCACGGTTGGTCTCTTCCTCTTTCATCGAGGAGGGTGTATTTTTTGAGTCGAACTCCTCCAAATCTTCCTTGTGACCCATAGTCTCTTTCTCCTCTAACAGATTGGTTGGGGGTAATGGCATTGAACCCTTAGGTTGTCTTTCTGATGAAATAGGTTTAGGAGAAACCCTTAATGGTGACACCCTTGGTGGAGAATCCCTAGGTGGGGAGGCCCTTGGTGAAACCCTTGGTGGTGGTGTTTGGGCAGTCCTTTACCATTTTCGTTGTTTTGGTCATGAACTTGTGTTGGCATCATGCCCGACTCACTTCTTCTTGTCAAGTGGTGGTACAAGTGGAAGTTTATCTCTTGCATGTTTCACGCCTCCTAAAGATTTCTTTTTGGATCACATCATATAAAATAAATTATGAATAGTTTCTCCGACCATGATCTGCTTAACCTTGATGTCGGTTCTCTTAGTCTCATGTTTTTCCTTGTATGGCTTCTTGCCAAGGTAACCATACATCTTTCAGACAGTGTGAATCTCCAAGTCAATTCGGTCAGCTTTAAGGGTGAGGGGATATGCATCATATATGTAGTTCATCAAATTGACAAAGTACTTCATTGTGAAGGCATAGGGCAGTTTCAACCAAGCTTAAAGTTCTCTAGAGGGGGACATTTTGATATGGGCTAGAGAAAAATGTTGTTTCACAGTAAATTGGGCTTGTTCAGCAACTTGGACGGGCCAATCCTTAGGAATGCACCATTCATTTCTAAAGGCCTCCTTCATTCCATCATACCATGACTTCATCTTGAGTTTGAATATCGAGGTGATGTAACTGGGGCATGTAAATGCCTTGTATCACTTTGTTGGAGACTTCTGCTCTGGTGGGTATGCCCATTTTAGCTCACCAGAGGTGTAATCAAGTACACTAATTTCATCAAATACCATCAATAAAATAAATAACCCCCATGGAAACCTATGGCTTGGTATTTGATGGGTCCAATCCACATCCAGTATGATTTTATTGGCAAAATACATTGCCCAATTGTAGTTTATCCCCTTGGTTACCTAGTGGGTGATGAATAAATGAGCCATGTCCACCTCTTTCCATTGATTAGTGCCACCGATATTGGTCATAATGATGTGTGCTACTACCTGGAGGGAAAGGTCTTACAAGTTCTTAATGTGCATGGCATGGCCCTACTTCTAGTACTCCAATGTCACTATTGTCTTCTTTATCTCTTCTGAGTCTTCCAAATCAAATTTTACATCCACGTTAGAGCATTGTAATCCTGACACCTTGCTTATTCTTTTAGGTGTAATATTCATGCGGTGCCCAATAAAATAGATATATTCCTCATGGATGCGTGAAAGCAAAAAAATAACTACTTCCACTGGTTTCCCAAAATATGTAAGGTTAAATAATTGAAAAATCCCTACGGATTCCAAGGCATTGAATATTTTTAAGTCATACACCAATTCACTCTTGGTGTTGTGGTGCTCGACCCATTAGTCGTTCTGTAGCTCAACCTCATTTCCTGATTGGTGATGGTTATAGTCAAAGATGGTACAAGATGATAATTTTGATATCCAATTTTTTACACATAGCACCATTTTTGGGTACTACACCTCTTCTATCATTAATGGCAGAGGTGGAGGTATTTTTGCCTTCTTTGTCTGGCACACCATTCTGGGTTCTTCACCTTCTGTGCACTCCATTTGTTCTTTAGAAGTTTCCTCTCTTATCAATATCGCTTCCCCCCCAACACGTGGTTCTTCCTCCTCTAGAATGGTTGGTGGTGGATCACTTCTTTTGGCCTTCTTCTTAGATGTAATGTCCCCTTTTCTAGTGCGCATTGTATGATGTTGTTGTTACCCTGTTTCTCCTTGGTTTTGTAGGCTAACCAAGGCTTTTAAGGAATCTTGAGGATTTTTGGTCTAGGCAATTTTCGTTGTAGGTCAATCTGGGGCGTTTGTGTAATGTCCCCTTTTAGATACATGGTTAGTCCATCATTGGGTTACCGTGGACTAGCAGTTTGGTTAGGGAACTGTGGTTAGTTTGGCAGTGGTGTGGTTCGAGTTCAGTGGATCTAGTTGGCACCTTCAAATTTGGCTCTGTTTGCTCTTGGTCGTTACTATTTTTAGTAAGTTCAGAAATAGTGTCAGTTTTGGATTTTTAGAGTGGGATTGGGTTCATCTTGTTGAGAGCTTTCCGACGAGCTATAGATCATTGGTTTCTAACATCATCTTGGCCTCTATTTTAAAGTCTGTAAATTAAACATTATTATTTAATATTGGACCTTGGTGCCTAGGCACAACAACTTAATGTTGTTTTAAAAGAGGGGACTTTAAGGGTGATGTTGAGAAAAGAACTAAAGAGAATTATAATTTATTTTCCCTCTCATGCTTTATCCCATATGCAAGAGGAGTTTAGAAACTCCCAGTTGAAAAAAGTATAAAAGAGGGAAAAGTGCTCTCATTTGGGTATGCTTGGTTTATGTTTGGTTATTATTTTCTTTTGGAGAATTATGGAGCTGGTTTGAGAATGAAAACCCTCGAGCTTGGAGGCAGTGGACGAAAACCCATTGTCTGTTGGAGATATTATTCAAGTGTCTCACTTTGTGCTTCAAATTCATACTTCTGGTTGTCCAATCCGACTGTAAGTTTTGTGGTTACGATTGGATATTTCTGTTGTTATTATACTGAAGATTGGAAAGCAATATTCATATGTAATCCAAGATCCTTGTTTTAAAACTATTATAATATGTTTTACATTGAAATTTGCTTGCATGTTATTGGATGAATAGAAATTAGTTCATGCAAATTATTTGTTTAAATTTTATGTGGAACATTTGAAAAATTGGGATAAATATCCATAGGGGGATATTACATTAGACCACATCAACCTCTGTGGAGACCAAAGGTTGAGGTGCAGCCATCCATTCTTCCCAAAGGAATACATGTTTATGGCGGAAGTAACTCGGCTTTCCTATTTTGATTCCCTTTAATGGTGGATGCCTACCTCTACAACCTATAACCACCAATTTTATTCTTTGTGCTTCAAGGTTAGCTAATTTTTGCTTGATTACTCAGTCAAGATCCTTCTTAATGGCCAACAAATAGGAATTTGATGCTCTACACTTGTTCTGGAATCGTTTAGACTTAGTTCTCTCTTCGGCTCTATAAAAACTCAAATGAAATCAAAGATAAAGTTTAAAATGAGCCCTTAAATTATTTTTATAAAGTTGAGGGGGTAACTTACATTTACTACCCTCCCTCTCTTCGATCATCACTTTTCATAATTAATGCATTGTAACGGTTTCATTTATTTGACTATCGCTTCTCGTCATAAATGAATTTAATGGTATCACCATGACATGATGTTGGCATGTTTATCGCAACCACTTCTCCCTTTATATTAATGGTATGTCTTGTCTCGTGCTTTTCTTTAGAGTGTATGATAGTTGTTAAGCCCTTTGAATATTCATACCATTAGTGGGAATCTTTATCCTATGACTTTTTAAGTTGTGTGCACATCCTTGTAATACCCAACACATGGACCTTTTCTCAATACATGTAACACCTCTTATCCCACACTAAATGTGCATCATGATCCTCCATGAAATCATAAGTATAAAGTTACAAAAAGAGGGTAAAATAAAAGACAGTTGAGTGCGACTAAGGTAGCACTTATATTGAAAATAAGAAATCTTAAACTAATGGCATACACCTTATTGATACAAATGAAACTAAGTTTTAAGCAGAGAAATACGACCTTAGTTGGCTACCATTGTAGTGCCCAGGAAGAAATTGGCCATCCAATCTTTGTAAATGACAAGCATTAGTAGGGTGAATGCTATGAACAATAAAAAGACTATTCTAATGAACATGGAGCTTCCTAGAGTGGTGTGTGAACTTGGAGACATAGAGTAAAACTTTCATTTTGGGGGTAAATGTCTTATGCTTAAGGTGGCGATCATGCCATGCCTTTTGTCTATGTTTCTCCACATCTTGATTCCAATGAGCAAGGAAATGAGCTTCATCCAACCGCAATAAAGCATCTAAACATGCTTTTAATGATGACTCCTCATCGAATTGTCTAACACATGCAATGCGAAGAGATGGTACCAAGAATTCAACCAAAAAAATTGATTATGTTCCAAACACCAGATTGAAAAGTGTACTCTTGTTAAGGTGCTTATAAGTTGTTCAGAAAATCCAAAGTACTATAGACACTCGATCATCCCAATTGATACGACCAATATTACAGATTTTTTTAAGTGTTGTGCCTAAAATTTTGTTGAATGCCTCAGTGGTGACATTGGCGTGGGGATGATATGGTGTTATCTTATGGTGGGCAATCATGAACTCAGCAAGTAAGATGTGGATAGTCTCATTGAGGAAATGTGTACTGCGATCACTAGCAAAACATAATGGACAACCAAAATAGGCTATGATATGTTCCCATATGAGGTGTGTAGTGGTTGCAGTAGTACAATCCCTTGTTGGTGCAACCTCAAACCAACACATGAGATAATCCGTTATTGTTATGATATAGAAGGAACCTATACGTTATCCTAATGGGTTGATGGGTTTGACAAAATCAATGGCCCATTTCTCAAATGGTTATTCAAATGAAATAGGATGCAAAGGCATGGAATCCTAATGATTTGGTTTGCCCACATGCTAACAAATATCACACTACTTAACATGCAGTTTGGCATCTTGAAAAAGGGTAGGCCACCATATTCCGACTAACAATACTTTGCACATAGTAGCCTCACTAATATAATGTCAACTAGAAATTCCTTCATGAACTTCACAGATTACTTCAGGGTGCTCATGTTTCATGACACAATGTCGAAGGATTTCATCTTGTCTAAGCTTGTAGAGGTCCCCTCCAATGAGATGGAATGGTGCGACACAAATAACTAGTTGCTTCTTATAGCCTATGGACTCAAAGAATATGACATTGCACTAGTAGCTAATAAAGTTGCTATATCTTCTAACTCTTTAAGCACACATGAATCATGAAATAGTTGTACATTAGGCATGTCATCTTCAATAGTGTGTGTTGGTTCTTTGGAATCAATTTGGGAGAGATGGTCAGGACCATAATTAGTCTTTCCTAGTTTGACCATGATAGAGAATTGGAACTCTTGGAATAATACAATGTAGTGGCAAATGCAATCATGTAACACAGGTTTATTAACTAGATATTTTAAAGCCTCATGGTCTGTATAGAACACCAAAGGAATTGCTAATAGGTACTATCAAAACTTTTGTAAAGTATAAACCATATAAAGTGCTTCGCACTCTATGGTGGTGTAATTGATCTCAGTTAGAGTAATTTTTCTACTATTAAAACATATGGGGTGATCAAGGTGACCTTCACCAGGTTGTGTAAGGATCGCACCGATGACTAGTCTAGAAGCATCAACATGGACATGGAATGGTTTTATCCAATCAGGGAACTAGAGAATGTGTGCAATAATGAGTTTTTCCTTTAAAGATTCAAATGCTTCTTGACAAGAGTGGGTCCAAATAAAATGTTCATCATGTTTCAAAAGTTCCTCTAAGGGCACAACAATCTTTGCATAACCTCGAGTGAATTTTTGATAATACCCTATATGACCTAGAAAGGTGAGAACTGTGTGTTGAGATGTCGATGTTGGTAGATGGATAATGATAGCTACCTTAGTAGGGTTTACCAAAAGTCCATCTTTGTAGATTATATGATCAAGAAGAACACTAAAAGGTGTAGCAAAAAGACAATTTTTTAGATTCAATGATATTTGAAGCACTTGGCAATGCTTAAGCATGAGTCATAGATTAGAACAATGGTCCTTCATGAATCCATAGACTATCCAATCATCCAAATAACCCTGAAGTAATTTATGGATGAAGTCTTTAAAGGCCTTAATGACTATACGAGAAAATACAACAGATGCATTTTTCAACCTAAACATCATGACAGTATATGTAAACGATCCCCATTCGATAGCAAATGTAGTCTTAGGTCGATCCTCCTCGACGATCTAGACATGATGATACCTAGAGAATCTATTTGTGAAAGTGTAAATTTCACACCCTATGACACCTTCAAGGATTTCTTTGGTGAATGGCATTGGAAAAGGATCAGTAACGCAAGATGCGTTAAGTATATGATAGTAAACACAAATTCTAATAATCCCATATTCCTTTACACTTATAACCATGGGGTTGACCAATTCAGACTCGTCAATTGGGGTTATCATGCCAATGCAAAACATACTATCAGTTTCCTCTTTCACCTGTGCACGTAAGTTTGGATTCATCCTATATGGTTATTTCTTAACTAGTCGAGCATCGTCAACCAGTTTGATATGCATTTTGCCTAATGATGGATGAACACCTTTCATCTCACTATAACTCCTTGGAAAGACATCTTGGTATTATTTTAACAATTTAAATTTTTTGAAACCTTTGTATTAGACCATTAGTTACCCATAGTAGTTATCTTTGGTTCCTCCTCCATCTCAATATTGCGCTAGATAGTTTGAAGAGGTTCTGAGTATGGGTGGTTTGCATCACGACTAGTATCACAAAAAATTTGAGCGCCATAGTCTGTAGGGACATACAAATGATTTTTTAATGTGTTAGGTGGGTTGGACCCTTCACCTTAATCAACATGAAACACTAGTTTTTGCTTCCGTTGGCGAATCTCTTCACGATGTGCCTGATTAAGGATAGGTTTTGGTGCAGGGACTGACTGCTTAGATGGATCATGAAAGAGAGCCAAGCTTTCTTCTAGTACATCATGTATATGTTGCAACCTATCTTCAACAGGACTAGGTTTACCAATAACTACTTCGTACATGGCTTGGAGATTGAGGTGCAAATGCATCCTTGGAGATGAGTAAGATAATGTCGAGATCATGTTATTTTTCAATAGATGCCAAAAATGGGTACCCAAATGTCATTTTTCATGAACATACCATGATCTTTCCCAAGTACATAAGGTGTCGTACAAAGCATATACCCATAGGTATTCTAGAAAAAATGATTCTCCAACCCTCCACATGGTTTCACAAGCTTCTATGTGTGGTTCGGGTGATCAAACTCCATTATAGCTAATTGTACCTCGAGCGTGATTGTCATGATGAAACCAGTGATGTGAAGCAGAGCGTACTTGATCATAATGGATAAGTTATTCGTTATGGGTTCACCACCACTGTGTGGTTGTGCCATCAAAAGGGGAACCAATGAACGTAGATGATCAACATCAGAGTCATATAAGGCTTCAAGTCATTGGATAAAGTCATGGACTTCCATTTGTCCATGAAACCAAGGAGCTTCATTAAGTCTCTCTAATAATGTAGCCATAACTAGTCCTCTCATGACTTGTTCGATAGTAAGGCAAACAAATTTATGGAATTTATGGTACCGGCACATGATGCTTTCAAAACTTGCAATGGCATTGCACACTCTTCCAATAAGGTCATAGTCATCGTGGGCCTAATAATGAAAAGCATTACTTGTAGTATCAGAGAGGAACTATGTGTATGTCCATCAGAGGACACCATTAGGAGTAGGATCATGATTCTCACCATCTCTGGTTTTGACGTTGTAGATGTGATTAATATCTTCATCCACACTAACAGATTCTATGTATGGGGCCCCATGTGTTTGATCCAATAGGATGATGACTCATTGATCAACATTTTTGAAATTGATATAGTGATTTTTAAAACTTAAGTCTGCATTGTTTACATATCACCAATGTCAACCCGACAGAGCTAGGAAATCATCAGCTTCAACCAACTTGAGAACTTTAAAATTAGATTTTAAAGGTACCCCAAGGATATCGACAATTGCATTCTTAAGAATGCCAATTGGTAGAGCATGAGTTTTATTAGACATAAACAATACATGAGGCGATGGTTGTCATGTTGGGCTAGCCATTTTACACCATGCATCCTTCATGAGGACATTGACCTTAGTGCCAATGTCCACCAAAATATCTTGAATCACCCAACTGTCGATGGCAACATTCACCAGTATTTTCTTTTTCTCTTGAGGTCTAAGAGGAATAGCAGTATCTTGCTATCAAGCATGATTTAATTGACCATATTTAGTTGGCTTAAGTAAATAAGGTCGATCATTAGTTGTCCTTAGTACCTAATTTTTAATCCAATTACTCAATTGTGGGATAATGTCTTCATCTAACATACGCTTGCAAAGTTCTTAAAAATCATCCCACGCCATGTTGTAAGATTCCATGGCCTTTTGTAAATCAACACATTGGGCGGCTTTTCAATCCTTAATAAACTAAATTTCCCCTTGTAGTTCCCATACCAATGTCATAGTATTTTGGAGCACATCATTTTATTGTTGGGCATCAGGTTACTTCATTGCATGAGGCTCTTCACGTTGTATCTTCTCAATAGGTGGAATAGATGTAAATTGAGACTGTCCTCTACTGTGTGTAGTGATATTAACCTATTGGGCCATTGGAGTGCTAGAGTGTGGTCACCATTGAGGTTTATCAAAGTGAATCATATTAAAACCTTTTGCATTTCTTTCCTTAGTGATGGTTATGGACAAATCAGGACATTCCTCCAATCGATGCTCCTTTTTACAAAAAGCACATGTTGGATAAACTGGATAATATCACTAATAGTGATATGGATATCTACACTTATAGCATGTTTTTGGTGGAAAATGGTCACCTCCTCATCCCCATCCTCGACCTCATCCATGATATCGACCATTATCTTAATTGTTTGAGATAAAGGTTTGACGCATTCCTTGTGCACGTGCCTCATGTATATCATTGATCAATTGGTAGTCATTAGTGTTATGGGTATAAGTATCACATATCTTGAAAAATTCAAACAATTTATAATGTGTAGCCCATTGTAAGAGAGGACAAGAGCGTACATCATGTTCTTCATGGAAAATTTCACACAACTACTTTAGTAGAGTGTGAATGTTCTTATGAGGGTAGTTGCTTCTATGATGACCTTCAGACTCTTACTTGGTACACCAAAGACCGTTATGAGTTTCATATTAATTATTTGAAATCAACTTCTCTAATTGTGATGCCATGAAATCTATTTGAGCTTTCATAAAAGGATTGATCCCAATGTCAATGCTACCAACAACTTTAGCACAGAGAGCAGCTTCTAGGGCCTCACACGCGCTGATAAGAGGGAAACTTCCAGGGCCTCGCACGGGATGGAAAAGGTTCTTTGAGAGAGAATTCATCTAAAGGGAAGCAAAAAACCTCCCACAAACCATTGGGCATGTTGAGTAGCATTAATCTAAAATGAGGGCTTAGACAAGAGTGTTTTGAATCGTGCTTCATATTCTCATACACTTTCAGTGAGATCTTGTTTTATATCTTTTAGTGAATTAATACTTTATTGCTCGAATTTAGGAATATCGAATTCTTGAATAAATGTCATCTTGAGTTGATCATAATCAATTATCGCTTGTTGAGGGTCAAACTTCCTATACCACTCATGTGTTCTTTCCAAAAGTGTGGTTGCAAATTATGTGGACTTTCAATTAGAAGAAGTTATGCCATGCACCCTCCAAATGAGTTCACACTTTTGAACATGATTTGCAACATTTTCCACACCCTAATATTTAGGTAAATGAAGCATCATTTCATAATACACCATCAGTAGTTGAGGTACTTATGACAATGGTTGTTGAGAACCCCTAGCTCCTGTTCCTAGGGGTGGAAATCCACCACTTCCTCCTATTTTGCCTCCTAGTCCCCTCTTGCACCTCCAATAGCAACACCCGAGATGTTGGGTGTGGTACCAGGTTGATTGATAATACTTGGACTAGTACTTTTCCCACTATTAATGTTGGGTCCTCCAAGCATACCAAGTTGGGCCATGAAATTTCCTTGAAAAGGAAGAGAAAGTATTAATTCACTATGACTTAAAATTGGCTCAACTATAATTTCTCTTATAGGATCAATTTTTGACTCTACACTATCTATATCCCAATTATGTATGATTAAATCATCTGGCTCAAAAGAGTGCACACTATGGTTGGGGAATTGGGTTGGTTCAAATGTGGTTCTTTAGTCTCTTATGTCCAGCTAGTTTCTCCCTCATATGATAAAGTTGGCATTGGTCATGGTTGGAAAGTGGTTGAGTCCTTGTACCCTTATGCTTCCTTGTAGATCCTAACAACACTTCTTGAGTCCTCCCATCCCCTTCCTACTCTGCCTCCACACATAATCCTCTATCTATCTTCATCAAATTTTTGCTTTCGCAATGCCCATTGGTTGGCTACCATTCTGAACCAATAATCTTTTACCAACACCTTTGCATTCCCATCCTAATAGTGCGGCTCATACAAGGATAGATTTATCCATCCATAGGCAAAGTTTCAAGTCCTGACTCAATAAATAACTTCTTTACCTCTAGTGGAAAGTGTTTAATATATTGACCACATGGTTCTCTTAAAAAATGGAACTTGGCTTCTTTAGGACAAGAGTAAGTGGTTACAACATATTCTAAGATGTAGCTATTCAACACCCCTCTCCATCAAATATTAACAACCCATGTCCATAGTATTTCCAAACATGCCAAATCCCTTTGACGATCTATTGTCCAAGCTTTCCTCCTTCCAAAATTTCATGATCGGTCTTGAGCATAGGCGGAGAGCCAAGCATGCAAATAAACAGGGACTTTGACAAAGAAGGTTTCATATAAAGATCTATACAGGTGTTTTTCTACCCATGTACGTACAAAAACTCTTGGTTCAAGATAGGGAATTGCAAAATTATCCTCGACCTCGGTAATCCATTGATCAATACTTTCAAGGGATAAATGTTTAAGTAATTTCCATTACTATGCAACAATAATTATGGGTCCCAGTAACGGAACCAAAATGTTGGCAATTTTCTATCATGTTTTTCTTAAGGCACTAAAGTATCTAGTCCTAACAAGTTTACATGTTAGCTTTTGACGCAAGACTAATATCTTGCATGCTCACCCAAAGCACGTAACAATAAACCAGTTCTTGTGGGTTATGTTGCGCAGTAACACACTTGTTATATACTTGAGTTTTTTCATATATCTAATTAATGATTATACAAAAAAGGAAATACATGATTGTGGACCTTGTCTCATAAATGCAAACAAACAAGAACACAAAGATAACTGCCATGAGGTTTAAAGTGTTGATTATTCAAGCACATACAATGCATGTTCTCTATATATCATAGTCAATTATAAGTCACATATTACTCAATGAAAACCCATTTTCAATGTTTTAACTATCAATCAAATGAAACATAACACCATAACTAATTGTAACTTCCGTAAAACTGTTATTACCATAAGGATCCATTACATAATACCAATGTTTTGTCACCTTACACATATCTACATAGGGGTATATATACTTATTTTTTCCTGACCAAGTAGTTACATTATAAATTTCAATTAGGTGACTGGCCAACGATCTTTAGTAGACTATGAGTCATGGCAGTCATTTACTTATTTTCTCCTAAGGACTTAGGCCTTCTCACCCCCTATATTCTTGTTCAATGTGAGATCCTTGTTGCCAAATGTCCTTCCTTACATGGGCCAGTGAAAAAATTGTGTGATTATTAAAGTCTAGTTTGTCCTTGAAAATCGCTCCTCAACCATTTCCCACTTCCCTTGCATTCCCCAAGTTTTCATTGTTGCACTGAGTCCTTTGCTTTTGGGTTCTCTATAGTTATGTTTCATCTTTGACTGGGTCTTCTCACATTGTTATCTTTCATATCGTTATCTTCTCGTGCTACATTGGTTTTGTGCCCTAGTCTTCTTGTATCATGCTCCTCTCGCATTATGTTGGTTCTGCACCAGAAGCCAAAATATTTAGTCAATATTTTGGGTCCAACACATACAAACTTTACATTATTTTAAATGTTGTCTTCCATTTCTCACCTTCCTAAATTATGATTTGGGGTTACCCATTATTTATATTAATCTTTGGAAATATTGTTCTCCACTCAAACAATCCATCAAGTTATTCATTTTTGTCTATTCACCTCTTCTAAAATTGGGAACCAAATCCATGTGATGACTAATGCACCTTCATGGGTGGAAAATGATTTGGTAAACCATGCATATTCATCTAATCAGTTCATTTGGAATTTCACTTGCCTTATCTATTGTCCTAATTTGCATGGGTTTGGGAATGAAAGCAATGCATGTTTTCTCTTTCTTTACCACTTTCAAAAATTGTTTTCTGAAAAATAGTCAAAAGTTTTGGATTGTTGTTCACTTCCTCCTCTTTGTCCTTCAATGGGATTAGGATATAATTCTTTCCATCCATCACAAGTGTGTAAAATTTTTATCTTCCACCATGTATGGCTTTTTGATCAACACATGACACCAAGGTATATGGAACAACACATGGCACACATCAGTGGGAATGATATCACACAAAACTTCATTTATATAAGACCCAAAATGAATTCAATCAAACATTGATTATTTACCAAATTTTAATGCCATTTTTGTAACCTTGACATCTTGTACATATTTGGGTGTGTTATTATTTCAACCCAAGCTTATCTACTATTTCATTTGACTCCAAATTATCCATGCTACCAATATCAATAATGACTTTGTAACACTTACTTCAAGATTTAAAAATGGTTCAGAAAGGATTCTTCCTTTGTAGTGGTTCATTCTTCGTTTTGGATTTTAGCAACTCTCTTCATCATGAGAGCTTCTCCATGTTTATGTTCTTGTGTATGACTAGGTGATGCAACAAATTATTCAATTGTTTGTACAATATGGGTGTTGGCCTCATTTATCCTATTTTTATTAATTTTGTTTGTGGGAATTCATAACCTCAGTGACCGCTGAAGGATGTGCCCGAGAATCTTCTTCCTCTTCCTCTAGAAAAATTTCCTCTTCCTTTTAAAGGATGTGATCTTCCTCTTGGTGCATGATTGTGATTGTGAGAAGTGATAGCTTCTCCCTAATGGGTCTTATGTCCTATTCTAGCATTCGATTGACCTTTTCCCCTTTAAAATATGTTTCTACCTCTTGTTATATTTTGTTGACTTCTTGACAACTTCACTTTAACTTGCAATGCAAATTGATAAGCCTATTCCATGGTGTTCAATTTGACCATATTCAACTCATCATATATGTTTAATATCATCACAATTATATATCTTTCAACCTTCTCTTGATCTACCTCTTGGTGATTTGACCTTATAGTTATCTTGTATAACTTCTTAGTGTAAGCTTTCGCATTGAGTTCTCTTTGCCCCAAGTTTTGTAATTTATTCATCAATTCCAACTAATAATCTACAGCCATACATTTTGCCTTCAACTTAGCAATCTTTTCTTTACTTCTTCTAATCCTCTCAATCTATACTTCCACCATAGGGTTGCATGACCTTTCATCTTGGTTTGAGCCACTTTCACTCTTCTTCACTTAACCACCTCATCAAACTCCAAGTATTTATCCATCTTCATGAGCCAATCAATCAACTATTTTAGAATCAAATTTCCTTAGAATCTTTGAACTTCCATCTTTGTTCTTCCAATATTTGAGATAGCTCTAATGAGCCTGTCTTCACCCACATCTAACTATTCATTGGCATGGCCATGTTCTTTTTATTTTTTTGTCTATGTTCCTTGTTCTTATTTAACATCACTCACATCATATATGTGTAAAAAATCTCTCCCTTTGTCTTATTCAACAAAATCTAATGTTGATTACATGACCCTCAAGAAATACACAACTTCATCTAGTCTTCCTGCTATATTTACAACTCCTCTACTTGTACCAACCATTCTCTTAGGAGGCATTTTAACACTATACATTTGAACCTACTATTGTAATCCCACTGATCTCATGAATCTACGTAGGTGAGGTACACTCTCTCAACTGGACTCAAACCCAATGTCGATACCAAATGATGCAATACACGTAAATGTCCTTCAATGAAGGATGACCTGTCCAAGTAACCAATGTGAATACATAACTATTTGAAGAAGAATTTCCATAAAGAGACACCTTTATTGTTGTAATCATCTTTTACAAAATTCGTACCTCTTGTACTTTTCTAAGAGTTAGAAAAGCAATAAACAAGAATAAATATGAATATATATTCAAAGAAATCCTTAACTAGATCTAACTTTTGGCTTACATAATTTATCTCTACTTCTTGAGACTTTTCTCTCCCTCCTCCTTCCTTCCTTAGCATACCAACTAAATTGACCTCTCTTGTATCCTAGAGATGCCTCTTCGAACTTCCCAAAGATTCTTGAAATGCCCAAGAGGATAAAACCAATCATTTTGGGTTGTTACTCTACTTCTACAACCAATGTGGGTGAAAATGCCGCTTAATGTAAATAGGTAGTTTCCCAACACCTAGTTAATGCAGACTATTGATTTCATGACCTTCACTTGTAGATACCGATAATTTTGTCACCATCTAGGTAACATTGAAATTGAACCCTATTTGTTAATTGAAATCTACTATGATATGATCCTTGGAGCTTGTTGGACCTTATAAGTCTTTTAGGAACCCTACCATGACATGATCACATTGCAAAATAAGAAAACACACTAGAAATTCAACATGACACACACATATCCTTTTGGTTGATGCAATCTTACACATCAAACCTCAAATTCTCTTACATCATCCTTGAATGAATCTCTGCAATTACAAGCTACTTTTTTGAAGCACAAAATCAAAATTTCAAAGTTATTGGTTGCTAAGGGAGCTCAGTTCAAAGCCAAACTTCTTGGCTTAGAATTGATGATGTTGCTACTAAATAATTTTCCAAATCTCTTCGAATCGAACAAACTTCCGATCTTCAAACCATCAAGTTGACGCCCACCAAAACACTCTATTTCTTGATATTTCCCAACTTTTGTTAAACATTATAATAGAATTATCTTTGCCCAAGTCACCCTATAATGTAAAACTACCCTCTAAACATTGTCTTGATGTTGCCCCTCTTTGTAACACCCTCCCTATGCTTCGGATTAAAGCACAATTAATTAACTTATTAGAAAAAGTGTGAACTATTTTTTTAATATATATTATTAAATGTCTACATTAAATTCTAACCTACACACGCATATAAAATTAATGATGTCCCTCAATAATAAAAAATCTCATTAACTGTAAACACCCTAACTAAAGCATATGGAGTCAACTACCAATGACAAGGGAGACTCAAATACGAGACCTCATGGGTAAAGCCCACCTTCCATACCGTTTGGTCACCGGCACAGGGACAAAATGTTGGGATAAACGCTTTTGATATACCGGAGCTATGAATCGGAGTAATGGGGGAGCACCTTCTTAAAATGGGACATGTGGGTGGCTCTGGGTCCTTGATGTTCGCTGAATTGTTCGCATCCGAAATGCCCCGTTGTGTTCCGCTTGATCCACAAGGAGAAGTGTGACCCCTACCTCAAGTTAAACATAAGGACATATACCTTAAAACTATATGCTTCTTTTTTAAAGAAGATTCTAATTAGTATTTAAGCAACCCATATTTACAATATTAAAGTAAATTATATTGCCATTATTGTATAAGGACATAATTATTCAACTTTTTAAAACAAATATAACTTTTTGAGATGGGATTATATTTATTGTAAAAATGTTTTGAGTATTAATTAAATTTTTCTAGCTTTAATAAATAAATTTTAATTGTGATGGAGAAATTACAATTCTATTATTTCCATCGAAATATACAATTATTACATTTATTATTTGAGAAATTAAAATTTTAATTGAAAAAAATACAAAAATGTTTTTCTAATTATTGAGAAATCATGTTTTATATTAATAATAAAAATATAAAAATCAAACAATTGAAAATATTTGTAGGGATTAAATTTAACAATCGATAAAATTTTATAAAATTTTTTATTCAACATTACATTTCAAATATAAATAAAATTTATAATTTAAAAATTATTAAAAATAATTTATATATTTATTATAATAACTTAAAATAACTTCCTTATATTATATTGGTCTTGTCTCGATTAATGTTAGATCAAACTCTTCACAGAATTTGCTACCTTAGTTACTCGAAAGGTACTTTTCTTCCCCTTAAATCTACTGAACTATTTATCCAAGCCTACGACAATGTAGACGATCTATTAAATGTTGATGTAGTTGATTTACCCAATTACTCAAAAATTACAAAGAAGTATACTAAGACAAAGGCATGCAGAATCAAATACATTTCAAATAGCACAACAATCATGAAGAATATTGATCAAATGCCTTTGAATTAAAATCCAAAAATATATTAAATATCATGGATCATATGCAAGCATTAAGGTAATAAAGGATGTTTGTCCTCACATCATTTTTGGTTGTCAGTAAATGTTAGTCGAGTATATAATGGGAATGCTTTGGTGAATTTGCTAATTGTTTTAAATAATACCAAATGTATTGCTTAGTGAGTTTTTTAGTTAGTGGAATTTATTATCCCACCAAATTTGGTAACATATCAATCATAACTGCATTGAATGCATAATCCCATTGCAAAAGTCTCCTTTGTTCCCTTTCCAATCAGAGTGTTTTATATTGTATTAAACCAGATCACGACATACATAAAAGGGAGTGCTCTTCTAATGACAGACTAAAGATATATTTCCTTTTTAGTAACTTTTCATAATATCAATAATTTTAAAATGATAACCTCATTAAATCCAGCCCTGATTGCTTCGATTTGTGCCCTGAATCCTATTTTGATAGTTGCATCCATAGCTGAACATATGTAGTCTTGTAAGTTCTCAAGATCAAACCTGGAATGAACAATGCATAGAGAAGCAAACGTTAAAGGAATATAAGAGAAGCCCTGCAGAAACCTATTAATAGATGATTAATCAGAGATTTGGATACTAAATTGACAATTTCAAGATGGATAAAAGGAAGTACCATGGCATTGTCCCCTTCTAGTTTGAAAACATAATCAATAGCCTAGAAGTGTAAAATCAAGACAAAGATTCTCAATTCTTCCATTCCTAAAATGTAAATCATTTGTAGACTTCCTCTTTTCAGTGCTTAAGGACTCCACAAACTACTTTATACAACAATAAATTGCATTTCTTGCAAAGTTGCTCTCAGTTCAAAATCAAAAGACTAGATATCAAATAAATCAAGCTCTTGTACAAGAAATAAAAAGAGTGATATTGAGATTGAATCACCTTCAATCTCCACTAGAAACATTCCTACATATAATGAGTTAACTAATATAAACGAACTTGATCCATGTAAGTTTACCTATCCAAGAATAGGTTTATAAAATTTTGTTGAAAAGGGCAAGTCTAGGTATCACCCATCCTGAAGAGCTCTTGCTGTAACTTGTCCAAGCAAGTGAAAATAACCTCTTGATTTCCAGCTTTTGGGTCTTCGCTAGCATCTGTCATGGCCAAAAATGCTTCATTTTGTTGAACATCCTACATTTTGGTGTCTTCTCCCTAAGCAGATACCATAGAAAAAGAACTAGACATACACATTCCAAGAACTTCTTTTTGTAATTCATGGGTAAGAAGAGTAAAGAGCTCCAAAGATGGCCCTAGACTTGTTCCAACACCATCAATGTACTCCACCTCAAGAACTGCCTTGTGGGTAGAATACTTTTCCATTGCCTTCATAGTTGAATCTAGCATGTGATGCCTCAAAACACGAACCTTTTGTCGCTGCAACCTACCAACACATATTCCTTGCTCATTAATAGCTTTTGGATTTTCAGCACTTTGTTGTTGCTGAAAGTGTTGTAGGGCTCGCAACAAACCAAAGGAAGCTGAGTGAAAATACTACCTCCTTATCTAAAAGGGAAATAAGAAGAGGCACGCTATGGTCAGCTAGTGACACCAAGAAGGCAACCACCACTAAAAAATGTTTAAGAGGATCCTGCATTTTATGTGTTAATTTGGGTGTCAGCGTGCTACCTAAAAATTCATTTTGAAGGACAATAGGACCTTTCAATTTCAAGGTTTCAAATCTAGTGATTTTCCCTTTTGCAAATGCATATGATGCCTCTTGACCTCTAAAGATGAGGTGGTAATAGATTAATACCTTCAGAAATGTGAAGCAACAATAGAATATAATATGTACAATTTGATTTTTCCAGGTCACAAGGAAGCTTTCCTTGCAATGTGCTACCTAAAAAAGATGCTTGTTTCAATGAAGCTTTAATCTTTGAGCTTCCACTTCCTCAATGGGCTTGCCGAAAGAAGTTCCAGATTTTCCTACGCAAGCCTTTGCTTCTTAAGGGGAAATTAATTGATATGTGATAGAGTAAACTTCATCCCAAAGTCTTCGAGTTGAACTTGAATCATCTTCATCTGCAACTATCTGTCGCTGAATCTTTTGATGAATTGTTAGTGACATGTCTAGCTTCCTTCCACCTGTGAATAATTCCAATCTAGGAGGCATCATGGTTTGGTCCAACAATGGTAGGGTCCCAAAACCTCTAGTCCCTCTAGCACTTCTGCCACTAACAAACAAATGATCAGACATAGCACCATAGCAAAGGACAATGATCCTCTAGAGACTAAAGAAGCACATCCTAAAAACTCATTGCCTTCACAACTTTCAAACAAGACAGATTTAGTCTCAACTCTAGAAGGTGGTTCAGTTGCACTCGTAGCTTCAACGGTGGTGGCGCATTCATTCATATGATCTCCAAATTGTACACCATGCACCCTGTCTATTACAGAATATGGTGGTTGTACTTATCCAAATAACTTCAAACACAATGAAATAAGAAAATAATGAGCCTTGGCACATTGCATTCACAATATAAAGATCAAACTTCAAACACATTCTCCAATCATGGCTATTGTTCAAGAAAAATCCCTTACAGTCGCGCAACTTACAAAGAAAATATTACCAATGACTCACCACACAATTCTTCTCGGTGTCCTTCATGTTCATCATCTTCGTCTTCAACTATTTCTTCTTCTACTGGTACAGAGTCATCAAGTTCAGTAGGAGATACATCAAGTTCCTCTTTTTGCATAAAATGCAAAACACAAAGATTGTTACAGAGAATTTGAATAAGAAAAACTGCAAGTATTTGGGATGTTGCTCCCCAAAAGATTATCAATCAATTCAAAAGGAAATGCACATCATTTTTAGTGCACATAAGACTTCTCAAACCAAAAATTACCACATTATCCTAATTTAAATCCATACCTCAGCACCATACTTGTTAAGATGTTGGTTCAATTCTAAAGCTCCAACCCACACTCTCATACAAGTATCGTTCCTTGATTAGTAGCCCTTGTTTCCTCTGACACTTTTTGAAACAGCTTTTCCCTTTCCCTTTGGTAAACTTGTTCTTGCACCCTCTAAATCCTTCGTGGTGGAACTTGTTGTGTCTATTTGAAAGACACCATTATTCAACAACTAGTGCAAATGATGTTGGAGACGTGACAATTATCCTGGGCTGGCCAACACAACCAACTGAAGTGCCTAAATTCGTAAAAGTCTTAAAACTGCCTCCCCTCTTTGAACTCCAGGGCACATAAATTCCTCAACAACTGCTGCTATCACACTCCTAACCAATTGTTTGCCATCTTTCCAAATTAGATGACCAAATGAATAATAGCCCTCGATAACTAATCCTTTTGCTTTCATTTCTTAAAAAAAGTTTTCATTTAACCCTTGTAGACACCTAAATTTCATTTAGTGTCGAAATGCATCTTAGCACATTAACTCTTCTTTCCCCCAAGTTCGAATTCGAATTAACATCATTTCCCTTCAAATTCAAATAATTGAATAATTCAAATTTAATCAATTATGCATACCTTTTATTCAAATTTATTTAATAAATCCGAATTTTTCACCTCACTCAGACATCCTTCACCTTTATCTCCCTCACATGTTGATTCATCCAACCAATCCCTTAACTTCCTCAAGCACCTTATGAGTCACCCCTTTAACTTGTCAACTAACTTGACCTGTTCTTGCTGACTCATTCAACGAACTCCCCTTTCCTCTCAACCTATAGAATCGGTCATTATCCTCATGAATGAGGATTGATTCTCCATCGTCGATTGTTTAAATATTTTAAAATATTCAAATAATCTTCCATTGTTTTATCGATCTCCCATTAACCTATAAATAAATGTACAAGCTATCACTCTCATCATCTTGACTTATGCTAACGAAGTGCTATCGAATTCACGAGCAAATCCCAAGCGAATCAAATACATCCAAAGAGCATTTGCATATCAAAACACTGCCCATTTTCCCTTGCATTAAAGACGAGTGAGCAACCACATTTTAGAGAGCAAATCAATTCAAATCGCAATAGAGAAAGTTCACGATACTAAGGTATAAATTTGTATTATTGTTTCTTTCATTTGTAGCTCTATCCTAGGTTGAGTTAGTTTAGATTAGATTTCAGTTTGTTAGTTTTCTTAGTTTAAATTGCATCTACATTTCTCTTCACAAAATTTGACACGTCAAGTGGGATCTTCCCTCATCTTTCGCATACCACAATCATCACAAGTGCATTTAGAAGTATTTTTCAAATAGTTTTTGTAGTTTTTCTTGTGCACATACATTTGATCTTCATCTTGGTAGTTTTGTTTGCAGATGCATGTCTTTTTCTGGGGTTTTCAGGTTTTTTGTATGTAATATCTACATATCAACGAAAATAGAGACTTCAGTACTAAAATTGAAAATAATTACGAAATCATCATTTCCTTGTTTTTACTATCTTTTTAGTTGTTTTCTAACTTCTAACAGATTTCTATTTTTGTTCTGGGTTGTTCTGACTTTTTATTCTTCTGCATTTCCTCTTTTTTGGACAAGCATTTCCTTGTTTTTACTATCTTTCTAGTTGTTTTCTAACTTCTAACAATTTTCTGTTTTTGTTCTGGGCTGTTCTGACTTTTCATTCTTTTGTATTCCCTCTTTTATGGACAACTACAAAATCAGAGAGTCTAGCAACGAAATTGTAATAAATAATTGCGAAATCATTCTTTCTCTAGTTTTTCAGGATCTTTTAACAGTCATGACAATTCCAACATCTTTCTGTTTCAATTCTAGTCTCTCTTGTCTTTTATGTTTTCTATAATTTTTTGTTTCTGGAAAACTACAAAATCAAAGAGATTAGCAGTGAAATTGAAGGTGGTAATTGCGAAATCATAAATATTAACAGTGAATTGAAACCTAACTATGGAATTGTTCAACCTACTATTTTGTCTAATTTTTAGCTATTAGCGAAATCGAAAGATATATTTGCAAAATTGTCTAATCTGATAGCGAAATCGTTTGTTTTGTTTCTCTATTTTTTCCTTTTTCTAGTATTAATAGCGAAATTATGAAGATTTTTAGCGAAAACGTGGACTTAGATTCCGAAATCGTAACAATCATCAGCAAAATTGTGCACAATAATTATGAAATCGGTAAAGATATCAGTGAAATCGTTTGGCAATTGCAAAATTATTTTGTTGTGCTTTTTGTCTTCTGTTTAGTTTTTTTGTTTCTGATCAACTAACAATTTCGTAATTTTATTTGACTGTGTATCTGCAAAATCGTTCCAAAGACTTGTTTTTTGTGTTTTTGATAGTTTTTCTTAATTTTTTTTGTCGGTTGCCTTGAATTTCAGCGAAACACAAACCTTCTAACAGTTTATTTGCAGGGCGCAAGTCAAAGAAAAATTTGTAAAAAATTAAACAAAACTAAAATCAATTCAATTGTTTAACGTTTTTAAATTTTTGTTTGCGCTTTCTTTAAAAGTTCAATTCTTATTTTTTTCTTAGTAAATAATTAAAATTTAGTTTCTTGGAGTTAATCATTTTCCCTTTTCAATACTTGTGAGTTTCTTGATTATGTTGTGTATGTTCTTCTCTCAAGGTCACATTGGTGACGATACTTGAGAATTAAAAACAACACTTGTAAGTTGTGTTACCTCAGAGAATACTTATATGTATGTTATTCTCTTGACATCACATTAGTGTTGATATTTGAGAATCAGAAAAAAGTGTTGTTATTTTTATTTTATTTTCTTAAGGGTTCTATCGACTATAGATTTCACCACCATGCAGTAAGCCAAACTCCGTATACCGGTATGGTATATACATTGAATTAGAACTGTCATTTTTGACTAAGCAGTTATATGTTTTAATCACGTTGTGAAGTTAGGGGCTTCCACGCTCCAATACCCAAGCCCTAGACAACATAATTAAAAGTACGATTTTGTCGACATCAACATATTGAGACCCCTACTACTGTGTTGGGCGCATTGGGACTAAACCCAATAGTGTGTGTTTGCTTAATTAGCTTTTTCCACGGAATTGAACCTCATCATACTGAAAGGTATATTGAGGACTCCCCTAGCTGAACTTATAAAAACCTTAGTTCTAAGTAAGCCTTTTTGTTGTTCGACTTTGGTGCATCAGTTAGCAGTTAGCACTGAGAAGTTACCTTCCAAACACCCTTGAAACTAAACTTAGTGGGCCATGGGAATGACATCATCCTTCATGGTTAGTTCCTTGAAATATTAGGCTGCAATTAAGGGTACAAGTAAATGAGTGACAACGGAAGGCTAGAAGTTGTTCAAAACCCAAAACCTAGATTCTTCATCTTTTTGTGATTGCATGAGTGTTTAGCATAAACATTGTTTGTTTGTTTCCTTGTGTTCTACCAAGTGATAAAAATCCTTGAGTGTAAACAAAAATACTTTGAGTCTATTATCCACAAATCTTTAAAATCAAACTTTTTAAAGAAAAACTTAAAAGCATTTAGTTGCCAATCAAATTTTTGGTCACTTTGGCCCTTTAGTAGTTTACTGTCAAGTTTTCCTTGTGTCGAGTCTTTCCCCTAGCGATGTCACTCATAACAAGGCACATGGCTATGCTAAACAATCCTATGACAAGGGCAGAGCCTTCTGACAACAATCCTTTCCAATTTGGTAGCCAAAATCATCAAACTCATCATGTAGAAATACATGAAATCAATTATTATGAGGAAGAAGGGAGAGCATAGCAAGAAGAGGGTAGCCCCAAAGCCATTTTACCCCATACTTCATTTAGCCAATACATTGTAACCAATAAAGATGAGGTTTTGCTCCAAGCTCTGAGTTTAGGACCTAAATTTCCACCCGACTTCGATCTCCAAAACTTTTAATATTTGATTGCAAAGAAAGAGTCTTTATCGCCTATTGATGAACAATCCATTTCACAAAGCTCTTTAGAGGGTGGTAATGCCCTCGTAGGTTCCTCTAATTCTAATCCCCAAGTCTCCCAAGACAAAGGAAAATCCATCCTTAATGAGGAATCTTTTCAAGTAAGTCATGGGTTTTCTATACAAACCCATTCTCATCACGTTAGCCAAGATATTGCAAATATCCAAACCCATCATCCAAACAATATGTTTCTTAATTCCAACCCCCATCCCAATTTGAGTGTGGATATCAATTCATACTCATTCATCCATCCATCTAAGTCAAATTTGAATCTTAATTCAAGTTTGTATAATGTCAATTCACCCAATCCAAACTTGAATATTCATTCAAGTTCACCCATCACAAATCCTTCAATCAATCCAATCTGAGCTCGAATATTAATTCAAGCTCACCAATCAATCCAAATCTGAGCCTTCATGGCTCATCAATCAATAACATCATTGATCCAAATTGTAATCCGAGCTTGGATATTCATTGTAGCTCACCAATCAATCAATCAATCCATACTAAATCAAAACTTGGGTATTACTTCAAATGTACCCATCAATCCAAATCCAAATAATAGTTTACAAAATGTACAAAATCAAATTTTCAATTTCCTTGTAGGTTTTAATTCAATCCAAACCCCAACCAACAATTTAACACTAACACCCAATCTAATCCAATGATCAATTCATATTCATTCGCAAACCAAAACTTAAACCAAGCTAACCCAAATCCACCTAATTCAACCAACCTTAATTTTTTTAACCAATCCAACCTTTCCTTTAAACCAAACCCAACAAACCTTAACTTTAACACCAATCCAAATCCAAACCCAAACTTTAACATCAACCCTAACTTGAACACCAACCCAAATCAATCTAATCCCAATCCAATGAGCACAAACCCAAACCCAACACACTTTAACATTTCCACTAACCCAACTAATCCAAACAACTTTGCATATCCACAACATGCTAACTTTTTAACCCCACCGCCTAACCAAAAATTTTAACACACCCCTTAACCAATTTGCACAAACAAACACTAACTCAAACCCATTCATAGATCAAACCTCCAACCTATTTACCTCTTCAAGCCAAATGAACCAACGATCACCATACTTTATTCAAGAATTTCAAAACATGAAAGATAGAGTTCAAGGTTTATAAGATTGTGTCTTTTCTCAGTAAAAATAGTAAAAAATAAAGGAAAATTGTTCTTGACCATATGATTTAATTACCATGACAACACCTTTTCCTAAACAATTTGAACTTCCCAAATTTGACAAATACAAAGGTAAGGGAGACCCTAAAAGGCACTTTAACGACTTATATCACACATGTGTGGATGTTGCTTATAGCAATGAGTACATGTGATTATTTCCACAAAGTCTCGGGTGTCAAGCCCTTGAATGCTTTTCACACCTTCCCAAAAGATCTATCTTCACTTTTGAGGACCTCTCTAAGAAATTTGTTCATCACTTTTCATACAATATCAAAAAGGACTTGAACACAATAGACCTTCACAACACTAAACAATGCAATGGTGAAACCTTTGCCTCCTCCTTACAAAGATGGTGGGCATTGGCAAGCCATTTTTCGTGGTCCTTTTCTGAATCCAAACTTGTGGCTATATTTATGAACAATCTTAACTCAGATTTGGGACACCATTGGCAACTCCTTTGCCCAAGTTCCTTTGATGAAACTATTGAGAAAGGGGTTCAATTTGAAATAACTTTAATCAATAAAGGTGTTATTAAGATATTTAAACATGAGAACAATTCTTCAAAACAACCTGAAAAACCCAATTTCTTTTGCCAAGAACAAGAATATTGTTGGTGATGGTGTGACCAATGTCAAACAAATCCAAAACCAACCTAGACAACAACAATTCTACACGCAACCCACAAACAACCAATTTCATACACAACCTATTAATAACATTCATTCTCGATGGTAAACCAAGACAAAAAAATGCAAACGTGAGTTTGCTCGATTGGGTGACACGAATCTATTTTTCAAAAGTTGGCCCAAGCTAACATGATAATTTGACCTAATACTAAATATTTTGAAAACAATGTTCCTAAATCCGATTGGTACAAATAGAATGAATGATGTGAGTATCATAGGATAAAGGGACATTCTACCAATAGGTGTATATACCTCAAACACTATGTCCAAGATCTCATCAATCTAGGGGACATAACCATTGAAAACCAATCATCTACCACATCTAACAACCAAAAATTGGGGATCTATAAAGATCCATTCGCAAAACATGAACAAGGAAATGGTAAACAAAAACAAGAAGCACCCCAAGCAAATAATGTAAACCAAGCCAATCACCCTTTCGACTCCATAGTCAATTGTGTTGATTATGCACATAATCATGTTAATGTCATTATTTTACAATCTTAAGATTATGTCATTACCATAAGGTGTGAAAAATTACCATTCTTAGTGCATCGTCATCCAATGTTGAACGTAAGTACAATGTTATTTATCATCTTGAGAAGACACCCACCGACCATCTTAAAACTTCTCAAGACTTCACCTGTATATAAAGGCATTCTATAGGAAGTCCTTCAGGAGTCTAGTGTCTTGCAAGATATCAACCCCTCAAGTTTTCAAGTGGTAGTTGGCAAGTTATCCACTAACAATCAAGTTACGTTCAACCATTTTGATGTCTCCCCTCTGGGATCTATTCATAATCCCCATTGTATATAGAAGTTATTATCTCTAAACATAAGGTAAAGAGGGTGTTTATAGACAATGGCTTGGCATTAAATTTATGTACATTAAGGTTAATTAAGCACTTATGATATTCAACAACATTAGAATCAAACATCATAATAAAGGTGTATGATAATAATAAGCGACAATCTATGGGTACCATTTATCTTCCTTTGATGGTGGGGTTTGTTATAAAAGAAACACTAGTCCATGTGTTTGATCTTGATTTACCTTATTACTTGTTTCTTGGACATTCGTGGATCCATTCAATGAATGTTGTACCCTCCACTTTGCACCAATGTTTGAAATTCTCCCACAATGGCATGGAAGTAACCATTCAAGTTGATCCTCAAACCTTCCAATATTGCAAACTATTGGAAGGTCGATATAAAAAATTAAACTATCTCCCAGTTATTAACGACAACTTCACTCCCATTGAGAAATCACCCATGCTTGAAAACTATGTCCATCCTGATACGTTATTTCAAATACCTCCCCTTGGTGGTTGGTTAAATACACCATCTACCTCCACTTCCGCAGAAACACCATCCACCAGTCAAGCCTCCAATCAACCATCCACTTTCAAAACAACTCCATCCCCTTCATCCCATTTCAAAATCATTGATAAAGGCATGAATGAATACATAATCCAACATTTTATTTATACAAGCATAATTCATATGACCTCGCCAATTTCAATTTTTAGGACACAATTAATCGACATACCATAAATCTTTGTCAAAATGCTTGCTTTTATCAATTTTGTGAATCTATATCTCCCATAGGAATCTCTATATTTCTCGTTTTCAAATCTGCAGCTTGCCATCATCGAGATATATCGTTCCCACAACTACTTTCAAAACCCCTACGTCTGAGCATCATCCAAGCATGTAGTCTTCGAATGGGACATATTCTTTTTCTGATCTATTCTTTAGCACTTATCTATGAGGGGCAAATCATTTATATAATTTAAAACTTGCAAGTACGATGTTGGTTTTAGTACTTCAATTTTATAGCCTTTTTTTATAACCACTTTTTCATCATTTTCATCTTAATCATTTTGAACGTTCATCTACTTTCTCACACAAACACTCGAGGGGGCATCCTCACATTCATTTTCATTCATCTGGGGCAACTTTTTCTTCTCAATCATCAACGCTCTACTACTACTATTCTTTGAAGTGGTATTGATTTGCAACATCATTTCAAATAGGGACAAATATAGAAACATACATTTTATTGAGTGTCGAAATGCACCTTAACACACTAACTCTTCTTCCCCCCCAAGTTCGAATTTGAATTAACATCATTTCCACCCAAGTTCGAATTTGAATTAACATCATTTCCCTCCAAATTCAAAATTAATCAATTATGCACACATTTTATCCAAATTTATTTAATAAATTCAAATTTTCCACCTCACCCAGACATCCTCCACCTTTATATCTTTCAAATGTTGACTCATCCAAACAATCCGTTAACTTTCTCAACCACCTTATGAGTCATCCCTTTGACTTGTCGACCAACTTGACCCGTTCTTGCTAACTCACTCAAGCAACTCCCCTTTACTCTCAACCTGTGGAATTAGTCATCATCTTCATGGCTGGGGACTAATTCTCCACCATTGACTATTTGAATAATTAGAAATATTAAAATAATCTTCCACCATCCTATCAATCTCCCATAAACCTATAAATAGACATGCAAGCCATCACTCTCATCATCCTGACTTATGTTAACGAAATGCTATCGAATTCATGAGTGAATCCCAAATGAATCAAAGCCATCCAAAGAGCATTTACATATCAAAATGTTGCCCATTTGCCCTTGCATTGGAGAAGAGTGAGTAACCACATTTTAAAGAGCAAATCAATTCAAATCGCAATGGAGGAAGTTCACAGTACTAAGGTATAAGTTTGTGTTATTGTTTCTTTCATTTGTAGCTCTCTCCTAGGTTGAGTTAGTTTAGATTAGATTTCAGTGTGTTAGTTGATTTTTTAGCTTATTTGCATCTAGATTTCCCTTCACACAACCCTTTTCAGAGAAACTCAGAAAATTGGGATTCACGGTCACTTTTATCCCACAAGGGACATGTTGTTTCATTTGAGACAAATTAGTTCTCTTATTAAACGAAATTTTCCCTTTAGCTTAGACACACAAACTAAAGGATAATTGAGATTACAAATTTTCTTTTTAGGCCGTGGAGTAAAGGTTATACCTATTATGGTTTGAATCTGGTATTTGTTATATAATACAAACTCTACAACAAAGTTTCATACTAGTTTAGATCAAGGTCATATATCAATGTAGGTTTGAATACTTTTTTAGCATCCAAAAGCCCTAAACCATAGTTAAAAGGTAAAGCATTTTGCAATGTAAATTACCTCTTTATTGCATAGCCTTCATTAGAAACAACTAAAACAATTAAACCATGTAAGAAACAACAAACACACCAAAAATTAATAGTTTTCATGGGAAAAGTTAAATGATTAAACAAATCAATGGCATCAAAATTTCAAAGTTTTTCATTGACATATATACCTACCTATTGTCATTATTGTAGATCATATTGTTGCAGAATTCTAATTTGGATATAGTGTCTTCAATAAAGCAACTGCCCCTACTACATGTGGACACACCATTTTAGTTCCAGAATTTACATCGAAATCCATCTATACGTCATCATACAAAGTAAAAGGCTTTGTTGGCCATGCAAGAAAAATACCATCCCCCGGTACTATGACGTCCAATTGAAATAATTATATATATTATGTAGTTGAAGGCTTTCACAAGCACATTTTATTATAAGTTTTATGGGATTTTTACTCATTTGTTTTTTAAGCATCTCAAGATGACCTCCATGAGTAGTTATTAACATAATAACATTTATTTCCTCATATTTTTTATAACTATCACAAGGCAAGGGGACCCACTTAACATACAAGCGCTCGTAAACATTTGTCAGTAGGGGAATAATTATGAATTTAATCAACCGCTTTGGGCTTCTAACAAATGAGTATGTGTGCTTGTGTGCTAAGTGGGTCCCCTTGCCTTGTGATTATTCCAAAAAATATGCGAGGAAATAAATGTCCTTATGTTAATGATTACTCATGGAAGTCATCTTAAGATCACTAAAAATCACACTTGTAAGGAATGCTCAAAATCTAACTTTTTTTTGAAAGAGTGACTACAGAGATAAAAGTATGTATCTTATCTTCCTATTGATGAATTTATTGCATACAAAGACTAAGATATGGTTGTATTACAGAAGGAATATGTCTTGAGAATTGAAAAAGTAATCAAAGGATAGTCAAACTCTAGCCTCAACTGTGAAGTCTTGTAGTATTCAAAAGCCATGCAAATAAATTTTGAAGTGCAAAAATGCCACCATCCAAAAGCCAATCAAGAAATTGAAACTTCTGCAAATCTTTAGCAAAGTGAATTTTTCATCCCGATCCAATTCTTGAAAGCCTTTGATTAATACTTACTTTGTGAAGGGACATAGGAGGTTGCATATGATACATAATGGATGAAAGACTCAAGACCTTGCTAATCCTTTGCTTTCCTATTAATCAATTTATTCCATACAAAGATGACAAGATGGTTGTACTAAATAAAGGAATATGTCTTGAATATTGAAGAAGTGATAAAAGGACAGTCAAATCCCAATGAATGTTGTGAATTCTAAAAACTTGTAAAATCCATGCAAAAGAAGTTTGAGGAGTTCGAGGCGTTCAAAAACCAACAAACAAATATCACTCAATAAGAGGAAGTCTTTGATGGCATTTAACATCTTGTAATTTAGATTCCAAGCCAACATGTTGAAAACCTCGATGATGATTTTCTTTGTGAAAATACAAATAATTGTTCTTCTTCGTAGTCAAAGTGAGTAATAAAGAGGTGATATGCTCCCTCTTTGCTTCTTCGACTTGGGAAGAGCTCTTTGGAGGAATTTCAAGCAAGACAGATGGAGTTATCTACCAACAAGAGCATGATCCCATCAATGTAGAACCTTCTAGGCATGAGTCCAATATGCAAACAAAGAAAATGGATACTTTCCCACTTCAAGACCTAGTTAATCAAGTTCAAGAAGAAGTTTTTGGTCTTATGTAAAAGAACAATGGTTAGATCTGCATCCTAGAAGAAAACACTCTATCAAAGGCAACATCATTATCCTTAACCCATTGTTTCAAATAAGATTTGGACAACCCAATCCAAAAGTAGAAACTATTTGAGGACTGTATTTGTTCCAAGGAGCTTGACCTAATTCATTTTGGACTACTCGCTAAAGAGTGGGAGGTTGATGACAAGGTGGATACCAAACCTTATAGAGTTATTGGATAATCATGTTTGTTGCAAGTTTTGCATGAAATTGATCAAACTCAAGAGAAAGAGGTGTATATTTGCATGCATTGAAAGTGATTATTGGGTGTCTTTCAAGGAGGGGGCCACTATAGCAGTAAAAGAATCATTTGCCTTTTGTTGGTACTTCAAATAAAGTCTAGACCATAGTGTTGAGACTCGGTGAGTCTTGCCGAGGACTTGCAGATCTGAGCCTGAGTCCACTGAAATGAGGCCCCGATGAGTTTTTCACAGACTCAACGAGTCCTGAGACAGGACTCACAAGTCTACCCAAACCCGCGAGTCATATCCCAGGACTCGCCAAGTCTGTCGGAAACTCAAAAAAATTAAAACATGCAAAAAAAATGCACAATAAAGTGAAAAAAGAAAAACACAAACCTAAACCTAAAAGGCATTCTAACATCCTCAAACAACCATTCACTCATTCTAACTTTGTTTTCATAAGCCCATTCCATTTTACATTTTCTTCCATTGTGATTGAATCATTCAGATTTGTTTTTGCTTCAAAGGCGCTGATTGCTAATGTGCAAAGGTTGGTTTAGCAACAAGTGAGTGTATTGTTGGAGCCTTGGAGGCTGGAGCTTCAATGAATTGGTTGTTTTTAAGTGGATTGGCTGATCCAAAGCTTCAAGTCAAAGTGTGTGCACTGTGGATTGTGTGTGGCTATGCATTGTTGGAGGCTTAGAGCTGATTCAAGTGTGCATCTACGAGAGGTAAATTTCATGAACACTTTTCTTTTATTTCTCTCATTTCCTAAAAATTTCTTCTTCATCATTACACATTAAAATTAAAACCCATGGTTATTGTTGTTTTTTTACCTTTTCCCTTTCTTTTTTTTTAATTTTTCCTTATGATATGTATTATGAACCATGGTTATTGTTTTTTTTCTATTATATATTTTTTCTTGTTGTATATTTAAAATTTGTAAAGTTAAATCTTAACCGTACGGTCCTTACCGTTATTTTTGTTTATGTACAATGTAGGTTTTTTGGTCCTATAGTTGCCATGACGAGCGGATCAAAAAATATGAATGACCCCGCTTGGAGCTATGGCGTTGAGGATTGGAAGAAAGGGCATGTGATTTGCACATCTTGTGGGGATGACTTTCTTGGTGGTGGCATTAATCGCCTAAAATATCACCTTGCCCACATATTTAAGCATGATGTTGCAGTATGTCCCACTGTAGACCCTAAGGTTGTAAGGAAGATCACAACTCAGTTGGAGAGTTTTCATGAAAATGAGTAAAGAGAGAAGCAAAACCAACAAATAGTTGTTACTTCCAAACCCATGCCTCCAATTCCTAGATTGAGTTCTAGTGACATTGGCCCTAGAGAAAGTAGCTCAGCGAGTCAACTCATCCCATGCAGTGCTCCTGGTTCCCAACCATCGCAGGAAAGCATAGGTTGGAACAAGGACAAACATGTAGCAACTATAAGAAGCATAGTGGGTGACTTTTTCTAATTGTGTGACATTCCTTTTCATGCAGCGAGGTAAAATTATATATATTTTATTTGTTCAACATTAAGAATTAAAAAAATCTATGAATTTAAAATGTTAATGCAATTCTAAGAATCTAAACTATATTTATTATATATATTTTTTTTAATATTTAAATTCTAAATTTTATTTTTTTTGGCATTTTAGGTCACCATATTGGCAAGTGCTAATGGATGTTATCGTCATTGTTAGTTGGGGGTTCAAAGCTCCCTCTATTGATGATTTAAGGGGGGCAATTTTGTTTGATAAAGTCGTTGATGTTGAATCAATCATTGATGAGCAGTGAATTAT
Organism: Torreya grandis; assembly: GCA_037957365.1. Classification (NCBI taxonomy): domain Eukaryota; kingdom Viridiplantae; phylum Streptophyta; class Pinopsida; order Cupressales; family Taxaceae; genus Torreya; species Torreya grandis. Next base: position 690,299 of record JARHVA010001981.1, on the reverse strand, counting down.
TTGGAGGAATAAGGGTTGCACTATCATGTCCGATCAATGGACAAATTAAAAAAATAAAACATTGTTGAATTTCTTAGTCTCTTCTTCAGGGGGGACTGTCTTCTTGAAGTCCATTGATGCCTTAGGAAGAATAAAAAATGTTGATTACTTATATGGCATTTTTGAATAAATTATTACAGAGGTGGGTGAAGAAAGTGTAGTGCAAGTAGTCACTGATAATGCAATAAATTATATTGTTGCAGGTAAACTACTTATACAAAGGCATCGCTCAATATTTTGGACTCCTTGCTTAGCCCATTGCACCGATTGGATGCTAAAGGATATTGATAAAATGGAGTGGGTCATGCCAATTGTGGAGCAGGGTCGTAATATTTTCAAGTACATCTATAACCACACTTGGATCCTCTCTTTAATGAGAGAGTTCATGGACAACAAGGCGCTGGTCTGCGCTAGTGTAACCCATTTTGCAACCTCTTTCATCACCTTCCAATCTTTCTTATAATCAAAAGCTTCATTGAGACAAATGCTTGTTAGCAAGAAATAGAGCGAGTCTTCATAGGCAAAGACCAACGGCGGGATTGTTGTTGTAGAGTGGTTGTTTGATGAGTCCACCTTTTGGGTGCCAATAAAGGAGATTGTAAATGCCAGTCATTTTAAGTTTCTTGAATTTTCATTTTATTTTTTAAAAACATTATGTAATTTATTTTTTTAATTTAATGCTTACAGTTATAATTCTAAATTACCTTCTTTAATATTTATTATAGGTCACCAAACCATTGGTTTCTCTCCTCCGTGCAGTTGATGGAGAAAAGCCCGCAATGGGCTATATCTATAAGGGCATGGACCAAGCCAAAGAGTAAATAAAAATTGTCTATGGCATGGACCGAGCCAAAGAGTAAATAAAAATCACAGCTAAGTATAAGCCCATTTGGGATATCTTGACCAACATAAAGCCAACTCCATAGGCCACTTCATGTTTGTGCCTACTTTTTGAACCCAACCTTCCAATTCCTTAAGAGCTTTAAAGCCAATGAGGAAGTTATGAGTGGCCTTTAGACAATTATAGAGGCCATGGAGACAAATGTGTAGACAAGGGTGAAGATTATGTCCAAGATTGAGATCTACAAACAAGCACTAGGATATCTTTTTTCTGGAGATATTTGCAAGACAGCTAGGACAACAATTAAGCCAGGTAAATTTTGAGTTTAATGATCAATATTTTCTATTTTTTTATTTTTTATTTTATATTTTTAGAAACTTTTATTGCAAAGGTGTCAAATCTTCAAAGAATTTTTATTCAAGTGCTAATCCAACCATGCACTGCTTCTGGGTGTGAGCGCAATTGGAGTATGTTTGAGCACATACACTCCAAAAAGTGCAATAGATTGTCAATGCAAAGGTTGAATGACTTTGTATTTGTGCATTACAACCTTCACCTCCATCACAAGAAGATTATAGGGGATAAGGAATATTTATCCCCCATTGAGCTAGAGGAGTATGATCCACAATCAGAGTGGATCACAGAGGATGACAACTATGTGTTTACAGAGGAGGACCATGAATGGGTTGATTAGGTTGATCGTGAGGCAGAGCTTGTAGCGTTGGGAGAGGAGTAGGAGCGAGCTCATACATATAAGGATAAAGATGGTGTGGTACATACCACGAGGAAGAGTACACTTGATGCAATTGTTTCCTTGACATACAAGAAACGTCATAAGTTCCAACGTGTTGGAGCTTGTGTTGAGAGGATGAGCGATGCAGGCTCTTCTCAACCTTAGATGTATCTTTTTATATTTTGATTTTGTTGATGCCATGGCCATGGATTTCTAAATCCATATTTTGTATGTAAAAAACAATTTGATAAATATAAAAATAACTCCTATTAATATTAGTTCTCAACTTTCAAGTCTCAAATTCAATTGTTCAACTGAAAATATTCAATATCGCATTATTTACTTACTTCTTTGTGTATACATGTGTATGTTAGATGTAATTGACTAGTTTTGAGTGTGATTTTAAGTGGATTTGATATGGAATGCATTTTAATAGTTTTTTCTCCTAAAATTCACTATTTTTAATGATTTTTTAAAATTTGTCGAGTCTTGCCCAAGTTGTTTTTTGCTAAGTTCGAGTCCAAGGCAAAAATAGGCTTACCAAGTCTTTGCCAAGTTCGAGTCTCAACACTATGGTCTGGACAGCCCAACTCAAGAGAGAGATTATTGAAGGGCAGAGCGAGAATCCAATTTCATCATCCTCTCAATAACATGAAATGAACCATGAGCACAATAAGCTTCACGCTAGTGGAAAAGAATAAAGTGGTGAGGTAGAGCATAGGCAAAAATAAATTTTTGAATAGTTGAACATCACTCAGCAAGAAAGAGTTGCAGGATTTTCAACATCATGCAGTCTTTGTTCCAAATCAATTCCTTGAAGCATCTAAGGAAGATTTTCCTTGTGAATGGAAAGATGTTCCTCTTCCTCTATGTGCCTTTGAAACAAGTCTCACAAGTGATGAATCCATGAGAGTAGATGTGCCATTCTCCTTGTCTTCTTCCCAACCTCTAGGGGAATCCTCTTCTGAAAAAATTAGGATGCAAGAACAAATGTACCCACTACAGGACTAGCAACAAATTGATCAAATTCAAGAGCAGGGAGTTATCAGTGCAATGCCTAAAGATAATGCCCTACCATTCACAATAGGTTCTCCTTTCCTACGGTAAATTTAGATTGGTGCCTTGATTATTGGCAGAGCCAAGATTTCTTTCCAATATATGAGTCTGTGTTTGCCACCCTATCTGAGTATTTCTCCAAATTCTTTAAATTGGACATTGAGTCTCTTTAATCCTCTGCAGTTTTATTCTCCAGAGCCTAAATGTTTCTACCTATGCCAAATCTCAGGGTTCTTGGGTTCCGTAGAGATTTAGTTTCCTTTATCTCGCTAGTTGCTCCCAAGCAATTAAGAAAAGGCTCATCTTTTTTTTGAACAAGTTAATTGGTTTGTAAACCCTTGTTAGGCTTGTATTTTCCCTTTTGCATAATAATTTTGGTTTGTTTTCTTTCCAATAATCTTTTACTTTTGGTGTGCATTTCCAATAAATGCAGCAACATTGTGGTGTTTTCCCCTCCCCGTGTTGGTCTCTTATGCCCACAAGGTATTGGTTGGATATGTTCGTAAAAGAGAACTTGTTGTTTTTAGTGAAATTGTGGAGAGGATATTGAATATATAATTACCGAAGGCGTAGATAAAGTTGGCTAAATCTAAAATTGATATTGAATATGCAATGAAATCCTAAGAGAGTCTGAACTTATGGAATCTCCAATCTACAATTGTTAAAAGAAGCATAAGTTGTCGTATTCAAAGACTTAGCATGTAGTTGATTGAGTTCGACAAGAAACTGAACTGGCTTTAAGAAAACTTGTAGATGGGTTTAATGTTGATTTGAAAGCAGTTATTACTGAATTGAATACATAGTTGAATGAAATAGGGCCAGCCAATCAATTGGCAAGATCACAAAAGGAACTAAATCCTACACTAAATAAATATGGTAACGTTGTTGACAAGTAATTTTACCCTGATATAGCCAAGACATACATGGAAGTGGAATTTAATGACCATGTTGTAAACATGGTAATTTCATTGCATTTTTATAGACAAGGGTCGTTTGAACTTGGAGATTAATTTGTAAGGAAGGCTAGTGATCCTGGTTTAATATTTTTGAAAGCTCCCTTTGTTGAAATGTATCAGATACTTGAGAAAATGAAGGCAGGGTATCCTTGGCCAGCTCTTGCATATGCTAGTGTTCATTGTGAGGAACTCCTGCTGAAAGGATCTTCACTTGAATTTATGCTTCATTGCTTGTGATTTATGCAAACTCTACAAGGAGACAACAGTACTGATGCTTTGCAATATGCAAGGAGTTATTTCAGACCATTTACATTTCAACATATGATAGAAATACAAAAGCTTATGGCTTCCCTTTTGCAGGCAAATCGACATGAGGTCTCTCCATACTCTATATTGGTCTCTAATCCACATATGGATGCCCTTGATTTAGAATTAACACAATAATGTCGCAGTTTTTTGGGTCTATATTAAGAGAGTCTGCTTCATGTAACTACCTTAGTAGGTTGTCATGTGCTCCACATACTGTTGAAATTGGCTAATACTTGTTTTTAACACACATCTATAGTTGTGCTCTTTTGGATGATGTATGTAGATGATTTTCCTATAAATAGCAGGTGTAATACGTTTGCAAGATTAATTTGTTTTGTATTTCATTGGAATTGATCATGTTTCTAGCAGAAGAGATTCAGAAATCATGTAGATATTTATCCCTACCTAGGCCCAGCAAGAATGATTGATTGCCTTATTATTGGTTGATCTGAAACACATGAATTCTCTCATGAAGCCTCTCACTGATTGGAAAACTTGCGAGTACTTAAATTTATAATAATTGCATGCTGCAGCACTAGTGTTTTGTGTGAAACTAAATAGGGACAAGGTGTTTTCACTGGGATTGAGTGTCAATGTCTCCATATGGATTTTGTAATTGTTCTTCTCAAGTTATCCAAGGCAAGCCCATGGAACTGTTTGACAAAAGGCCTTAATGAAATCCGGTCTCATGGACTGTGCAACTGATTGATTTCATCATATGCATATATTGGACTTGTTAAAAATAACATGGAAAATTTTAAACAAATGTAGTTTGGCAGATGCTCGTTAAGTGTTTGACAAAATGCCTCACGAAAATGTGGTCTCACAGTAATGACTGCTAGAGATACCAAAGTGGACAATGATTGCTAGCGATACACAAAGTGGGCAATGATTGCTAGAGATGAACAAGCCTTGGAGTTTCAATAAAATGCATTTAGCATGCTATAAGCCCAACGTTGCCAACCCTACTAGCATCATCCTGGCTTGCGCCAAAAATGAAGCTTTGGAGTCGGGTATGGGTGTCCCTCGAAGCATAATTGACATGTCATGCTGAGAATGGTCATTAATGCTATAGGCAAAGAGATTTTCTAATAAGAACATGCAAGTGAAAAGGAAAGTCTAAAGTTGAATTATGAAACAAAGTGACTTATCTCTTAAGGAGGTCATCTCTCTAATGAATACATTTACATATATTTGATCCTTATAATAAATAAGATTTTGTAAAGATCTTCAATCTCCTCTAAATAGGGATTAAAACCTCCCAAGGATCTCACGATACATTAGAGAATTAAATCTAAATGTTCAACCTATTCATACATTAGTGTCACAGAAGAATGTGCTCTAACCCCATATCGAATCTCATTGTGCGTGCATGGTTAACCTCATTTGTAGTGTTGGCTATTCCATAGAGGCTCTAAGCTCTGCCAAGCTTCGTTCCAAATAAAGTTTTCTCCAAAGGCATTCAAACAAATCAACTTTTGTTTTTAAAAATATGGAAATTTGTCCTCGTATATCCTTCCAAGTGCCTAGACTTTCAACTCAATGTCTCAAAATCAATGTCTCAGATTCATGTTGCACACTATTTTGACACTATCCCCTGCATCTAGAATCCATTCTAGATCTTGTTTGAAGGATTGGAAAGCTCTTGCAATGAGAAAATGCATTGTATGTAGTACCTAGCCCTCAGAGAAATTTTTTGACAAGAGAGTCTTTTGTTTCACATTCTCAAGTGAACAGAGAAATAGATGGAGTTTTCAAGGTAATGATCTAGGTTTACAGCTCGTGTTCATGTCCCATGTGTAGATACTGTTGACGCTGTGGATTGTACCCTTGACAGAAGGTTGAGCTTCTGTCTTCCACGCGGCACATTGGAGACTCCTCTCTTGCCTGTGGGTTTGGCAAAACTGAGGGGAGAATCTCTAGATAAGGGCTAGCTCCCTTTGATGCATCTCTGTGGTCCTAGATTTTCTACTGCTAACAATGGGGGGGGGAAAGAGAGAAGGATTACTGAAAACAAAAACTAGACTAAACGGTGATGCACCAAAAATGGTTGATCTGCTTAGCTTGACATACACTTTTCATCAAGAACACGCTGATATACACTTCATTTGATACGAGAAACTCTTCTGCATTAGTGAGCTAGGGGTCCTCTGGGGATACAGGGAGGAAGAGTTACCAGAGGTGTTCTAAGACACACTATGGCAGCCTGTTCACATACGCCTATACTCTGTTGTAGACACTTCTAGCTAACCTACAGAAGAAGAACTCACAATACACTAGACATGTTGGAATCATTATGTGAAAGCATTAAATAAAATGACTTAAAACAAAACAAAACCATAGACATATGCAAAAGTATAAACTCAAAATGGAGGTAAAAATGCTATGTATTGATTCAAGGTAAATTTTGGCATAGCTCCACCTTAAAAGCTAAGAGATCCATTTCTCAAATGAGAAGTTACAAATATATAGCCTTTTGGAAAAGACTTTGGCGCTTTCTAGAAAATAAATGACCCATGCTGCATTGAAAGCATTGGGAAGAGGAAGCCGCTTGAAAGAGAATGTTGTGTCGGCTCCAGTTTTGACTTTAAGCATTTAAAATATATTAAACGTCATGTGTGAAAACATGGGCCGCGCCGTTTGTCTGCAAACAAGACCCCTTCTTCAAGACATTCACGCGGTTGTTTGACCATTAATGCAAAATGAGGAAAACAGGTCACGCTATTCACTGTTTGTGCTCCTTGATGACCACTTGGAAGAGACTGTTTCAACCACTGGAATAACTCCTTGTGCCGACACCTTCTTTTGCCACTTGGACTATTTTGTCTTTTTCTGTGCTTGGCTCTTTGGGCTCCTTTCTTGGCAGGTCGCTGAGTTCACTCTTGATTCTTGTCTTTTCCAGCTTTGTCTTTTCCTAGTTTTGTATTTTGTCATCTCTTGGCTCTTTCTGGCAATCTGAGCCCTTGAGGCTATCTTCTATCAATCTTTGGCTCTTTGGGCTCCCTTCTCAGCGGTCTCTTCCTTTTGGCCTTAAGGCCTTTGAATTCCTTTGGGTTTGCACTCAAGCATTTAAAGATCAACAGTTATTTCATTGCCGTAAAGTTGATGTTCGCGTGCCTGTCGCCATTTGAAAGCCAACGACTATTCTATTGTCCTGAATTTGACATCTGCGGGGACGTCACCAGACGATTAAACCTGAACGACTAGTTCGCTTATGCTAAAATTTTGACATCTTTGGGCCCATCACCCCTTGGGCAATTCCTTCGGCCTTTCTTTCTCTAGTTGGCCCTTTGTCTTTTAACCTTCCCAAAGGGAAGGTGTCCCTTCGGGGCTTGGAGAAAGATCCCTTTCACAGTCGTCGAGAGCCCCCTGCAAGGGCACTTGCCCTTCGGGGTACTTCGGGCGGCCTTGGTCCTCAAATCCTTCAGACAAAATGTCTGAAGGAATTCCTTCAGACATTTTATCTGAAGGAAATGTTCTCTTCAATGTTTGGCTTTTGTTTCGAGCGAATTCTTTTGGGCAAAAGTCCGAAGGAATTCCTTCAGACTTTTTGTCCGAAATAATTTGCCTTGTTCATTTTGCCACAGGATTTTCTTCCGAAAGAATTCCTTGTTTGGCTCCTTACCTTGTGAATTTCTTCGAACAAAATGTCTGAAGGAATTCCTTCGGGCATTTTGCCCGAAGAAATTCAACCTTTGTTATTCGCCTATCTTTTGCCTTGTCTTTTCTTTTGAAGGAAGCTCACCTTTCGGCCCTCTTTCTTTGGCCCCTCTTTTAAGTGTTTCCTGCCCTCCGCAAGCGCTGCTTGGTCTCTAAAATTGCCTTTCGGCAAAGTTGCAAAGGCCCTTTTTATTGCCTGAGTGCCCCTCTCAAGGGCTGCTACCCTTCGAACTTTTGGAAGCAATTCCTTGGCCCTTTGAACTTGGTTCATTTTGCTGATAAAAAGCCTTTCGAAGCAGTTTTACTTGCTTCTTTGAAAATTCTTGCATAATCACTCCTTTCAACCTAGCCTGTTCTTCTGTACCAAGTGCTTGAATTTGAGCCCTTTTGTATGCCAAGAGGAGAAAATGAGTTGCAAAAGCATATTTCTGCATTATCCTTCATGTCTGAGCGTGGAAATGGAAGGAAAAGAAAAGGGAGACCAATTTTTGACCTGCAGGACCAAAAATGGTCAACAATTTGGCGATTCCCAGGGGAAGCATTCCTGCTATGCTTAGAACCCAGTAGCCTCAAAATCCATTGGGCATGGAGTCAGAACACAGCTTGGAAAAAATTAAGCAACAGCCTTGAGAGATCCAAGAATCAATCATGAAGCTTTTATCCCAAACACAAAGAAAAACACACACAATGCTAAAAACACTACCTGTGCAAACAACACTTAGGGAAAATAGGGAAAGAAAAATTGAAAGCAAACTACTATGTACAACTAACTAGGTATATTTGCATCCCTCCTCGATCAAAGGGAAAACTTCTTAAGTCTCCTTCATGGCAAGGAAACTTATGGTGCCAGACAAGTGGCTGGATAGAATGGAAATTTGGTGACTTGCTCTTCTTGCTTGCCACCTTGATCGGCTCGTATCCAAATGAATCGGGAGTAAACATGCTTCCAACATATATGTATTCATCTTGTTCTTGGAATCTTGCCTCCTGTTGGTTCTTCATGCTGGTGTGTTTCACCAAGAAATCAATAGCTGCTAGCTCATCACCATAAGCCCTTTGATATGCATAGTCCCTTTGACATGCATCATGGTTTGACTCATTCCCTTCTGCTTCATTGAAGACCTTGTCAACCTGATCCTCTACGTCATCATGGCTTTCTTGAAGAAGGGTGACTGTTGTGATGTCTGAAATGAGATCACAGACTGATTGCTCATCCCATAGAACATCACCTTCTTGTTCAAGGTTCTCTTCTTCAAAGCTTTCCTAAAGATAGACAGGCCTCTCCTTTTCCTGCTCAAATACCAGAGTCTCTAGTTGTTCCCAGACATGCTCCTAATCCTCTTCCAAGTCGGGTTCCATGGCATGTTCATCTACCTTATCAAAGCAACAAGGAAGTTCATCAAGCAAGGGAGGAGAGAGCTCACCATGCTTACTTTCCTCTTCATATTGTTGGAACATCCACATGTATGCATGCCCTGCGTCTTCTCCATTGTTGATGATGTCTTCAAAGGGATCATCCATGATGATTTCATCTTTATTGTCACTCATGATCGCCTCTTGGGTAGCCGCAAATTGTATCCTCTCTTCTTCACTCGCCTCTTTCAAAATAGGTTCCCCATTGAGAAGGGATGAAGTGGAACGTTGATGGACAAACTCATGTGGAAGAGGAGGCAATCCTTGAGCTAGAATTGAATGATTCTCCTCCTTCCATTTGGCCAACACTTCATCTATATCAGATGTGGCTTGATAGTTGTCTTGGAGGGGTGTAGATGGGGTGTGTTCATACATGAAATATGTTGTTTGGTCTAAATCGTCCATCACACATTGGCTGAGGGATCTCATTTTGGACTCCAACTCTACAATTTTCCTGGCTATATTTTCTTGGAAGAGCCTTTCTTGGAGGTCACAAGCATCATCATGATGAGTAGGAGCAGCTTTGCCTTCTTCAAGGTTCTGAGCAAAACCTTTCTCCTCCTCCTTCTTGTCCCATGATTTCATTTTTTGCTTCCAACTCATGACCTTGGGATTGGAACTTTTCCCTTGTGAACAAGCAACAACTTTATCTTCTTCAAGGTTCCGAGCCGGTTCATGATAGGTACTCCTCCAACTTAAAAACTTGACATCATGTTGAGAGACTTGAGGATTGGTAGAAGGGGTGTCTTTTGGCATAGGCTCCTCTCTAAGGTCTGAAACCTCCATCTCTCCTTCACTAAGCAATCTCACCTTTACCTCTAATTCCTCAATTTGCTTAGCTAGATTTTCTTGAAAGAGTCTTTCTTGGAGCTCATAGGAATCATCATGGAAATGGGGAGTGCATGAAGGCTACCATGGAGTACAAGAAACTTCTTGAGGAAGGGTGCGAGGGACTTGAGAAGGACTAGCCTTATTTTGTACCTCACACTCTCGAACAATGTCTTTCTCCTCCTTGCTGCTCCATGACTCAACTACTTTACTCCAGCTCATGATATTAGGATTGGAAATATCCTTTGGGGGTGATGGGGTTGCAATGTGAGAGGGTAGTGAGGGTTTGGATTCCACTTCCCTTGCTACCAACATAGACTACTGCATTTGAAAATTTGCCAATTCAATCTGCTTATCAAGATTGGCCTTAAACACAAGATTTATTGTTTCAAAACTCTCCTCAACATGATTGGGGAAAGGACTTCGACAGGCCTGACTTGGTTCATGAGTAGGGGCTGCGCATGGCTGATATGAAACTTGGGGCAACGGGTATGCAGGTTGATAGATTTGGTAACGCTGCCTCTCATGAATACTCAGCTTCTTTTCCAAAGATGCAATCAAACCACTCACATCCAGCATCTCATTTGTAAGCCTTTGCCAATTGGCTCTTTTAATAGGAGTCCATTCACTCTTAACCAGATCTAATGCATTTGTCACTTGATGGATGAAATGATCAAGAATTTCTTGGCCACATCCCCTTCTAGTGTCAAGCTCCACTACATACTTTTCATATCCCAGCAGTGCTTGTTTAAAGGTGGAAATGGGTTGATTGGCAAAATGATTAGGTTAAGTAGAAGTAACACATTGAGAAAACTGGGCATAAGATTGATATAGCTCATGACAAGGCTGAGACTGGTCATATTGGACCCAATAAGGATCAACACAAGGTTGGTAAGGATCATAGCCAGGCTAGCCAAGGACTTGCTCAAACTGAGGAGGAAGAGGCAAAGCCCGCAATGTTTCACTAACCTACAAAGGGCAAAACTCATAACCGTATGCATCCTTGTTGCTTGAGGTGATTTCATGAATATGAGCAATGGAATTATACATACCAAAATGCGATTTCTTGATGGCACTAGGACTGCTTAACCAACTGATTCAACTTGGAGTCGCTATTGGTGTTGATGAAAAGCCTCCAAAGGTTGGTTGGTTGAAGAACACACCAAAATTCTTCAACTCTTTGGATAAAAAACTAGTCCCACAATCCCCTGATTAAAGGTCAGACACTGCATTAGTGGTTTGTTCTTGTTGTAATAGGACCAGCACTAATCCTGGAAATTTTCTGAGTGTTATAACATGGTCCCACTGGGCATGCCAAAAACTGTTGATGATGTGGATTGCACCCTTGACAGAAGGTTGAGCTTCTATCTTCCACGCGGCACAATGGAGATTCCTCTCTTACTTGTGGGTCTAGCAAAACAGGGGAGAATCTCTAGATAAGGGCTAGCTCCCTTTGATGCATCTATGTGGTCCTAGATTTTCTACTGCTAACAATGGGAGGGGAAAGAGAGAAGGATTACTAAAAATAGAAACTAGACTAAACGGTGATGCACCAAAAATGGTTGATCTGCTTAGCTTGACATACACTTTTCATCAAGAACAAGCTAATATACACTTCATTTGATATGAGAAACTCTTCTGCATCAGTGAGCTAGGGGTCCTCTAGAGATACAGGGAGGAAGAGCTACCAAAGGTGTTCTAAGACACAATATGGCAGCCTGTTCACATACGCCTATACTCTGTTGTAGACACTTTTGGCTGACCTGCAGAAGAAGAACTCACAATACACTAGACATGCTGGAATCATTCTGTGAAAGCATTAAAGAAAATGACTTAAAACAAGACAAAACCATAGACATATGTAAAAGTATAAACTCAAAATGGAGCTAAAAATGCTATGCATTGATTCAAGGTAAATTTCGGCAGAGCTCCGCCTTACAAGCTAAGAGATCCATTTCTCAAATGAGAAGTTATAAACATATGGCCTTTTGGAAAAGACTTTGGCACTTTCTGGAAAATAAATGACCTATACTGCGTTGAGAGGATTGGGAAGAGAAAGCCACTTGAAAGAGAATGCTGTGTCAGCTCCAATTTTGATTTTAGGCATTTAAAATATATTAGACGTCATGTGTGAAAACATGGGCCATGTCGTTTGTTTGCAAACAAGACCCCTTCTTCAAGACATTCACGCGATTGACTGACCATAATGCAAAATGAGGAAAACATGTCACATTGTTCACTATTTGTGCTCCTTGATGACCACTTGGCAGAGACTGTTTCAACCACTGGAATAACTCCTTGTGCCGACACCTTCTTTTGCCACTTGGAATTTTTTGTCTTTTTCTACGCTTGGCTCTTTGGGCTCCTTTCTTGGCAGGTCATTGAGTTCACTCTTGATTCTTGTCTTTTCCAGCTTTGTCTTTTCCTGGTTTTGTCTTTTGTCATCTCTTGGCTCTTTCTAGGCAATTTGAGCCCTTGGGGCTATCTTCTATCAATCTTTGGCTCTTTGGGCTCCCTTCTCGGTGGTCTCTTCCTTTTGGCCTTAAGGCCTTTGAATTCCTTCGGGTTTTCGCTCAAGCATTTAAAGATCAACGGCTATTTCATTGCCATAAAGTTGACGTTCGCGCACTCGTCGCCATTTGAAAGCCAACAACTATTCTATTGTCTTGAATTTGACGTCTACAGGGACATCACCAAACGTTTAAACCTGAACAGCTAGTTTGCTTATGCTAAAATTTTGATGTCTTCGGGCCCGTCACCCCTTGGTCAATTCTTTTGGCTTTCTTTCCTTCGGCCTTTGTTTCTCTGCTCGAGCCTTTATCTTCAGGAAGGTATCCCTTCGGGGCTTGGAGAAAGATCCCTTTCATAGTCACCAAAAGCCCCCCTCAAGGGCACCTGCCCTTCGGGGTACTTCAGGTGGCCTTGGTCCTCAAAACCTTCGGACATTTTGTCCGAAGGAAATGTTCTCTTCAATGTTTGGCTTTCGTTTTGAGCAAATTCTTTCGGGAAAAAGTCTGAAGGAATTCCTTCAGACTATTTGTCTGAAAGAATTTGCCTTGTTCATTTTGCCATGAGATTTTCTTCTGAAAGAATTCCTTGTTTGGCTCCTTGCCTTGTGAATAACTTCAGACATTTTTCCCAAAGAAATTCAACCTTTGTTATTCACCTATCTTTTGCCTTGTCTTTTCTTTTGAAGGAAACTCACCTTTCAGCCCTCTTTCTTTGGTCCCTCTTTTAAGTGTTTCCTACCCTCTGCAAGCGCTGCTTGTTCTCCAAAATTGCCTTTTGGCAAAGTTGCGAAGGCCCTTTTTATTGCATGAGTGCCCCTCGCAAGCGCTGCTACCCTTCGGGATTTTGGAAGCGATTCCTTGGCCCTTTGAACTTGGTTCATTTTGCCGATAAAAAGCCTTCTGAAGCAATTTTACTTGCTTCTTTGCAAATTCTTGCATAATCACTCCTTTCAACCCAACCTCTTCTTCCATACCAAGTGCTTGAAGTTAGGCCCTTTTGTATGCCAAGAGGAGAAAATGAGTTGCAGAAGCACATTTCGGCATTATCCTTCATGTCTGAGCATGGAAATGGAAGGAAAAGAAAAGGGAGACTGATTTTTGGCCTGCAGGACCAAAAATGATCAACAGATACTAAAATCTAGTATTAAGTACTTGATAATAACAAGCTTGACATACATTTAATGTGGATGAATTGTGCACATAAATATGGTCTTAACCTGTCATTCTCTTGTACTTACATGCTACCTTATGAGTTTGACCCTTTCTGTTTGTTTTCAAACACCTAAAACAACCTTGTAGTCTATGCCAAACACTATTATTACCTCATACATACATTTCCAGACATTTAGTTTAATCCGTTTGTGCACAGGGCACTAATATCAATATCGTCAGTCGATACTGACCTGCACTTGACAATAGTGACCCTCTCCTAACAACAACTTTTTAAAACCAAATATTTCCTTAGAATCAGCCTAGTTGCCTAGCATGTCAACGGCATGAGAAGTTACCTAACTGGACGAATATATATACAAATCAAGACCTCACTTGATAAGGGACTTGAAACTTATTTGGTAGACATCTATATCCTATTGCACATTGAACAAAATTGCTCTATTCCTCCCAAATTCAAAACCAATCACTAAAAACAATCACAAGCCAAGTCTAAAGCATACCAAAGCCAAGTCTAAAGTATCAAATCCAAATCATTAGTTACATTCATATAACGAAGGAGCACAATTACACAATCACACTAGGTAAGAGAACTATATGTCACATGATTTCCTTCCTTGGAGTATTGAATATGTAGGCAATAGTCAATCACCAATAGGGATGATTGAGGTTAGCGCAACCCATTATATTTTCTTTGTTTTTACAAGTTTCTAGCTCTCACAAGCACACCTAAGGTTTTGAGGTGAAGGCAGTTGATTTTTAGAGTTACATGCACATCAAGGTACGGCATCACACATATAGAGCTTTCAAAGATAGACAAAGATGACCATACAATCACAAACCCACTTTTCTACAAAGGTCATTATCGACCACCACAGATCGGTATTGACAATTGATACTAACCTAAAACTGACGCAATCAACCACAGAACATAGTTATGGATTTGGATGAATTATATAATTGCTTCAGTCTATTTTCCACTATCATAATTCAATCACAATCAGAAAGTCAATCAAAATTTGATGCGACCATTTCCGTGTGACGAAACAAACCGTTTAAGTTTTCACAGGCAATGGTTGCCATTACCATTGTCGTTGCCCCCTGAGCCAGGATAGCACTTCGATTCCTACAAGGCGAGCGGCAGTTGTTGGCGTCAAAGCATGCGGAAGAGAACAACATCCGGTTGCCGCGACAATTCTATTTGCCCTGGCCACTGTTAGTAAACAAAAAACATATAAAAACATAAAATAGAACACATAGATAATAAAACACACTCAGATTGCTACAACAATCATGGAACAAGATTTTTAATAATCTTCTTGATCTTGTTCAATTACAATACTGCCCCATGGGTCTATTAAATAGATTTGAAAAACTAACAATAATTAGAAAAAACAAACCAAAGACTAATTTTAGTCTTTACATGTAAACTGCAACTCTAACAGTTTAACTCATTGTTTGTTAACTAACTGATTGTTCAACTGTCAGTTAACTAACTGAATGCTTACTGTCAGTTTACCAACTGATTGCTTAACTGCAGCGAACTGCTTGCATGTGTAGAAATTATCTTGAGTTTCTAATACTTCCCCTTAATTTCTACCACTTAGAATTTTAGCATTTACAATGCCTAAATTTTGTCTACCAGCGTCATCTAGGATGCTTTTCTTTTGCAAAATACACTGTCTCTCATGTGGAATACACCACCTTGCGAAATACATCGCCTTATATGTGGAATACACCACTTTGTCTTCATACAAAACAAATACAATTGCTCAATGAGCGTTCACTCAGCGTTTAAGACTGAGGAGTACCCTGTCGAAAGGCTATCAACGGACATGCTTAAGTCCAACACTGCAAGCTTCTTGCTTTCTTACCTTTCTTTCACCCGACGTGTAACTGCTCAGGTTTCCTCCCAAAACTCTGCTGGGTTCTATCCACGTTGGTCTAGATTTGCCAACAATCGCCCTGATCTTCAGACACTTTGACAGCGTCACTCGCTGTTCAACACACACACTTTCACAGCGTCACTCACTGTGTAACACAAGCTCTGCGGAGCTCTTACCAAATCTAGAGCTCTTACCAGCTCTCACGCGCGCCTCTTGCACTACCTTCTTTCTTCAACTGTTCCGCTGCTTGGCTTTTTTTTAACACCTTCACAGCTTCTTGGATATAAATCCTCCTTTTTCTTTTCTTTTCTCCTCTTTTTTTTTTTTTTTTTTGGGTGCTGCTTGCTAGCTGGGCTTCGGTTGCCCACTGACTTCTTCTCCTCTGATTTGGCTAAATTCCAACATCTCACCTCTCTCTCCAACTTTCTCCTGCTGGCTGCGGGTACTTTGGACCTAGATGCTCTTTTCCACGTTGAACTGCCGCTGTTGCGTCCACGCTGGCTCATTGGCTATGTAACGTAGACCAAAAACACCTTTACCGTCCTTCCGGCTTGTCTCCCTAACAGGCGATCCCCCAACTTTCACGACTCAAAAAGCCTTTTAATAGACTTATGCTTCCTCTTTTGTTGGCTCGAACGGCCTTGGCGCTGCTGCGTCTTGATTCAGTTTCAACTGGTTTAAAGGTTGGCGCAAATCTCCTCAACCGGGTGGCTGTGTGAAATTCCAAGTTTTAGATTTTATCAAAGAAACTAAACTTTCTGAAACGAAGCCTTCCTGCAAACTCCTCTTGACCGCTCTACAACTGTGCCAGGTCTGCCTGCTCTTCTCCCACGATCTGCTGGCTGGGCGATTTCTTCTCCCTGGCTGTGGACTTATCTTTTCCCTACAAGGATTGAAGTCCTTTGTTTATCGGTCACCATCGATTGTTACATTTACTATGGGATAGCAAGTATTAGACAGGGATTGCCATGAATGGCAATGCCCTGCACAGGACGTTAACGTTCACGGCAATCCCTGCAGTGTGAAAAAAAATCATGACCTAAAAGTTAGAATTTAAAAGGTAACTTTTGTTTTAAGTTTAATAAATTAATATTTATAATTTTGATATTAATTATTTAATTTTAGCTTTTACGATTTTAAATAAAAAAATTTAATTTATTATTTATTAATAATTACTTAATGTTTTTAAAATTTGTATATATATATAACTTTTTTATTTAAAATTAAAAAAATTATTTAATTTAATTTTTAATTTTAATATATTATTTAATTTACAAGTTAATAATAAATATTTAAAATTTAATTTTAATTTAGGTTTTTTAATTTTTAATATATATATTAAAATTAAATTATAATAATTAAAAATAGTATTGTAATATATACTATGCAATATTACCAGTATTGAATAGCATATATTTCATTCTCATACTATTGTAATAGTGTATATTTCTCTATATTTTTCATAATATTATTGCCATCTCTATGTACTCGTCTCTTTTTTTTTTTTAAAATGGTGTACCAGTATGTGTCCCTGTTCATGTACCCATCACCTAATAACTATACTAAATTTGCATATTAGTTTATATCATATTAGGGTTTCTAAATCTAAATTAAAATAAAACATATTGGTGAACCCATACATTGGTCAAACCATGTCAAACCTTAAGTCCTTTGGATTTCATCCTTCTAGGGTTTCAAATTTCAATCTTTGAGTTATATTTTTATACCTTATTTCTTATTGTCCATAATTTAAATATTACTCGTAGCTATAATAAATGAACATTGTCTTTATTTGTTAATGCAAGTCATGAAGATAATCTTTTCATATCATTCCAATTGGTTATGTTACATTTCGATCAAACATTTGATCAAATGGATAAAATCTAACAATGCTAATAAGGCTACATTTAAAAATGAACAATCACAAGCCTTCCTCAAATCATATTGTTGCAACATTCAATCCAAGTTGTCTTTTGTTACCAGTAGATGCCAAAATGCATGCATGATTTCTTTTGTTCCTCCTCCCCCTATAGATGTATATATCTATCTCACTACTCCACTTCCACTATAGACATAGACATAGATATACGTCTATCTATGTAAGCCTCTATATCTATAAGGCAACCAACCAACCAACCCCTATCTATATGGCATTGGTCTAATAGAGACCTTGCCATCCCAACGTTATATATTTAGTAAAACTCTTCTCAAGATTGTACTAGCTACCATCCCGCTCCCATTATCCTCCCATGACTTATTTTAGATTCCATGGTCTGTGTTGTCAACACTAGATGACGTAGGGTGACCCATCAAGCATGGCAGAATGACGCTAGTCAACATGTTACTCATCAATCCCCTCACCATCCACACATCTTCTTGAGAGTTCTTGTATGCACATTCAATCATAAGTACCAAACATTTGTGCTTGTGAAACCATTCTAAATCAAATGGTTTCTATGAGAAAGTCCATAAGGATCTTCAAAAGCAAAATGAGGATCTAAGTCTACAAATTACATTACTTGAAGGCATAGATTACACATATAGAAAATATTGACCATGTTAGTGTCAATCATATATCTACATCTTCGTTCATTGGCTTTGTATCAAAAAGATTTTATATCAAGAAGAAGATTCCATAAAAGAATACATCTACAATTAAAGGTTCAAAAAGTTTGCATAAGGCTAATAAGATTTCAAGTGAGATTTTAATGGAAACGCTTTGAAACAAGTTGATTACATTGCCTCTTATGCATCCTCTAACAAATCAAAATATTATTGTGTCTATCATAAAATGCATGGACATCATACATTTAATTCTTGGGCCTTGAAGAGCAAAATACATAGCATTATTGACAATGGTGATCCTACATTGATACATCCACTAAACCACCACCACATTCCAACATAGCTTCTACAATTAAGCAATATACTCCAACCATAATTCTTTCTTCTAAGAAACAAGTGCAAAAAGAATAAAAAGAACAATTACAGGAGGCAAAATCAAGGAAAGGTAAGTTACAAAAAGCACAATTAGAAAATGAAATATTAAAAAATTAGCAAGAGGCAAAATAAAGGTTGTATAAAGAATAATTACAAAATAAACAATTGGAACAAGAAAGGTTACAACAAGAAAGATGACAACAAGAAAAGTTACAAGGAGAAGTTATAAAAAGAAAGGTTGCAAAAAGAAGCGTAGGCTAAACATGAAAGCATCCTTAATAAAGGGTTTATTAAGAAGGAAGTTACAAAGCAAGATATGCCTAAAAGAGGGTAATGTCATAAGCGTGGTTTCAAAGATAGTAAATAAAAATAATTATTTATATTTAGAGTTTTTAATTCTTATCCCTTACATAGAGGGTAAGAACTGTACCAATGTTGAGATTACAAAGTTTATACAAAATCAATGAAACATGACATTTATTAAATCTCTCTTATATGATGTTCAAAATTTGAATGAGTTTACTAAACTTAATTGATGCATTGGATATATTGAGTTGCCAATAACTCTTGGGCCCAAAACATGTTCTGTTATATTTCACTTTAACCCTACTTTGCATAAATACAATGCAATATTAAGAAGATCATGGCTAAGATCAATGGAGGCAACATTAGGTAAAGATCATGACTATGTTACATTTGAGCATGAATGTGCTAGGATTACCCTTTCATGAGAGGAAGCTTATTCAAAGCAAGTAAACAAGCATAAATTATTCCTTCAAAAGATAATACAGGACCTACAAATCAACACCACATTTCAATTGGTGATTTAACACAAAATTCCACAGGTGATCACATATTGTATGGAGAAACTCCATGTGAGTCTTATGTTGCTAGAATCATTGGTTAAGCTTCAATATTATCTATTTTACATAGCCTCTCGAATTGCTCATTCATTCTATTTTCTAGTTTGACATACATATGCCCATATACATTTGCATTGACCATTTTTCTAGAACTTGGCTTTGTTTTCACTGAGCCCTTGTCTCTTGATTGTTATCTTGATCCAAACATCTATGACATTTATCCTACAATGATTTTAGTGCACATCATTGATGGCACTCTATTCACGCACTCTTGCATATTGACTACGTATATATGGTATTGTTTCAATTCAGTGTGCATGATCACATATATTTATATCTACATATTACATGAGCAAACATTGATTTTTACCCATTCAAGACATGCAACTCCTTATCTCCACATAAGCTATTGAGCTACATTGTTACATTTTGCATACACAATGGGAACATATTCCTTATTTTCACTTCCTCCACATTACCATGATATCACATCCAGTGCACACTTTGCCTTCACAATGTTAAGGATTGTTTGGATCCCTCTCATTCTTTGATTTTTGAATCCTTGCTACTTAGTCTTGCTTACTAGTATCAAGATTAATTCAACAATACAAAAAAAATCAAATAATTCAAATATTCAAAAAAATCAAAATTAGAACTTGAGCATGACATGATTACTAGATTACACTAGTTACACATACTATTTATCACATGTTCAGTAGATGACATATTCATTTCATACAAATACATTTCATAATTTATAAATGTGATGCAGGAAATACATGTTATGCATGAAAATATATAAATGTTGAACTTTCCTCTACCCACTGGCCATGCCAACTAGGGGCATCTTATTCCACGGGATTCACTATCACAAGTTATATCTTTATATAACATTTCTACCATGTTGAGTTATCTAGATTGTTTACATGTCTTGTTAATTACTTATATCTTATACAATGCTACATGGATATGTTATTATACTATGATGTGACATTGATACATATGGATGGTGTACACTAGTATTTACATTTCTATGCTTCATTGATGCTACTCTCTTGCATGATTGGATAATTTGTGTTTGTCTATTTTGTGTGTGGCCCTTTGGCCTTGTTTGTGACATCTTTATGTCCCTTGTGTGTGGCCCTGGGCCTTATTTTGATGTGACATATTTATGTCCATTGTTTACGACATTTTTATGGCCCTTGGTTGTGTTTGTTGCGACATCTTCATGTTCCTAGTATGCAGTGCTTGGTCTTATGTGTGACACTAACTCTTAAATTTATTGAGCTTGTTGAGATGGGTAGTGTCATGATCCATATCATGCACCTTTATTGTGTAATCTTATTCAGTGATGGCTACTACTATGTTATTCATTGATACATCTATCTACGCATGACACTTATATGTCATGTTCTACATATGTTATATGCCTCGATTGACATACATATTACTATGAACACATACTCTCCACATGTTCACATGATTATACAGGATGTTATCTTTATACATGGAAAGATATAATTAATTTTATTTTGAGATAAGTAACTTATAAGACACATCATTCATCTCAAAAGAGGGCATTACAATAGACTTATTATATAAACATAACCCTCAATGAATATAAATTCAAATCTTGGAATCAGAATACAAATTTTAGAGATTCAAAATGGATCAAGTATTAAATGAGTTTAGTTACATGACATATATTGGCACATCAGTATAGATTGTGGAGGCATATGCCATGCATATAACTTACTTTACAGAGATTTGAGTATAAATTCATGCGCTTAGGTGCATATGCATGGGCATATATACAATTTACAGATATAAGAATTACATGTTTTCACATATACATACATTTAAGATACAAGGTCTCAAGTTCAACATATAAATGTATAGCATTATATATCGTTCGTACAAATTCAGGAGACATGATACTGATTCATGCACATTTACATAATTTTACAATGAGCACAATTATAATTTTTTATTCGTAATCATTTTTTCAATACGCACTAAGTATTGAACAACCTTGAATCTATAAGTCCATGTGCAATGGTTGATTCATGTTTTTATGGGTAATATACGTTGAGGTTTAGCAATGCTCAATGGCCATGGAATTATTTCTAGCAAATTCATCATGTGGTTCCCATCTTTATCAAATATATGTAGTTATTTGGATTAGTACATCACATACTTCTTGCATTTATGAGGGTTGGGGAATGTTGTCTTTCCAACCAAAGGGATTGCATAGCTACAAAAACTATAGAGTTTGATCACTCTCAATTTCTCCATGGTTCAACAAGAGGAACCACTCTCAACGTGCTTTAGTATAAAATACATTTCTTCAATGCTTCAATAAGAAAGCATCATCTCCAACAAGTTCCAAGGGCAACACGGTTTTCACCAATGCATAGGTGCACTCCTTCCTTGCTCTTTAGTTTGTAAGTTATAAGTTCAAAATTCAAGTTCCAATCTATGGACATTGACTACAATATTTTTTTTACAAGTTTGATTTTGAGTGACACGTACAATTGGAGCTTCTTACCAAAGACAAAATGTGTTGTATACAATCAGGGATACCATTTATTTTTCCTCTAACAATTTCATTACTAGAATAAAATGGGTATTTATAGATATTAAAATTAGGTATTAAGTACTTGACAATAACAAGCTAGACATGCATTTACTACACATGACTTGTGCACACAAATATGGTCTAAATCGAACATTCTCTCACACTTACATGTTATCTTATGAGTTTGACCCTCTATGTTTGTTGTCAAACACCTACATGAACCTTACAGTCACTGCCAAACCAACTTATTAACTCATAAAATATTCTCAAACATTTAGTTTAGTTCGCTAATGTCAGAGTAGATCGTATCGCCAATCAATACTAACATGCATCTGACAATAGTGTCCTCCCAATAACAAGTATTTTTTGAAATCAAATATTTCCCTTAAGATCGGTTTGTCTATCCATCATGTCAGTAGCGTGAATAATCACTCAATTGTACTTACATATATACACAAATCAAGTCCTTGATAAAGGACTTAACATTTATCTGGTATACATCTATATGCTATTGCACATTGAGCAAAACTACCCTATTCCTCCCAAATTCAAAACCAATCACTAGAAGTCATCACAAGCCAAGTCTAATGTATACCAAAACTAATTTAAAGAGCATTATCAAATATTGAATCCAATAATTGCATTCATAGAGCAAAAGAATACAATTGCATAATCACATTAGGTGGGAGAATTATGGCAAGACTTTTGTCCTTACAATATCAAATGCATAGGCAATGATCAATCATCAATAAGGGTGATTAGGGTCAATGCATCTCATTACACTTACCTAGTTTTTGTAGGTTTCTAACCCTCACAGGCACACTTAGGGTTTCAAGGGGGAAACTGTAGATTTCTAGAGTTATGCACATCATCAGGGTTCAAAATCGCACATACAGAGCTTTCAAGGATAGGCAAAGGGAATTGTATGGTCACATACCCTCTTTTCCACATAGATCACTGTCGAACACTAAAACTCAATATCCACAGTCAATATTGACCAAACGCTGATGAAACTGAACCTAAGCACATAAAAACACAATTCTAGTTCTAAACAAATCATAGACCTACTTCAGTATGTTTTCCACTATCAAAAATTAGTCATAGTCTAACATTCAATCAAAAAATTGAGTAGACAGAAACATAATTTTAGTTATAGACAAATCATTGGCCTTCTTCAATCTGTTTTCCAATGTCAGAAATCGGTCATAGTCTGATAGTCAATCAAAAAAACTAAGTACTTGTCCCTTTGTTGTACTCACTATATTTAGCATATATCACTAGACAAATCATTGCAATATGTTTCAAATTTTTACATTCATATTCATGCTTAAATATTATATTTAGTAATATGAATTCACATACCAATTTCTATCATATTGAGGTTTCTAAATCTAATTAGAGTAAAACACCATGTGATTGGGATAGGCAAATTAGTTACCAGATAATCGACTCAATACATGCAAGTATGTGTTGCACACCATCTACAAGAATTCATAAGATGGGTAAGATATTGGTTACCAAAGAATATAGACTTCCCCTACATCGGGCCAAGGAATGTAGTTCCACTATTAGAGCCAATTGTTATAGTGAAATTTTGTCACCCAAATATTAAAACTTAATTCAAGTTATAAAATGATTATACGTCTCATAAAACAAAAATTGACTATAAAACACAATAGACAAAGAAATGCTACAAGAAAATTTGAATAGAACAAATTTTGAAGATGACATTTGTAAGCCCAAGTTGGAAATTAATTGATTTTAGAATTAATTAATTTTATTTGAATTCATAAAATAACTTCAAGTGGATTTAGAATCAATTTGATTTGGTGTCAAGTCGATTCAAATGTCAAAGTAATTAAACACCACATTGATTTAATGTCAAAATGAATTTAAGCGTCAAAATAATTCAACGTCAAAAAACACAAAAAAAGAGCATCAAAATCAAGCTATGTTTTGACTCATTGATTTAATTAATTATGTTTGTTAAATGCAAAGTCATAATTGCATTTAATTTTGTAAAATGATCAAATAATAAAACTATATAGACAAACTTTAGTTTCAAACCCTAAATTAAATTAGTGCAAATAATGACATTTTAACTTCTTTTATAGGTGAAAATTTGTATAAATAATATAATTTGAATTAAGAATATTTTTTATTTCAAGCTCTTGGGGAAATGTAGGCTACAACTTTAGGTGTTGCATGTATTTTTATACATTTGTTAATAGAGTATAAGCAAATTAATGAAACCATTCATTAGTTTTTAGAGTTTTATCTTTGTTTACAAAATTTGTATTGTTATTTGAAGATAAAGAAATCATTAAAATTTTACAATTTTTATGTTGTGTACAAAGCATAGCGTTTACAAATTTTATGATGAAACCCTCATGGATAAGCTTTGTACCAGGTGCACATAATCTAGTTTTTTAGGATGTTTTATATTTCCAAGCAAATCATTTTGTTCTTATTACATTTGTTGCTTATATTTTCATTTTCACATGAGATGAATTGTTATTCACTTCATCTATATCCATGCTATTCAAGAAGTCCTCTTAATTTATTATGCCTTGAGTTTCTCACCTTCACTTCCATTCTTCTCTCATTTTCAACTTTCTTCATTTCTCAGTTTTGTTTATTTTGTATGTTTTCCAATTAAAATAACAAGAAAAAAACAAAAAAATCGTATCATATGAGGGAACTATTATAACCAAATGTGCACCCTAGGAGAAGGTTGTTCAGACCTCACCAAATTTGCTTAAACATGGGATTATCCCTAGACCTATGGGTTGTCTATAACAGGGATAAACCTCTAGATTGAAGGGCTAACTCCCCTTGATGAATCACTTAGGCTCACACACTACTTGCTTGCTTTGAAAAGGAGAAGAGATAACTGAAATACACCTAACTGCAATGGCGATGCACCAAACTTTGTTGATCACTACCACACATTGCACAATACACTAAGACCTACAAGATAACATGAACATACACACATCCTAGAATGAACCTATTGCATCAATGTTTTGTATAACAGTAAGGCATTGTAAGGCTAAGAGAGAAGAATAATTCCACTTAAAAACCCACAAGAGATCTCTAATGACACCAACTACAACCTACAACAGATAAATAACTACATGAGGCAAGATAAATAGGACATAAACAAGTGACATACATCTACACTTGATGAGATCAACCATTTAGAGCTTTATCACTGTATGTAGTCATAGAATGAGGTAAAACATCAACTATTTTATTGATCAAAGATAGAACAAATGAGCAAGGCTTTGCCATACCCAGGTGGAGGATAGACTTCAAAGCCAAAGTGTCTCAATATATAACACAAGTGTGAGAGAAGAGAAGAAGAGTATAGGAGAGATAAGGTAGACAAATATCATGTGAGTTACAACAAGAATATGAGTTATGGAACTGCCTCAATAGGTCCAATAGACCATGTGTAGCTCCTTTGAAGATGTTCCAACTTTCCTAGTGGCGTGGGGGTTGAAATGCATGCTTGACACCTTGACTAGCTTTCTGAAACTCTCCTTCTTCTCAACATGTTGAAGGACAATTGACCTTCCTGGTGGTCAGATCATTTCCTTCTACATCTTTGCTCTGATCTTGACACCCCTCAACTAATCCAAATAGGTTCTCTTTGACACATCACTTCTTTCTCATGCAAGGTGTCTAGAGGGTTTTTCATCTCCTTAGGCTTATTTTGCATACAAGTGTCAAAACTTGGTTTAAATTACTTTAACCCATCCAAACTTCATGGATGACCTATTGACATCATATTTGACATGCAACAATCCATTTTTAGGCCTTCCAACTAACCCCAACAAGTCATTATTTACCAAAAGCCTCAATTAAACCTCCTTACCTAGAAGAAAGTACAGAAGGTGTTCAGAATCTAAGGGAATATTCTAATACCCTCTATCCTCTTACAACTCAAGGTTCAATTTTATGCTCTAAGAGTGAGTGGAAATGTCCTTTTTTTTCCTTTCTCTCTCCTAACTAGGCCTTAATTAGGCCTCCTTGCCAAGAGAGTGAAAAATGCTTGTACAGTCTCCCCACACATGCCAAACTCCAAAAAAGCATTTGATTCATGTATAAAACATCCTCCTTGACCTCCATGTCAAATTTAAAGTTTTGACTCATTGTACGGACCTGCAAAATAGCAAAAATTAGTGGTTTTAGCCCTATTCTATATGGTTCCATATAGTATTGTACTAACCACTGGCATGGAAGGATGTTCATAGGAGTTTTGAAATTTTTTTGTGGGGTTTTCAAGTCCATATCATCCATCTGGAGGCATGAAAGTTGATTTCTCTCTTAGCTTGTCTTTATGGCTCTCCTTGGCAGCCTAAAAATGGTTTGAGTTCTTAAGGATGATTCAGAAAGTTGGAGGTATGAATCCTCCAACCAATTCCATAAACATGAAGTAAATTACATGGCTAACTTTCCATAGGAGCACAAGGTCCCATGAAAATCCTCATGACCGTACCAAGTAAAAGAAACTAACCTCTTGGTTGGAAACAAGCACCTTATGAGGTATGAGAGAGAATTACAGTGTATAGGTGGTTGTTTGAGTTTGTTTTGGTCTCTAATGGAATCAATGAGGTTTGAGACATACAAATTATCTCTTTTTAATGGTTCTCCAACCATATTTCTCCATCAAGCCCTTGCTACATCTCATCCACTCAGATAGAGGGTTTTCAAGTCAAACTACTTGTCATACCCTAGCTGACTATCATACTTATTTTTTCACATTTCCCTTTATTGTTAGAGGCTCTAAGACCTCATGAAGTGTTTGTATATTTTTTCATCACATTCTCAATATTTACGTCCATCTTAGCTCGCTCCACTTCACTTGACCATCTCTCAAACCTTGACTGCCTATATGGGCCTGTACATGCACTTTAGACATGGTTTGTCTTGATTGTGTTTGTCTTTTCTTGTTTGAGTCTAAGTGATTTGATGAATTGTGTCATCATCCTCCAACCATCATAGTAACATCCTACTCTCCCTCAATTATTTTGCAATTGTTTAGACCCTTCAAACAAACTTTTCAAGAAAGTATGTAGGGTTGTATATGTGCATTGGACTGAGTGTAGGGTTGAAACAGGGTCTGCCATCAGGTTATCTCAATGTTGCTTGAGTTTGACATTATAAGGGACTATGATCATCTTATTTCAATCACCTTCTATCACTCTAATAAACATCATACTCTTTCTCAGTCGTTCCAACCTCCCAAGCAACCAATCACTTCTTAACGCTGAGTAGGCAAAACTGTGTGTGAGTTTGGACTGTGTGACCCTTGTTTAGGACCTCAGTGACTTGATGACTTAGTGACCTCCACCATATTTTGAGTCAAACATTAATTCTCTTTAATAAGTCTGTCACTGTCTTCAAGATTGCCTAGTAGGTCTATGTATACCATTTAGGATTGTACAAGGTCTGTTTGTTAGTGTCCTAGGAGTCCTTTCAACATTTAAACCTCAAACTCATAACATGATGTTTGAATGAATTAGGACACTTTCCCAACACTTTAAAACTCTACAATCTACCCTTGTTACTATCTTAAAACCAATCCTATAACTAATTGTAGGTGACAACATGGAAGTTAACTGTATATTCTTCGAGTTGACTGTGTAACCCCTATTTTAGAACCTCCTTTAGTCTTGAACTTGATAACCCTGAATTTTTTGATTTCCTTCAACATTCATACAATCCATCTTCTCAAGCTTTAGAGAGGCTTTGAGTCACTTGGGCAGACTGCATGCGTAACTATAGGTGACTATGCATATTAGGACTGTGATCCTAACTTAGTGTTTTAGAGCCCTATTTGAAACACTAAAACTCTTCCAAAATCCCTATTATGTTTTGATTGACTGAGTCTTCTCTCCCCAAGTCTTGAACTCTGTGTTTCTATCACCATTCACTGTTCAAGGAAATCTTCCTAGTTGGTCATTGTAGGTGGTGTTTTTAAGGTAATTTTGAGTGTGTATATAGTAAGACTATATGTAAGAGTTTCATGACCTTCTCAAGCAATCTCTAAACTATTCAAGAAACTCTTGTTTCATGTTGTTGTTTCTATCTCAAAACTATTACCAATGCCTTCAAGACCCCAAAACATCATTAACTTTATTGTTCAATGCCCATTTCTAAATTGGTTGTAAGGTATACATTTGAGAATTCTAAGTGGAGTGATCTTGAATGGATCTTTCTCACCACCATGCCATCTGAAATTAATTCAACTCACAAAAAATTTATATCACTTCATCTTGAGTTCAAAAATCATCTCAAAACATCTTCAATCTTCTTGAATCCACTACCTATACACAAAATTTTGTAGATGACTAGCTTAGGCAACCGACTGTGTGAGGTTTGAATTAGGCCTCTTCAACTAGACCATTGAAGAATTGAATGAATGGCCATGGGAGAACACTTCTATACTTTGTAAATAGGTGAATAAGCTATGGAAACACCATGAAAAGACATTCCAATGTGTTCTAAACACAAACCTTTCTGGGTTAAACACAGACCTGCAATTTCAACTTGCAAACTTGTCTTGCATGGAGATTGTCATTCATTCAATGCCCTGTACCTTCATGGAAAGTTTGAAAAAGACTTCAGGGGACTTGAGAGGATTTTTGAAGACTTCCTACAAAATTTATCCTTTAGAAAAGATTCCACCAGTCTGTCTAGAAAGCTCAAGAAAGATCGGTGTCATGGTTGACTAGCTGATTTTAGACCCTTAACTTCTTTGCAATTGTTCATAAAGCTAAGGAGATGAATCTGAGAACCAATACTCAGTTTTAAACTGACCAAGACTACAATCAATGCCCAAAGTTTCAGGGTCCCTCCTTCTCTCTCCTTGCCTTACCATCCACTTCAATTTTGTCTATGTGAGATTGTGAAGGAGTCAATAGGAGAAATATGATGTTTTTGGTTTCTTTTGACCTTGTAACTACTAGAGAATCACTGTGTTGAACCTGAAAACACTTGAGCATGCTAACAATCTGATTTATCTGCATATTCTCTCTCCTCCCATGATGTACTTTCTTGGGAAGCCCCTAAAACTAACTTCTCTTGATTATTACTGAA
Source organism: Torreya grandis (assembly GCA_037957365.1). NCBI lineage: Eukaryota > Viridiplantae > Streptophyta > Pinopsida > Cupressales > Taxaceae > Torreya > Torreya grandis. The sequence goes on along the minus strand of JARHVA010001981.1, from coordinate 661,410 downwards.
TTTTTATTACTTAAAACTCTGGTCTATACCATGACATATTTTTAGACCCCTATTGACCTTGTTTGACCTTTGACACACTTTTCAAGTTACCACAAATGACCCTTTTTACCTTTTTTGACTTAGGAGACTTAAAAAGACCAAAACACATCAAAGAGACTTACCTTAATATTTTTAAATTTACCTTAATAAGTGATAGTAAGGTATTTTAGAGTCAACTAAGACCTCCTAAATCACCCAAGATTCAAGTTTTTACCTATAGGGATCCTATTTTTACCTAGGGGGGTCAAAATTGGATAACAGGTACTATTCCTCTAAAATGCAAATAAAAATTACCTTCACAATGGTGATTTATCCAACTATTACAAAATTATATCGTTGTTCATTAGGTGAGTCAATAAAACATAAGAAATAAAATTTTATCAACAGAAACTTAGACCAAATATGAAAACTATCAACTGCAATAACTCATAAATAAAATAATACAAAACACTATATCATAACAAAAGAGATAACCAAAATTGCTACGAGACTTCCTGACGAATAAAAATTTCATATGTTTAATATTTTTTTAATAATAATAAGTAAAAAATCTCAAAAAATCAATAATAGTTCATATATAATCAATTATAACATATTTTTATTTATAAACAAGTATAACATAAAATATAAGCATCACACTTTTATTAAATAATACCTTCAAATTATTTTTTATAACTACATTCGGATAGGCAGATGAGAAATTGGTCATGATTATAGTTGATTTTACTTTGACTTTTGTGATTGTAGAGTTGTGTCCTTTAAAAACCTCTAAATGCATACAACATGACTTAATTATGGATGGTTTGTCAAAAAAATCACATGATATGATAATTTTTCTTGAAACATTTTTCTTGTATTACTAATATAATCAAGGACATTAAAACCATCCCTTGCATTGAAATGTGTGGTAGGGATGCAATATTGATTTTTTGTAATGTGATTGTAAATTTCAAAGTAATTTAAAAAAACCAAATCAATTTTTCATGCATCTTGAATATATGTATTTTTTCTTTTCTTTTTTATCCATGTCACGCAGATTATAAAACAATACCATAATTGTTCCTTCCAAAAAGCATTGGACATTTTCTCCTAGTACCAATGGATACATTTTGTCTCTATTAATTTTTTTGCAAAAGGACTACCTCCTATCCAAATATACAAAATAAGAGTTAAACATTCCTCTAATAATAATATTTCAATTAAAACTTATAATAATACTTGCTTCGAATGTTTTCTCATTTGTCAAATAAAGTACTAAAACATATCTCATATCAATAATATTCGTTTCAACCATCAAAATTCAAATTACAACATTTAGAATTGTGGTTAAAAGAGTATCTCTATTCCCTACAACATAAATAAATATTTTCTCGTTTTAAATAGCTTAGAAAAAATCTATAACAGTTGAATAGTACACATTTATTTGTATTATCATTTCATTAAAAATTGATAATATGTCAACACTATTTTAGATTTCTTTTGAAAATACTTTAAAAATTTGTACTAAAAATATACTTGTAAAAATCACTCAATGTGACCTTATAGGCAAATAATATCGACCTAGAAGTCATTCATTTTGAAATTCCACTTACTAAACTAAAATAATTTGCATAATTAACTAAAGCCCCGTTGGCAATGGCTAAGAGTATGTGTATCATGTCTATAGATGTCTAGCTCTATTTTAGATGGATCTTCCATTCTAAAATAATAATAAAACCCGTACTATCAATTTTATGTTTTAACAAAATATCATAAAAAAATTATTGTTATTTACACACTTTACCTTCTAAAATTGAGTTTTAATAAAAACATAAATGAATCGACAAAGAAATTATATATATATATATACTCTTTGTCGATTCATTTATGTTTTTATTAAAACTCAATTTTAGAAGGTAAAGTGTGTAAATAACGATAAATTTTTAATGATATATATAAATGTTTTCCCTTTTGTTGGGAAAGAACAAGGCCTAAACATTTATTTTAAAAAAAAATGATTCAAGTCAAATCCTTAAAAAAATCAAACTACCTTGTATTATTATTTTATGATGACATTGTCAACTTATAAATATAATTTATAATTTCATTTTAAAGTTTGACATGAATTTAGATTTGCACTAATAATATCATTTCCATATTTTTCCTTTACTAAAACTAAATCCTTGCCTTTACACATTTTCCTAACCCAAAAAATTGTAATGCACAAGTTAATAAAGGCAAATATCTTGTTGCATTATAAAAATTATTGACATTCAAAGGTAATATTATTTATTTAACAACGAAATCACATAATTTTAGTATTAAAATTCAATATTTATTAAACCAAAAAAAAACATTATCTTGATGATATTCTTATAATGACTAGTAAAATTTGTTTCAGAATGGCATCTAGCCATTTTTAATTTTCTCAAAACAATGAATTAAAAAAAAGTCACAATTTTATTTAAAAATGTAAATGCTAAAATTGTGTAACAAAAAATATCAAATTTTGTTCTTTGTCATAGCTAGAAAACTTACAATTATCGAGAATGACAATCTCATCAAGCAAAACAATAGTAACATTGATAGTTTTACTGTAGGTTGTAAGGATTAACCTTCAATGCCAATTGAAATTACATAAAATACGTGAATCAAGTTATAAGAAATATAAAACTTATTTCCTCAAATTATCTTTAAAATTAAATATTACCTTTGCAAATTATTACAGGGTAACACACATTGTCAACACAAACATCAACACCAAACAATATCTCGTCATCTTAAAAAAATAGACATCTCAAATATAAAACATTTAAGATACTTTAAAAATTTAAGTAATCCAAACTATCAATAATATAAACTCCCTGATATATTTTTCAATAACTAGAGTTTATTACTCAATCACATAGCAAAGTATTTAATAATCAGTCAATCACATAACAAAGTATATTTATTATATTTTAAAGTTATTTACTAGACAATACAAAAACCTAAATCAACAATAAAATATAGTCCATAATCTAAAACATTATAAAATGAAATCAATAAGTTTTTTTCACGTTCATGTAAATAAAGCTTCTCATGCATGTAATAGTTATCTTGTAATATTTTCCAGGTCTTTCCTTACTATTGTTTATAAAGAATAATTTCTCAAGTCTTTCCTTGTTGTTTATAAAGACAGTGGCATACTTGTATAAATTGAAGAATTTATGCCAATATAATGTTCTTTGTCTATCTTTCAAAATTGTGATTTGGAAATCTCGTATAGACTTATTTATATAAATTTTAAAACACCATGGATAAAAAATAGTTTTTGAAGTTTGTTAATCTATTCAAACTCTAATTTACAAATTTTGTGTAGGGTCTAAATTTTGTTTGTAAACAAATTTTATACTAGATATGTAGCAAGTTTTTGACAAAGTTATTGGCTTTCATCTACATCTCATATCACCTCTGACATGGCATTTTCTAATATATTTTGACAAGTCTTGAATATTTTAGACCAACTATCAACTGTTTGACATAATGTATTGGACATCTTTACTTAAGTTTACTACATTCCAACATTGCAAATACGTTGTTATATGTATTCAAAACCAGAATTGTGAATATTTACACCTCCCCTATGATATTACAGATTTTTTTACCATAATAATTTCAAGTACTCATTTCAATTTTCTACTATTCAAGCAAATCAAACTCAAGTAGTCATGACACCCAAGATCCAAACCACCATACTATACAAATGGATTTCTGCTATTGACAAATTAGTTCTAAGTTTTAAAAGAAAGTCTAGACTATGTCACTTTTCAAACAACTATTATAAAATAAAAACCATACAATTTTACTTGAAGAAGAGAGTTACTTTACTTAAGCAACTTCAACGTCTCATGAAGACACTTAGCAGCTTCATGTAGTTGTTCATAAAATTAAAAATAGACATTCTAATAAAATTATGCAATATAAACACCTAAAACAGAAAACTACAATATATCAACAACCTATCTAAAAACAAATTGACATACAAAAAGTTGGCACAAATAACTGAAGGGAAGAAATCCCCTCCACTAATTGAAATGGATTTCCAAACTAATTTTGAGGAATAGAGACTACAACAAGCAAAACCTCTTTAACCTAAGTTTAGTGATCTTTTGTAATCATTTTATAGTTCATAGACTTGAACTAAGGCTATTGATTAATCGGAGACTTGATCAATGAGTTAAGGTTAAATCTATGGACTCTTATAAAAAGGTTTGTAAAGATTCAACAGATTTAGGTTAAAGAGATTTTATTCTTTATGCTCTTTTCATCAAAACTGATTTGAAAAATCATTTATAACTACTAGACATGTTTTTTTCTTTTCAACCATTTGAATCTTTTTTTGTATGTCAACTTATTTTTTATATAAATTGTTAATGCATTGCAATTTTTTGTTTGAAGTGTTCATGTTGGATAAATATATCAAATTGTCTATTTTTAATCTTGTAAACCACTTCATGAAGTTATTGAGTGTCTACATAGGGTGTTGAGTTTGCTCAAGTAAAGCAATCATCACCCTCAAGTCAAAAATAATGATTTTTTATTTTGCAATATTTATTTGAAAAATAACATGATCTATTTTCTTTTAAAACTCGGAATTAATTGTTTTCTATTTCAAAAAAATATGTTGCTAAGTTTGTTATAGATCGGATCTTGAGTGTCATTATTGTTCAAGTTTTTTGTACTTAGAGAGTGAAAAAATAAAAATCGTACATTTGCATCTAATACCAAAAAGGGAGATTAACATATTTGAATTCTAGTTTTGAATAAATATAAATGATAGCAACACCTTTATAACCTTGGTATACAATAAACTCACTGCATTTGTCAAACATTTGACTTATGATCAAGTGTATGCTAAAAAAATTTGTTAAACAATTGGCGGCTAAATACAAATATCCAATGAATTATGTCAAATAATTGACAGCCAGCCTAAAATACCTAAGACTTGTCAAAACATACTAGAAATAACCATATGATCTATCATCTATAGTGTAATATATTATGAAACGTAAACAAGTTATTTTTTTTTTTAAAACCATGTTATATACCCTACATAAAATTTGTCTACAAACTTTAATCCCCACATGAAATCTATACAAAATTTGCAAATTATAATTTTAACATATTAACAAATTTCAAAGATTAAACTATGTCTATAGATTTTGAAACCTAAAAAAACAAATTTATATAAGATCTCCACATTCAAATTTTGAAAGATAGAGTATTGTAGTAGAACAAATCCACAACTTATGTGGAACATGCTTTTTTTATAAACAACAAAAATAATGAAAGACTTGGAAAACATTACATGATAACTATATACATGAGAAGGTCTCTTCAAAATGAAAATGAATTTTTACTAACTTCATTTGAGAATGTTTACTATATTAAACTATACTTTGTTGTTGATCCAATATTTCGAATTGTTTAGTAAATAATTTGAAATTGCAAAGAATATATTTTGTTTTATAATCGATTGATTAAGAAATATTATGTTGTGAGTAATATTTTTATTTGAATTTGAATTTTGTTAGTTGTAAAAGAATTAGAATTCCTAACATATGTAAACAAACTCTGGTACTGAAAAATATATTAAGAAGCTAACATTGTTGATAGTTTGGACTACTTTAATTTTTAATGCTGATATTTTATATTTGAAATGTTTAATCTATTTTTGTAAATGGTGAAATGTTATACGGTGCTAATGTTTGCCTTGACAAATTATATTATTCTAAGTAATTCTTAGAGGCAGTCACTTATTTTAAAGATCGTCCAATTAGATAAATTTAATATTTCTTACAACTTGATTCACGTTTCTTAAAAAAAATAGTTGATATTGAAAGGTAATCCTTGCAACGCAAAGCAATATTATCGAGGATATTATTGCTATATTTGAAAATATTGTCATTTCTGATATAATTTTTTTTTATTGACTAACTTGAGACAAATAACAAAATTTGATATTTCTGATACACAATTCCAACTTCTACGTTTTTAAATATTTTACTGTGACATTTTTTAATTGAGAATTAAAAAGGTTTAAGGTGGATATATAGATTTTATAGCCCAAATTTTACTAGCCACTCTAAAAACATCGTTGAGATAATGAAATAATTTATTTGTAAATGATATAATTTTATCGTTATTTAAATAAACTTACTTTTGAATATAAAATATTTTTAAAATATAACCAAGTTTTTATCTCTATCAACTCGTATGTTACAGTTATTTGAATTAGAAAAATGATAAATGTGAAGATCCAATTTTAGTAAAAATAAAATATAAAACAAAATCATTATTATGACCCTGGATTCAGGGGAAAAACTCAAAATATATTATAAATTATGTTTACAAGTCAACAATGTCATTATAAGATAATAATACAAGTTAGTTTAAATTTCTTTAGACGTTTGCACAAATATTTAAGTTTTTTTTTATGAATGTTTAAATCATGTTTGTTCTCAATGAAAAGAAAAATGTTCCTCTATCTATAATAGATATTTTAGCTTATTTTTTAATTCATCTATCTTTTTATTAGAACTCAATTTTAGAGGTTAAAATGTATAACATACAAAAAATAATTTTTAATGATATTTTTTGAAAAAAAATTTACACAAGAGTCTTGATTATTTAGTATGAAATGTCCATCTAAAACAGAGAGACATTTATGGAGGTGGTGCACATACCCTATCAATTGTACATGGGTATTTAGTAAATGAGGTAAATCAATTTGTTTTAGGAAGTGAAATTGTGAAAGAAACGACTCCTAAATCAAGATTAATTGCTTACAAAGGTCACAAATGATGTTTCTGAAGAGTATTTCTAGTACAGATATTTTCCAAATGTTTATAGAAGGATTTAAGTATGGTGTTAACATATTTTCGGTTTTCATTGAAATGATAATACAAAAAGAATGTGTACGATTTAATTGTTATAGGCTTCTTTCTCAACTACTCAAAACAGGGAGATATTTATATTGCAGGGAATTAGGACCATTTTTCAACCTCAATTATAAATGTTGCACCATGAATTTTGACAATTAAAATACTATTAATAAGAAATGTTTCAATGACTCATTTGACAAATAAAAAAATATTCGAAATATTATTAAAATTTTGATTGAAATATTATTATTAGAATTATGTTTATCTCTTATTTTTTGTATTTGGACATGAGATAGTCTTTCTATAAAATCTCTTTCAAAGAAGAAAATACTTAATAATCTTTTGAAGAAAAGATTCGTATTTTTTTAATCTGCATGACAAATATTAAAAAAACTTAAAAGAAATGCATATATTCAAGATGCAAAAGAAGTTGGTTTGATTTTGTTAAATTTCTTTCAAATTGACAATTACATTATAAAAGATCAACATTACATCTGTGTTACGTATTTAAATTCAAATGGCAATGATGAAGACCTTGATTATATTAGTAATGCAAGGCAAGAGTTTCGAGGTAATTATTATGTCGTACCAAAAAAATTACAATACATGAATACTAATTAAATCGTGTTGTATGCATTTAGAGATCTTAAATAACATATCAACTATACAATCACAAAAGTTGATGTAAAACCAACTCCAACAATGGTAGATTTCTCATCTTCATATCTGAATATAATTACACTAGGTATTTTAAAGGTAATTATTTTTTTTAAAGTACAATGCTTATATTTTATGTTATACTTATTTATATAAAAATTATTTTATAATTAAATATCTATAAATTATTGTTGATTTTTGTGAGATTTCTACTTGTAGATTATTGAAAAGCTTCTCAGAAATATGAGATTGTTTTACTCGACAAAAGGTCTTGTAGCAAGTTTGGTCCACTTTTTGTTATAATATATAGTTTTGTAATGTCATTTGTATGACTTATTGTAACCAGTAGTTATATTAGGTGTAGATTCCTATTGGAGAGAGATAAATTAGCGTGTGTTTTATTGACTCACCCAACTGGAAGTAATATAGTTTTACAATAGTTGAATAAATCATCATAAAGAAGGTGATTTTATTCTACGTTCGAGATACGCATCTCTCTCATAAAATATGGGTTTTTTGAGTTTTTCATGTACTTTTAATTGGAAAATACAAGGAAACAAATTTGGAAAATAAAGAAAGTTAAAAATGGGAAAAGAATGGAGATGAAGATCAAAAACCCAACTTGGTATAAACTCAGAGGACAACTTAAATCACTCGGAGTTAGATGAAGTGAATAGAAATTCTTCCTCTCATGTACAAATGGAAATAGGAACAACAAATGTAACGGAAACAAAATGGCTTGTTTAGAAACACAAAGTCTCCTCAAAAATCAAATTGGGTGCACTTGGTACAAGCCCATCTACGAGAGTTTCAATACAAAATTTGCAAATGTCATAAGTTTTACACACCCATGAACAGTGCAGAAATTTGATGGCTTTTTTATTTTAAAAAACAATACAAATTCTATAAACAAATAACATTAAAACCAACAATTGCAATGAATGATTTCACCAATTCGCTTCTACTCAATTAACAAATCTAGAAAAGTACATGCAATACTTGAAGTTATAGTCCACCCTTCACTAAGAGTTTGAAAGAAAGAACCCTTCTTAATCTTGATTATCTTCTTTGTACAATTTTTCACCCACAAAGGAAGTTGAAAAGTCATCATTTATATTAACTCAACCTAGAAATTCTAACTAGATTTGTCTTTATTTGATTTTATTATTCGGACATTTTACAAAATTAAATGCGAATGTGAGTTTGCATTTAACAAGCATAATTAGTTATAATAAAAAATAAATTAAATCAGTGACTCTAAATACATAGTTTAATTTTGATACTCTTTCTTAACTATTCTTTTTTCGTTGAAATAATTTGACACTTGAATTCATTTTGACGTTAAATCAATATGGTGTTTGATCTTTGACACTTGAATTGATTAGACATCAAATACACTTAACGTTCATCCTCAACGTTGTTTTATGACTTTAAATAAAATTAATAATTCAAAAAAAATTAATGAATTTATTAAATCAGTTAATTTCCAACTTAGGCCTATGAACATCATCTTCGAAATTTGTTCCATGGAGATTTGCCTCTAGCATTGCCTTGTCCATTGTGTTGTAGAGTCGGATAATATTTTATGAGGCGTAGACCTATTTTATACCCTAAATTATGTAGTGAATAGGGGGACAATTTTACTACATCAGTATTGGGATTCTTTTAATCAATAGTTCTGTACAACTAAGTACAAGAAGGAAAAAGCCAACGTGCTAGCACGCTGACATATCACGCAAGTGACCTCACATACTCACCAGAGGCACGTAGTCTAGACTGGTTCCCATCAATTCTACCACGCGATGGTGGATAGACAACTGTTACTTAGACACTTAACACATTTAATCATCGTTACTACAAACATCACTCTAGAGTTAGCCATTTGATGCATTCACACAGTGCATGTACTTATCTAGTATCATAAAAACAAAACTAACACTATAAAGATTTAACATATCAAGATTCGCAGATAAAGTATTAGTTCCATTAATCTCATTTGATAAGTTTACAAAGGTACCTCATTTAGTACACAATCTCTCCATTGTATCGCATCCTATTGGCGCTTGAGCAATTCAATTTCTTCTTCAAGTTTGCATCGTTGTGCATGTTCTTCTCTATACATGGGGACAACCTCCCCATGCTTGTAATGAAGTTGGCCAACATCATGGCTATGAAGAATGTTTTGCCTAGAAACCTCTATGGCAAACTTTATGAGGGTCGCGCCTACTTGAGCCAGAGAGCATTTCAAGGGATATACCCAAATCACATCTGGAACACCAGCCACGTCTGGGCTTATATTAGTGCTGGATTTTGGGAGCTCCAAAAGGCCTTCGTCGTGATATACCTCCATCGCAAAGGACAACTCGTGTCGAGTTTGTTCAGTAGACTTAAGTCTAAGAAAATCTCACAAATATAGTTGTTTGTCTAGTATACCTTGTTGGAACAAGACATGAGAGGGAGGGTCCTAATTTGTCTGTTGTTGTTGCTTTGCCTCCTACATCGGTTCCTTGCCCTTTTGGGGGTTGCACTCTAGATCGATAACTTTATGACTCTTTTCCCTTTCACTGGGACCGACACAAATCTACGTTGGGGCATTCTCCTTTATTTGCTTCTTCAGGTTTTAGACTTTCAATGTCCATTTGTTGCTCGTCAATAGGTTGTTCTTCGCTTGGCTCAGGATTGGGTTCCTTTGCAAGTTGTGCTTCCAGAGATGCTTCACATGTTTCAGGAATTACCACTCAGGGCGCTTCATGCTCGGGCTCTAGCTGGGTAATTGGTTGGGACGCAGCAATATCCTCTTAGTCTGGAGGCAACCCTTGGACACTTGTTGGCGACGAACCCTACCTTTGTCGATTGGGTTCAGCCTTGGGTTGTTCCACCTACGCCCTGCTAGAGTTAGTGGCCTCAAGGCTTGGCCTTTTCTCCTTCATTCATACCCTTTCTTCTGCGCATGTTCGCGATTGAGGGGGGAGTGGTTCCTTTTCCGCCTCCCAACTCCTTAATGTTCTTCTCTGTGCCTTGAGCATATAGAAGATCACCCAGATCTTTCCTTGCACGACTATCTTGTAAGAGTTGATATCAGTTTTATCAGACTCATGTCGCTCTACATATGCTTGCCTCCCCAGATAGACATAAAGATTGCAAAGAGAGTGAATCTCAACATCAATATTGTATCCATCAATAGTTACAGGGTGTGCATCCACAATGCAATTCACAAAGTTCATGAATATCTAGCAATGAATGCGTGAGGCAATTTGAGCCAACCTGACAAGTTGGCAGTGCTTGCCATCCACTTTCATGGCAAGCACTGCCAACTTGTCAGGTTGGCTCAAGTTGGCTGAGAATAATGTTGTTTTACAGCAAACTCAGCCTAGGTTCCCATCTGTGTGGGCAATTCTTTTAGTATGTGCCATTCATTCCCAACTGTCTCCCTCCTGCCATAAAACCAACCCTTCATCTTTGCTTTGTAAGAGGGTGTGATGGTGTCGGGGCATATGAATTGTTTGAACCTCTCGACGAGGGACTTATGCTTTGGTGGGTAAACCCTCTTCAGTTCCTTTATCAGAATTCTCTAGGATGCCAAATTCATCAAAAACAAGTAAAATAAAAACTGCACCCCAGGAAAACTTGTGGTTAGATAGGCAATGCACCTTCTCAGCGTCATGTTCATTCTCTTAGCAAAGTAATGGAGTAGTTATATTTGGTCCCTTTGGCCATTTAGCTAGCGACATAGAGGTGTGTCATATCTACCTCCTTCCATCTATCCATGCCCCCTAACTTGGTCATGGCCAAGCGCATAGCTACCCGAATTACGAAATCAAAAATACTCATGGTTGATATTTAAGCGTGGCCTTCCTTTTTATATTTAAGCGTCATTGTCATCTTTTCAATTGCTTCCCAGTCATCAAGATCCATGTCGATGTCAGCTCTAGAACATAGTAACCCATTTACTTAACCGATCCATTCAGAGGTAATCCTCATTCTACGCCCAATAAAGTAGACAGGGAGTCTTCATGAATGCGCAAAATTAAAAAACAAACCGCCTCATGTGGGTTCCCAAAATATGGTAGTTAGAAGAGTTGGAATAGTCTCATATCCTCCAGTAAGTTGTAAACAGTGAGATCATAAGTGATCTCATTCATGGGGTTCCGACGCTCCAAATAATAGTCCTGTTGCAAATCGTCTTTGTTTCCACTCTAGTGATGATTGTAATCAAAAATATGACAAGTGGAAACCTTAGATTCCTAATCATCTGTGCGTAAAATTGTTTCTAGGTATTGAATTTCCTCCATCAAAACATGAGAGGAGGGTGTTGTAGCATTATTTCCCATGCATGCCATTTTTGGTGCCTCTGCACTAGATGTTTCTTCTGCCAGCTTTGTAGAGTCTTCGCCTTGTGCGTCGTGTTCACTAGATCCTTCTCCCTGGATATAAATAGGAGTTTCTTCTTCTACACCCTCATGCTCTTCTACTTCGAGAATGAGAGAATGACTGGTAGTGGATCTCTTTTCCTACTTTTCTGCTTTTGTCACATCATCAACTGGGGTCCGCAAAGGTTAACGTGTGGCCAACCCACTCTTCCAAACAAATACGTCTTGATTCTTTTATCCTCAACCCAAAATACTTTAGCGTCCTGCTTCAACCTCCTCTAATGGTGGTCTTAACATCTGCAACCTGCAACTTTTCTCACACCCACTCCTATGATTGCTTTACCACTTCTTTCATTGAATAGTCTTCACCACAATCTTTGTTTCGCATTGTCATTGAAAATACTGCGTAGTCGCCTCTCATCACTTGTTCACGCTTTGTTTGAGCTTTGCAATCGCTTATAATTTTTCAATAAATGAAAATGGAATGTCTCAAAATCTCGTATAGTCTTTTATAGGCAGATAAATATTTTACATTAACACCCCCATGCTGCCATCCATCATTTCAACCATTAATATCTCGAATGTTCATCCCTTGGTGCATATTTGACATGCTTGCCATTTATGCCATTATGTTGTTAAGAAATGCATGTATCATCCTTTCTTCGAGAGTTGTTGCATCTTTCCTAAGTGCATTCCAATTGTAAAAATTCAAATTTCTCAAATTGTTCACAAGAAAATACCTTTTTTATTTTAACCCATTTTTATAATGGTGTTTCCTTTGTTGTCTTTATTTTGCATTCTTGGTTTAGGCGCCCCCCTTGCAGGCTTCCTTTATGCAACTCATATTGCATGCTTTTAGCTTAAGTAGCTTATCCACCCTTGAAACCTACCCCACATTAAAAAATGTGTTCCTACATGTCATAATTTAGTGAAATTCATGTCAAGAAAGAAAGAAAGAAATAGAGTGCTAAATACCAAAGAGCATCAAAAAGTGTCAAAAACAAATTACAAAAAGTGCACAACCAATGCCATGCATATTTGACGACTAAACTAAGTCCTAAGCTAAAAGAATGGCATATGCTTTATTTAGTGAGTTGAGGAATTACATAGAATGGTAGGGTCGGAGCTGACTCCCTTTGAAATGGCCTGGTAGGAATTGGCCTTCTAATCTTCTCAACTTATAGACACATGTTGGATGGATATCATAAATGATAAAAGGATCATTCCCCCTGATCTGTAGTTTTCCTGGATGGCGCCCAAACTTGGAATCATAGACCAAGACATGCATACCAAGATAAAAAAAACTTTGGTTTTAATGTGTCGGTCATACCAAGGTTTTTGTTTTTGTTTTTCAACCCCTTGACTCCAGTGTGCGAGAATGCATGCTTCATCCAGCTAAAGTAAAGCATCCAGACGAGTTTGAAGGATTCTTCGTCATCTAGTCTATCCACACATGCAATACTTAGGGAAATCACAAGGAACTCCACCGGTAAAACTGCGTCAACGCCAAATACAAGGTTAAAAGGAGTACTCTTATTCAATTGTTTGTATGTGGTATGATAAGCCCATAAGAGTGTTGAATCATGATCATCCCAATCAGTAAGACCGATGTTGCAAATCTTGGTTAGTGTATTACCCATACTCTTGTTAAAGGCTTCAATTGTACCATTGGCTTGAAGGTGGTAAGGTGTGGTTTTATTGTGCGTAATCATGAACTCAACAAAGAGAATGCACACTATTTCATTGAGAAAATGAGTGCCACAATCACTTGTGAAACCTATGGGGCATCCATAACTTGTGATGATATTTTTCCATCGAAACATGGTAGCAGTAACAACAGTACAATCTCATGTGGGCACTACTTCAGCGCAACATCTGAGCTAGTTTGTGGTAGTGATGATGTAACACATGATAGTCTATCTTGCAGCAGATTGAATGGGACCAACAAAAAGAATAGCCCATTTCTCAAAAGGTTCATGAACAAACACTAGATGAAGAGGCATAACATCCCTTTAGTTTGGTTCACCTATGCACTGACAGATATCACATTGGTGCACATAAACTTTAGTATCTTTGAATAAGGTGGGCCACCACAACCCAACTAGTAAAACCCCTCAAGCAGTTGCATCACCAACATAATGTCCTCTAGCGACACCCTCGTGGACCTCCTGAATGAACTCGTGCTGCATTACGCACCTTCGTAAAACCTCATCACGCTCCAATTTATAAAGAAGACCTCCAATAAGTTAGAAAGGGGCGACACAAACCACTAGCTATTTTTTCTCTTGGGTGCTAAGGTGTCCTGGGGTTGAGTCTGTGACAAGAAAAACCACAATTTTCTCCAATTCTTTGGGCATGTGTTTAGCTTTAAAAAGTTATACATCAGGTAATTCATCCTCTATGGTGCGCATCGATTCACCAGATTGAATGCATGAGAGGTGATCTGGAATGAAATTAAGTTTGCCTAGTTTCATGACCATGGAGATCTGGAACTCTTGGAAGAGAACAATGCATCGACAAATGCGTCCATGCAATACCGGTTTATTTACCAAATACTTGAGCGCTTCATGATCTATATAAAAGACAAATGGGGTGGCAAACAAGTATTGACGAAACTTCTGAAATGCATAAACCATAGACAAGGCCTCACGGTCTGTCATAGAGTAGTTATGTTCCGTTGGCGTGAGATTCCAACTAGTAAAATAAATAGGATGATCAAGGTTGCCCTCACCAGGGTGTGCCAAGATAGCGCCCACTTATATGCTTGAAGCATCGACATACACATGAAATGGTTGGTTCCATTTCAGGAATTGGAGAATGGGTGCAGTCCCCAGTTTCTCTTTCACAACTTCAAACACTTGTTAGTGTTGAGCCATCCGTAAGAATAGGCCATTGTCCTTGAGTAGTTCTTTCTTGGACACGACTATGTTAGCATAACCCTGAATGAACTTTTGATAGAATCCCGTATGACCTAAGAAGGTGTGGACCTCACACTTAATGGTTGACGCTAGTTGGAAAATCACTGCAATTTCAGTTGGATCCACCAATAGTCCATCCTGACAAATAATATGTTCCAACAGAATCCCAAATCGAGTGGCAAAGATGCACTTCTTCAAATTCAAGGAAATCTTATGCTGGTGACAACGTTCAAGCATGAGGCGCAAGTTGTCACAGTGGTCGCGCACTAAACCATATACGGTCCCATCATCCAAATACATCTGAAGGAAGTTGTGGATTAAATCCTTGAAAGCTTCCACCACAATGCGTGAGAACACGACCGACACATTCTTGAGGGCAAAAGACATAACATTATATGTAAAAGAACCCTATTCAATTGCAAAGGTTGTTTTTGCCTTGTCTTTCTTGGCAATTTGGACTTGGTGATAGCCAAAAAAGCCATCAGCCAAGGTGTAGATCTCACACCCAACAACACCTTCCAAAATTTCCTTGGTGAAAGGCATTGGGAAAGGGTTTGTTACACATACAATGTTGGGTAACTTGTAATCCACACAAATTCGAATGTGACCATCCTTTTTGATGTTGATCGCCATTGGACTAACCCGTTCAGATTCATCAATGGGAGTAATAACTCTAGTGCACATGTTATCAATTTCCTCTTTAACCCAAGCGTGTGGATTTGGGTTCAACTGATATTGTCGTTTTCTCACCAGTCAAGTGCCTTCAACCAACTTGATATGCATCTTGCCCAATGATGGATGCACTCCCTTCATCTCCATGTAGTTCCACAAGAAAATGTCTTAATACTCCTACAAGAGTTCAATTTTTTTTATTAACTCAACCTTAGTTCAATAATTTCCCATAGTGGCCATTTTGGGTGCATCCTTCGTCCCAATATTGTATTGGACCATTTGAAGTGGCATAGTGTAGAATTTTTGCTCAATCTGCATTGTATACTTGACTTTATGTGCCCCATATTCCGTTCGCAGATTTAAGTGGTCGTATTTTGGGTATGGTGGATCAAAACTAGTTCCCTTATCAACCTGATATAAAACCCCTGGCCATATATGTTCCCGATGTGCATCTTCTAATTGAGAGTCAAGTTCCAACCAAGCCATGACAAGAGTATCAGGGCCGTGGAAGATGGGCAAGTTATCCTCGGGTACGCCATGCATATGTCGTATGCGATCTTCGACTGGTGCCTAATCTCCTACAACTTCCTGACAAGTTGCTTTTAAAGACGAATACAAATCCATTCATGGTGAAGAAAATGTAAATGTGGCAAGTAGATTGTATTTAATATGCTACCATGTATCTATTTCTCTGCAAATTTCTTAATGAATGTATTATGCCCTAGCCCAGGCATGTAGAGTACCATAGAATGAATGAAGCCATAAGAATTCTGCTAAAAAGGTTTCGTCGGTGTTCTAAATGCTTTCACATTGTGTTATATGTTCTTCCGGAGAAGCAACACCATTATAACTCAAGGTGGTGTGAACACATTTGTCACGGTGGAAGCAATTATGCATAGCTGCATGTACTTGTTCCAATGTATCCAAGTGGAACCAGCGAGTAGACCACCATCAAGCAGTTGTCCCTTGAAATAGAAAGTTGATCGTGCACAACCATTCATCCTCATTACCATCATAGTCTTCCATCTACTGCAAATATTCCCTGACCTCCATTTGACCATGGAATCGAGGTGCATGGTCCGCCCTCGAATGTGGCAGGCCAATGAGGCAAACAATTTTGTGGCGTTGAGCAAGCTTTGGAGGGGAGCTTAGGCAGCTATCAAGAACACCACAAACGTGTCTTGCTAGATCATATGCACCTTTAGCCCATTGGTGGCACATGATACTGGTAGTGTCAGAGATGGATTGCACGTCTTCCCATCGCAAGATGTCATCACGAATAGGATCCACATTTTTATTTCCTTGGGCAGTGATGTTATAGATTGTATTGACATCCTCATCAACATCAACAGGTTCCACAAAGGGGGATCCTTGGTCATTATTTAGGGGAATGACTATGCGTTGAGTGTCATTCTCAAAGTTGATATAACACTTTTGAAAGACAAGTCAACATTATTCGCATAGCATCAAGGTCGACCCAAGAGAGTAGGGAAGTCATCAGCTTCAGTAAGTTCAACACCTCGAAATCACCCTTGAACGCAACTCCCAAGTTTTTGACAATGGCATCTTTAAGAATGTCGCACGAGTCTTGTTGGCCATGAACAAAACATGGGGAGGATTGCTACGTGGAGCTCCCCATCTTTTTCCAGGTGTCTTTGGTGAGAACATTAACCTTCGTGCTAGTGTCCACTAGGATATCATGAATCATCCAGCGATCAATGGATGCATTGACAAAGACCTCTTTGTCACATTCTCGATTTGGTTGGATATGGGTTTCTTGTCATTGTGCATAGTTCAAACGACAATCCTCTGAAGGCTTTGTTGTTTGTTGTTGTAACCAATTCTTGAGGAGAGGGATAATGTCCTCAATAAGGAAGAGTTTTCACAGCTCTCAAAACTCATCATGCCCTGAGTCCATGGGTATCGTATTTCTTTGCATCTCAGCCCGTATGTTAGCATCCTTGTCCTTTAAGAACTCAATTTCGCATTGTAATTCTAGAACTAAGACCATTATGTCATGCAACACTTCTTTCTGACGATAAGCATTGGGATAGTGTTGCGCACAAGGTTCTTCATGTTGAACCTTTTTAGCAGATGGATTTTAAACTAGTTGGGAATGGTCACCACTCTGTGTAATAATATTAATCTTGTGACCAGTTGGTGGAGTGGTAGGGTGCGGTCTCCACTGAGCATTTGGAATTTTTACAACATGTATCATCTTAACGACCTTCTCATTATGTTCTTTAGTAATGGCAGTATACAAATTGGGACATTCTTCCAAGCGATGCTCATTTTTACAAAAGGCGCAGGTTGGATAAACCGTGCAGTCATGCTAGTAGTGGTTTAGAGAGTTGCACTTATAACATGTCCAAGGTGGAAAATGACCACCTCCGCATCCATTTCCACGCCCTCGACCTCTGAAAGATCAACTTCCACCAAGATCTTGGTTGTTAGCTATATAAGTTTGGTGCGTACCTCATGTGTGTGCTTCATGAATCTCATTAATGACTCAGCAATCATTGGCATCATGCATATATGCATCACATATTCGACAGTATAGTGACACTTTGGCTTGGGTGGCACACTAAAGTAGGGACAACTCCTTCCATCATGATCTTTGTTGCAAATCTCATAGGACTGTTTAATACAACATGAACATTCCTCCATGGACAATTGGTCTTGTTATGGCCTTCCCCTTTGCAGTCAACACACCACAAGCCGTTGTTGGTGTTGTGAGCATGATTGGTCGTAAGCTTCTCCAACTGAGAAACCATCGCAGCAAACTAAGCCTCCATAAAGGGTTGATGCCCGTATCTATACTTCCCACAATGTTGACACAGGGGGCGGCTTCCAATGGCCTCACATGGCTCAATGAAAGTCTTGTGGGATAAGACTCGTCGAAACAAAAGTAATAAACCTCCCACAATCCACTAAGCATGCTACGTCAGGTTAATCTCAAATGATAGGTTCAAAAGAAACGTTTTGAAATGCACATCATACATACACACACACTCTCTCATTGAACTCTTGTTTGATATATTTTAAGGCAACGATGCTTTGTTGCTCAAACTTAGGGATATCAAATTCTTGGAGAAAAAAAATCTTCAACAATTCATAATTCACAACCGCTTGTTGAGGATCAAATTTTTCATAATTCACAACTTCTTTCTAACGATGAGCATTGGGATAGTGTTGCGCACTAGTTGGGAATGATCACCACTCCGTGTAATAATATTAATCTTGTGTCCAATTGGTGGAGTGGTAGGGTGCGGTCTCCACTGAGCATTTGAAATTTTTGCAACATGTATCATCTTAACACCCTTCTCATTATGTTCTTTAATAATGGCAGTATACAAATTGGGACATTCTTCCAGGCGATGCTCATTTTTACAAAAGGCGCAGGTTGGATAAACCGTGTAGTCACGTTGGTAGTGGTCTAGAGAGTTGCACTTATAACATTTCCAAGGTGGAAAACGACCACCTCCGCATCCATTTCCACGCCCTCGACCTCTAAAAGATCGACTTCCACCAAGATCCTGGTTGTTAGCTATATAATTTTGGTGCGTACCTCATGTGTGTGCTTCATGAATCTCATTAGTGACTCGGCAATCATTGGTATCATGCATATATGCATCACATATTCTACAGTATAGTGACATTTTGGCTTGGGTGGCACACTAAAGTAGGGACAACTCCTTCCATCATGATCTTCGTTGCAAATCTCATAGGACTATTTAATACAACATGAACATTCCTCCATGGACAATTGGTCTTGTTATTGCCTTCCCCTTTGCAATCAACACACCACAAGCCGTTGTTGGTGTTGTGAGCATGATTGGTCGCAAGCTTCTCCAACTGAGAAACCATCGCAGCAAACTAAGCCTCCATAAAGGGTTGATGCCCGTATCTATACTTCCCACAACGTTGACACAGAGGGCGGCTTCCAATGGCCTCACACGCTTCAATGAAAGTCTTGTGTGATAAGACTCGTCGAAACAAAAGTAATAAACCTCCCACAATCCACTAAGCATGTTACGTCAAGTTAATCTCAAATGATAGGTTCAAAAGAAGCGTTTTGAAATGCACATCATACACACGCACACTCTCATTGAACTCTTGTTTGATATATTTTAAGGAAACAATACTTTGTTGCTCAAACTCAGGGATATCAAATTCTTGGAGAAAAACAATCTTCAACAATTCATAATTCACAACCACTTGTTGAGGATCAAATTTTCAATACCATTTGTGCACACAATCCAATAAAGTAGTGGCAAATTCAATTGTTTTTTGCTCAATGGAAGTTATACCTCACGCTAACCAAATGAATTCACACTTGTGAACATGTTTTGTTGTATTTTCAATACCTATATATTCATGCAAGTGAAGTGTCATCTCATAGTAGACTGTTGGTATACTAGGTGGTTGCAGTGGACCTTGTTGTGGTGTTCCTCCAGTTCTTCCTAAACCTTATGGTGGAGATCTACCAACTCCTCTCGAGTCGCCCCCTGATCCTCCTATAGCCCCAGTAACACCATTGTTGGTGCTGCCTCTTACAGCAATAGGTGCACCAAAAATAATGGGCATTGAAGGAGGTTTATTAGTTATTGCTGGGCCTATATTTTGCCGAGTACTTACATTTGGTCCACCGGCATTCCAAGGTGAGCCATAGGTCTTACTTGCAATGGAAAATTAAATATTAACAGTAAATTGTTATTTTGGGTTTGCACTCCCAGAGATTCCTTAGTCTCGGCTTCATATTCAACTTCAAATTTTGCACTGTCAATATACCCATTTCTAACAAGAATTCCATCAGACTCAAATGCACGAACATGCGTTGTGGTGGGGGAATTGGGCCCATTTGGATTGGGTTTCACTATCATCAATGCTTGTCATGCTTCTTTTGTGCGTACATGTGCCAACAAAGGGCGTCGACCCATGGTTAGAGAGAACTCACCATGCCTTTCTGCCCTTTTACGGATTCTCATAGCACTTCCAATATCCTTGCATTTGCCCCTAGGATAGTTCTCTCATAGCCTTACATATAGCTTCATCATACTTACACTTCTGCAATTCTCATTGACTAACTTCCATGTTGAACTACCAATGCATACCCCTCCATTTCCCCACCAATTGCGTTGTTCATGCGTGAGAGAATTTCGCCGTCCATGGGGAAGTTCTCAAGCCCAAAATCAACCATAAGTTTCTTAATCTTTGTTCCTTCAGAAAGTTAAATTGTGCTTCTTTTGGACAAGAGTATGTAGAGACAGTGTATTTCGATATGTAGATATTGAGTGCTCCTTTCCACCACACGTCCACCGCATGTGTCCAAGTAACTTTCAACTTCGCTAATGTTATCCAATGCTCTATTGACAAAAGAGCCTTTCATCCATAATTTCTTGAACGATCTTGCACATATGCCAAAAGCCAAGCATGCAATTGAATGGATAATGCTACAAAGAATGTTTCATATAAAGAATCATATGGATGATATTCTACCCATGTGCACGTAGAAACTCTTGGTTCAAGACACTAAAGCACAAAGTTCTCCTCTATGGTACTAAGCCAACATTCGACATTCCAAAGAAAGTCGCTCAAGCATCTTTCTAACACCATACTAACAAGTGCAATGAGTCCTAACAACGGAACCAAAATGTTGGGATTTTTTTTATCCTTAGTTCCACATGACTAAGTACTAATGGCGCGCTTAGAAGAAGGAAGAATCCCACGTGCTAGCACGTCGGCATATCACACGAATGACCTTGCACGTTCACACGAGGCTGTAATGGCCCCAAATGTTTTGATACCACTATAATATCCCTTTTGGGGAAATTAGAGCAAAATTGGATTTTCTAGTAAAGCATACAAAATGGAACAAACCATACAACTTAAATATGCAATTGATAATATCC
Organism: Torreya grandis; assembly: GCA_037957365.1. Taxonomy (NCBI): domain Eukaryota; kingdom Viridiplantae; phylum Streptophyta; class Pinopsida; order Cupressales; family Taxaceae; genus Torreya; species Torreya grandis. The sequence continues at coordinate 639,937 of JARHVA010001981.1, read as the reverse complement.
AACTATAATATTCATTTAAACACTGAAGAATACATATAAATGAAGTTGTAAACTCACAATAACTTCTTATAGCAATTTGGCACAAATGTGATTCCTGATTGAAATCACCTCAATGTTTAAGAGGGTTTTTTTCCTTCAAACCTCAAATGAATAAGATGGTGTTTGTCCTCCAATCCATAATAGAAACCAAAAGGGTTTTCGTCATCCTAATCTCTGTACTCCAAAGGGTTTTCATTCAAAGAGAGAAGAAGTTGAATCAAAGGTCAAACTCTAGAATGAAGGTTTTGATATAACAAAAATTTGATGAATTACATAGGAAAGAGCATGCTTATATAGAAAATGCATAAGGAGAGGGGGGAGAAAGAAACTTTATGAAAAAGAAAGAAATGTGCCCCCCTCTAGTGGGATCACTATTGATCCATAGTGTCTTGTTTGTCACTTGTCAAAAAGAAGGGAATCAAAGGAGACAAGATCAACGACCTATTTTGTCTTGTCTTCCACCTTCATATGCTTCCAATCTTTACTTCCACATGCTTCTAAAATGTGTCTCATTCATACATGTGAAGAGGAATCGGCTACAATAAACCTCTGTCATCCTCCTCCCATGTGCACATGCTTCCAAACCACCTTTTGTCTTCTCTTTCATTCTAAAACAAGCTTCCATCTAAGGTTGGCACCCCAACTATTCACCCTTGTCTTCTTCCCCTAAAAAACAAAGACATGTGAATATTAAAGACAAAGTACTTGTCTTTTAGTGGAATGGGACACTCTACTTTCTTCACATGTAGTTGATCTCATGTGAAATCTCCGTGGTCCATGCCACATCATCCACAAGCCACATCACCTACTACATCATCAACTACATCACATGTCATATCACCATGAATAGTGATAGTAAATAGTAATTTATGAATAGTGCATATGTGAATAGTGACTTGACATTATTATTCCTTTACATCACCCGACTTAACTTACGAGATTGAAATAAGCTAACAATCTTTCGCAAATGTCTCATAAAGAAAAATGTGACATTATAGAAGTACACGATCTAGACCGGTTCCTATCAATTATGTCGTGTGATGGTGGATAGACCACTGTTACTTAGGTGCTTGAGTTAACACATTTAATCATCGTTACTACAAACATCACTCTAGAGTTATCCATTTGATGCATTCACACAATGCATATACTTATCTAGTATCACAAAAGTAGGATTAATACCAAAGAGATTTAACATATCAAAATTTGTAGATAAAATATTAGTTCCATTGATCTCATTTGATAAGTTTACAAAGCTACTTCATGCAATACACAATCTCTCCAAATCTCTATCTTGACAAAAATAACTCATCTACATCCAACAACACTTTATAATCAAAGCTAAAGGGTATTTCTACACAAGCTAACCCCTTCTAAGGTTGTCTCATTAATACATTATAGATGACAAGTCAATGACTATTTCAAAAAAAGAAGTTGTGGCGAACTGTTATAATTAAGTTCCTTTTGATTCAAGCCTAACAACCCATATGTTCTCTTTCTATGCTAGATATTTGCATTTTTGCTCCTCTCTCGCATACCGATGCTAGATTCACGCTTGAGTAATCTTCGATGCTTCCGGGAACTCCTTTACAACTGTCTTTGCTTTATGCGCCCTTGTCCTAGTCTTGAGCTTTTTCGAGTCCTGCATCTTATGTTCCTCGTTCTTCGTTTCCTTATCTTTTGCAACTCAATCTTTCGCACCCAGGTCTTCCTCATTTTTCCATGTCTCTATTTTGTGTCGTTCTCTCCCACACCAAGGTTCTTCGCGTTGCTCTTGTGCCATTACATCTCCACACCATGGCTCCAAAATACTTAGAATACAGTATTACAAAATTTGGGGTCCAACAATTAGCTAGCTTTGACTGTGGGACTGCATTCTCTAGCTTGATGCACGAAAACTCCATATTCTTTGGTAACTAGTGCCTTACCCATCATGTGGGTCCATATAGATGGTGTGCAACACACACTTTCATGCCCCAATCCCGTCATCTAATAACCAGTTTGCCATATGTCATCGTATTCATCAAAAAGACGACCTCCTTAAGAGTCGTCGACAACTCACTTCATTTCATGGTTCAACTCTGAACTTCCCTTTTCACTTACATGTTCTTATTAGAAACTCTCTTCACTTATAGCCTTAATGATCATTCTCGGTGTACCATTAAAACTACCAATGAACCCTACATAGGGCGTACTCCAAAGCTTTTTATTTACTTTAAAATTTTTGAGGGCAAGTAATAATCCCACTCCATGGGGTCACTTATCTAAGGTACTTAGATGAAAAATATTAGAGTTTCCAACTCTCAAGCTCATCGTTTCATTTGTCTTATTTTCACTTAATTGGACAACATACTGAAGATTTACATAAGAACCAACAATTTAATTCATTATTTTGAAAAGTCAGGTCGTTCATGAGCCATATGCTTAGCAACTTCCATATGTCTTCTACCAATGGTGGTCTTGCGCCTTGCACAACCTCCTAACCTAGATGTTCCATCTCTTTGGGTGCATTATACGTAATTCCCAACCCTCATGTTGCATTTTTGCACATTGCGCACTCTCACAACTCAACTGATCCAACCCACTAACCGCACGTTTATCCTTCCGCTGCTCCTTCACACGCTTCAAAAATCTGCTTTCAATTGTGCTTTGAGGGATGCCCATACCCAATTCCAAAGCTTCATTTTTTATGCACGTCGAGATGATGCTAGCAAGGATGGCAACGTTGGGTTTATATTGTGTCAAATGCATTTGCTTTCAAACTCCAAGCCATGTTCATCAAGCCCATTTTGTGTATATTCAACAACCATTGTCATGAGATCACATTTTGGTAAGGTTTTTTTTCAAACACTTCAGGGGCATCTACCAAACTGCATTTGTTTAAAAGTTTCCACAATATTTTTAACAAGTCCACTATGTGCATATCTTGAAATCAATCAATTACAATCCATGAGACCACATTTCATAGAGGCATTTTGTCAAACAATTCCATGGGCTTGCCCTGGCTACCTTGAGAGGAACAAGTACAAAATCCATGTGGAGGCATTAAGGCTCAATTCCACTGAAAACACCTTGTCCCCAATTATATTCGCATAAAACACTAGTGTTACACCTACAATCCCTATAAAACTAAGTACTCACAAATTTTACAATAATTGAGGTTTCATGAGATTGATTTCATGTATTTCAAAACGACCAATAACAAAACAATCCATCATTCCAGGTGGGCCTAGGAAGGGATAAATGCATGAGTTCTAAATCTTTTCTCCTAAAAACATGATCAAATCCAATGAAATACAAAATCCATCAGTTTTTCAAACCTGTTACACCTATTAATAATAGGAAAATCATCTACATACATCACCCAAAAGAGCACAACTTAAGAGATAAGTTAAGAACAAGTATTAGCCAATTTCAACAATATGGGGAACACTTGACAACCTGCTAAGATAGTTACATGACGCTCATAAGATTTACCCAAAAAAATGCAACATTCTTGTGTCAATTCTAAATCAAGGGCATCCCAATGTGAATTAGAGACCAATTCAAAAAATGTAAAGACCTCAAGTCTATGTACGCACAAGAGGAAAGCCATAAGCTTTTGTATTTCTATCGTATGTTGAGATGTAAATGGTCTGAAATTGTTCCTTGCATATTGCAAAGCATCAGTTCTGCTACCTCCTTGTAGAGTGTGCACAAATCACAAGCGATGAAGTTTAAATTCAAGTGAAGATTTATTTTGCAGGGGTTCCTCATGATAAGTCTCTGATACATTTCAACAAAGGGAGCTTTCAAAAATATTACACATGGTTCATTAACCTTCCTTACAAAGCAATGTCCATGTTCAAACAACCCTTGTCTATAAAAACTCAATGCACTTATCATGTTTACAACATGGTCACCAAATTCTAATTCCATGTATGTCTTGGCTATAGTAGGGTAAAATTGCTTGTCATCAGCTTTACCATATTTATTCAATGTGGGATTCAGTTCCTTTTGTGATCCTGCCCACATATTTGTTGGCCCTATTTCACTCAACTTTGTATTCAATTTAGCAATAATTGCTTTCTGATCAACACCAAACCCATCTACAAGTTTTTCTAAAGCCGTTTCAATTTCTTGTCCAACTGAATCAACCACATCCTAAGTCTCTGAATAAAACCACTTCTACTTATTTGAATTATTGTAGATGGGATATTCCGTATGTTCAAGGTCTCTTGTGATTTCTTTGCATATTCAATCTCTATTTTAGCTTTAGCCAACTTTCCTTCAAATCAACCAACTTTCACCAATTTACCTTCAACAAGTATATATACAATATCCTCTACACAACTTCACCAAAACAAGTTCTCTAGTAAGAACACATCTAACCAACACCTTGTGAGCACAAGAAACCAACATTGGGAAGAGGAAAACACCACAATGTTGCTACAATTATTGAAAATGCACACCAAAAGTGGAAAATAATAGGAAAGAAAACAAACCAAAATTATTATGCACAAGGGAAAACATAACCCTAATAGGGGTTTACAAACCAATTAGCAGGGTCAAACAAGATTAGCCTTTTCTTAATTGTTTGGGAACAACAGGGGAGGTAAAGGCAACCAAATCTCTATGGAACATAAGAAACATGAGATTTGGCTTGGGCAGAAACACGTAGGCTCTGAAGAACGAAACAACAAAGGAGTCTCAACGTCCATTTTTAAGAAGTTAGGAAAGACTCAGACTAGAGGGGAAACACAAGCTCGTATATTGGAAAGAAAACTCAGCTCTATATAACCAAGGCATCAATCTAAATTTAATGCATGAAGCGATAACCTATTGGAAGATGATTCCTTTAAAGTGGCGATGTCTTCTTCTATTGTGAAGGGCAAGGCATTATCTTTAGGCATTGTACTGAGAACTTCCTGCTCTTGAATCTAACCAATATGTTACCAGTCCTGTAGTGGGTACATTTCTTCTTACATCCTAATTTTTTCAGAAGAGGATTCCCCCAAAGGTTGGGAAGAAGATAAGGAGAATGGTGCATCTCCTCTCATGCATTCATCCCCTCTAAGACCTACTTCAAAGGCAGGCAGAGGAAGAGGAACATCTTTCCATTCAGAAGGAAAATCTTCCTTACATGCTTCAAGGAATTGATTTGGAACAAAGACTACATGATGTTGAAAATCCTCGGCAACTCTTTTCTTGTTGCATGATGTTCAACTCTGCTTTAAAAAATTATGTTTGCTTATGCTCAACCTCACCACTTTCTTCTTTTCAACAATGTGAAGCTTGTGTTCATGGTTCATTTCATGTTATTGAGATGAGGTTAAAATTGGATTCTCACTACACCCTTCAATTATTTCTCTCCCCTGAGTTGGGTTGTGCTCGGCCACGTGCGCACAGTAGGCGCAAAGTCGCACCCTTCACCTACAGGGCCACATCTGGTGCACTTGGAAGGTCAGGCAAGCCCAACCTTCTAAGGGCATAGGGTGCCGGTACATGACTGATGGTTCGAGAAACCAAGTACATGAAAAAAATTGTTTTTTAACCTTAACAAATGTTTTCAAACTTGACTCTCAATTCGATGACAAAATTTTATGTTTATAATGAAATTTGACCATGGGAATTTTGCGAACAACAAACCTAAAATAAAAGGGGCAACGTCTTGGGTCCTATTGTCACATCCAATGATATTGATCCAAATACCTAAGTTGAGGTGTTATCAAATTCCCTTAAGATTTGATCTAATTTTTTAATAGTATCCATATGGGCACACAATTGTCGTAGGAAAACTTTGCGTATATTCATTCCTGGTCTATTATCTATCAATACATGTTTGAGTGTTTTACTTTGAATTTGAGCTTGAATGAATAATGGTAAAATTTGCTTTATTGTGTGTTTGGTGGGTAATTCTTCCTTCGAAAAGGAAATGAATTCTTCAATATCCTTTATCATGTTTAAAATCAAAGCAAAATACATAAGCTCTATATTTCAGTATCCTTCATTGTGTTCATTGAAGCAAAATATGCGGACTCTATATTATTTTGTGTAGTTGTACCACACAATGCCGCACAAAGTTTATCCTTGTAAACATTGTAGTAATTCAAGGAGAGAAATCTTGGTATGGGTATTTTTTATTTGATCAATGATATTATACCCCTTGGTTTGAGTGGATGACTTTGGGGAGGATGGAGGGGGATGAAGAGGAACATGTCAACTAACTCTATTTAGAGGCACACTCCCTCTCCTAGTTTTGACAGCATGGATTGCAGAATCCAATAAGTGGACTGCAGAATCCAATATAAGTCTTATGCAAAAAATGGGCACGGGATAATCGCTGAGATAACCAAGAACCCTGAAGGGAGGACAAAAATGAGTCATACATGCCCCATGGCACCTAGTGGTAAAAAGAATCACTTCGGAATAAACATTACAACGATATAAATTGAGAAAGACCATGGATTGTTCATTATTATTTTTATAGATTTTGTATAGTAAAGGGAAACATGTAGAGATTACATTCTTAGATTGAGTTAAGAAATAGAAACTACGTTAATCCATTATGCCCATGAAGAATTTGTGAATACAAGAAATCAGAAATCAAGGACAAAAATTAGGTTAAAACACAATTTTTATGAAACCCTAAAAATGAAGGATGAAACCCTAAAAGAGACTTTGGGCTTGACGTGCCATATATAAATAGTGGGTTCGCCAATATGTTTTACCTTATTTTTTATTTAGTATGATCTAATAAGATATAAATTTAAACTAATTCAAAATGCATGAAATATAACGATAAACATATATTTGAATGTAAATAACATAATCTAATTTGACAATGAAACTTACTAACTATAGAAAGTACTAAAGGGATTAAGATACTTAGCGGTATTTTAGACTATGCATGTATGTGTGAATGCATATGTTAAAAACGAGTTCAAAGTGGACTATGGGTCACTCGAATCAATTTTTGTGTTTCTATGTGCGCCTCAACAAGTTTGTCAACATCTAAATAGTGTCGACTGGCAATATGTGCCGAACCTAATAGTTTTGTCTCGTTGATTCTTGCTCCTTTATTTATGCATAGGCAACTACACTTGCTTAAGATGTTTCTTTGTGTGTTCTCTATAGAAGTTGATTGTGTGTGCCATCTCAAGAAATTAATATCCTCTTTAAAACCCAAGGTTCACTTTGACACTTCCTTTGAACATGCAAAAGGAGAAAATGGGTGGATTGAGCTAACCCCAACCACTCCCCATTGAATGGTTGAGTGTTGCCTACATATCCAATACATCGAAGAGGGACGTCAAATCACATGTAGTTCTTCTACTTAGGTGAATGTGTGCAATAGTGCTCCTTCAAATAATGCAACCTGTAATCTAGCTTTCTACACTTGATAATTTGACAACTTTGACTTGGCTTTGGAGTGCTTCAGACCTAGCTAAGACATACTTTAAGTGAGTTATGATAGTATTGGGAAGAATAGGGTAGTCCACTTGAATGTGCAAATGATTTTCTGTGAATAGTATATTCTTACTAGATTCCTAATAGACCTAAACCTATTGCGTATTTATATGGGACTCTTTGGGTAGCTTCTCATGTAATCGACATGCAAAACATACGCATTGACCCATAGGAGTAATTTGAATTTGAAAAGTAACTGGTGATCATGGAGTTGCCTTCGACTATTATGTTTTTACTGCCCTTTTTGTGGCCATTTTTAGACCTTCCACAAGGGCAATTGCCTCCCAATTGTTATTTGATTCTTTCGAGATGAATCATTTTGTTTCAATCCCCATAGCAAGGATTTTGCTCCCACTATCCCAGGGTTGCCTCTGGAAAAGGCATCAAAGTTATGTTTAGCCTAACCTAGGATCATGGAAATTCATTTTGCCAATTTCTTTTTCAATGAGGGCTCATGAAAATATGGAGATAATAACATCATTAACTTATAGGTCAAACACCTATAACTTTAATCCACTGTTAATCTAAAGGATAAATATTTAATTTAAAAACATGCTTTTCAATAATTCAGAATTTTGTCATGTAATGTACAAGTGATTATGTACAAATGTGAATCACTCAACTAAAACAGCTATCATTTTCAAACTTCATTAAAATATTCGTGATTGAATAGAAAACTACTTTCGTGTGATGCACAATATAATTTTTAAGCTCAAACTAAAACCCTTTTTTTAATAATTTCATTACATTATTCTCCATTGATGCAAATAAAGAGGAATATAAAAAAATTATCCAAGTGATAGATCATTACAAGTAAATTACAATCATAATAAAAAGATTAAATAAAAAATATATAATTATAATACAAAGCATAATGGCAATGGTCAAATACTAGTACATATATCTTAAATAATTTTATCTGAAAAATGTCACTAGATATCAATCTAACTTCTTCTCCTTTGCATACTTTTTTGTTGACTGATGATAGATACCCTCAATCTCACCACAACACTATGTTGGACTCAAAAAAAAAAAAAATGTGAAAAATGCAATACACCCCAAGCTCCACTATGTGCCTAAGATTTGAATTTTAAAGAGGAAAAAAAAACCTTGTGACGGTCAAATGGACGTCAAATTTAAGGTCATTTGTTAATTGTAATCGCAAACAATACAACATGCCACCCCACAACCATTGTAGGATGCCTATCAACATAATAATTTTAAATGCTAGTAAAATTAGATCTTGCTATGTACCTAATTAAGCATTATTAGCTATCAAAAGTTGCTATGGTAGGATATAACCAACCATTCTGTAGGGATGCGCCTTGTCATATGTGTCCCTTGCCCACTTTTCCTTATCGTTCAAATTGTGGCCTTCATTAAGTATAAGATACCAATTTTTTTTCCAAACAAATGACTTTTTTAACTCCTCTTTCTTAAGAGAATATTACATCTAAGAACAATTTTAAAAAACAAAATTTACATAGAAAAATATATAAAAAGAGCCCAATGAGATTAGCGTAGATGAAACAGAGGCTCATGGGTACTTGTGTGACCATGGGAACATTTGAAGGTAAAGTTTGAACTTATTATTGTAAATTGCACGGGACACGTTTTAGTATTACGAACCCAAACCCACCCATGTACACTTCGCACTCGACCTTTAACAATTTCAAGCAATTAAAAAACATTGCAAGAGAAGAACTAGTTGTGGTGGCACAGAGCAAGGCTAAGGAGAATGTATCGATTTTAGGGCAGGCACAACAGAGTCTCATGTGTACTTGTGTGACCATGGGAACATTTGAAGGTAAAGTTTGAACTTATTATTGAAATCCATACAGGTCACTCTTTTAGTATTACGAACCCAAACCAACTCATGTACACTTAGCGCTCTACCCCAACAATTTCAAACAATTAAAAAATATTGCAAGAGCACTAGTTGTGGTGGCACATGGCAAGGCTAAGGAGAATGTATTAATTTTAGAAAAAGAAATATATTTATATTTTACGCTTATGTAATGTCATATAGTTTTGTGGTCAAGAGTGGGGCACACACTTTATTTTAATGGAAAAAAATATTTAAAAAGATTTAACAAATATACCATATACAGAATTAAAATGAAATAGTGAAGTTTTGTTTATTGATAGCACTGTCCAAACCTTTTCTCCAGAAATACTTGTTTGAGGAGTGGGTTAACTAATTCAAGCTCATTTCAAAAAAAACATAACGGAATTTTATTGGTTAAATGAAATAGTAAACTTACAACGTAGAAAGAAACTTTATTTTTATTTTTTTAAATTGAAAGGCAGTGGAAGAAAAGAAAACAAATACAATTAAGAAAACATTCACAACAAACTAGATAACAGAGAGAAAGCTAAAAATTAAGAGTTTGTTCAGTGAAGGAAGAAAAACTTTGTTCTTCCCATAGTTTATCGTGTTGAAGTTTGATTTGTTTGGAAAGGAGAATATGTTAGGAAGTTCAAAATTTACAAAGGTTTGGTTTCGCCCGGTTTGCAAATTTTAAAAATATAATCCTAAAATATAATAATCAAAATTATATAAATTTTATATTTAAAAAATATATAATTGTATGCATTTATTAAAAAAATATAAATATGTATTCTCTTTCTTCATTAGGTCTGATTTTTCTTTCCTTTTTCCACATTTCCTATGTATTTAATATATTGAAATATATATATTGTGTAAATATACATATACATACACATGTGCACTTATACTTGCATATCCTTGAGAGCATGATATCTTAAATAAATTTATCTGAAAAATGTCGATATATGTCAATCTAACTTCATCACCTTCTCTGCATATAGATATTAATATAACTTCATCACCTTCTCTCCATACTTTTTGTTGACTGGTGATAGATACCCTCAATCTCGCTACACCACTACTCTTTTCGAGAAAAAAGGGGCTTAATTTTAAGAAAAACTTCTTTATGACAGTCAAATTTAAAGTTGTCCATTAATTGTTATGGACTCACAAACATAGAAGCAAATCTTATGCAGTCATTACTCGAATGCAATTATTGGGCTAAAGAAAGAGAGATTGACGAAAGGCACATTCATTTGGACCTCCTGCAGGGTCTTTAGTTAGAATTTTTTTTTGAGCTAGTGAGGCTCTCGCCTCAAATGCATGCATCACTTACTATCCCAACCACTAAGAAAGCTTCTTGAATTGTCACCACGGTTCACCTTGCCTAGCATGTGCCCACGCAACAGTCACACTCACATGTGATCCCACTGACTCGGAAATTTCTCAAAATCACAAAGGGGATTGGGTGGGTCTCTCAGCGTGTCAGAGAGTCAAGAGGTTCATTCAATACCATCCCCTGAGAAAAAATTTCCATGCCCAAATAGTCCATTTAGTCCACATGTGCACACATTTTTTTGTTTTTTCTGTTGAGTTAACATAGAAAGGAACCCAGGGACATTTTAATTCAAAGAATTTGCAAATATAGCTCCATTTACCATAAACCAAAGATTTACCGAAGGCTATTTGAAAACTAAAGGTTGCACAAATATATTGCAAAAGCCATGAAGTATCTTCATAGAAACAAATTTATGAAATCATTATTTGAACATGGTTATTGAAATAAAGAGAGAGATTGACAAAGGCATCGTCCATTGCACTCATGTAGCGTTTTCAGTTGGTTTTTTTTTTTTTTTTGAGCTGGTGAGGCTCAAGGCTCAAATGGATGCATTCGTCCTGCTTACCATCCCAGCTACTAAGGAATCTCCCTGAGTTACCACCATAGTTCACCATCCCACGTTGCATGCTCACACTATGGTCACACTCACATGCAATTCCACCAACCCGAGAAATTCGCAAAATCGCAGGAGGACAAAGGAAGGCCCCTTCGTTTGTCCATCAGTAAAGTCATCCTCCCCCCTTCAAGTGGTAAGGAGCCAAAAGTCTCACCTCCGCACACCAGCAAAAGGGTTCTCCTACTCTAATGGTCCATTTAGGCCACAAATGCAAACAATTTTCTATCGAGTTAAATGGAGAAAAGAGCCCAAGGTCATTTTTATTCAAATAATTTGCAAATATCATTCAATTTACTGTATAATAAACAAAAATCAAAGCCATCTGAAAACAGGAACACAAATGGAAATCCAAATGCCACAGTATTTTCGTATAAATAAACTCATGCAATCATGAGTTGAACACATGAATTGGGATAAAGAAAGCGATTGATAAAAGATACCTTTGATTGCACTCCCCCAGTATCTTCATTTGAGCAATATAATGATTCTCAAAAACTTGGCAGCAGCTATTTTTTGTTTTGTGATGCTCAAGTGCACTACTTTCCATTGGTGGTGGAAAGTACTTATTTCCTATGCCAGAAAAGCCAATATAGTTAACATAAAAGCAGCCACAGATTTTAATTTAAGAAATAAATAAATAAGTTATTTTTGTAGCTTTTTTCAAACAAAAGCTTAATAGCTTCCACACAGTTCATCCAAAAAAGCTATGACAATGTTTCTTGAGAAAATCTTCAATCCTTGATCGATTAAGTTACATGTACACCAGGGACTCATGGTAAGAATAGGCGTTTCTGTATGGCCTTTGAGGAAAAAGATTTGCTCTCTTCATTTGAGGAATATAATGATTCTCAATGTCCTGCTTGGTAGCAGCGATGTTTTGCTTTGTGAGGCTGCACTACTTTCCAACGGTGGTGGGAAGCACTTAATATCTTGTGCAAAAAAATCAATAAAATCAATACACTTAGATAAAAACAACCATGACTTTTAGTTTAAGGGATAAATAAAATAGTTATTTTTGTAGCTTTTCTAAACAAAACCTTTATAGTTTCTATGCAGTTCAATCTTCTTATCTTGTGCAATAAAATCAATACACTTAGATAAAAACAACCATGACTTTTAGTTTAAGGGATAAATAAAATATTTATTTTTGTAGCTTTTCTAAACAAAAGCTTTATAGTTTCTATGCAGTTCAATCTTCTCTTCCCTGAAGATGGATCAAGTAGTGAGATCCAAAACGTCAGAAAATAACTTTATTACGCAGTTGATTCCAAAACAACACTATTTATTATTACATTGTGAGACAACTAACATCAAAACAAAAGCTATACCAATGTCTTTTTGGAAAAATCTTCAATCATAAATTAGTTTTTCTCAAACCAAAATCTATAACAACGTCTTCTTGGAAAAATCTCCAATCATAAATTAGTTACAGGTATACCTGGGGTCTCAATGTAAGGATAGGCATGCATGCATCGTCTTTGAGGAGATGGATTTGCTTTACTATTGACCTGCTCATGTCCACTCCATAATACTACAACACTCCACAAAAAGTGCCAGTTTCCACATTCCACCATAGCTTTGCAAACGTTTAAGAAAAAAATCAAATTAAATGCCTCCAGGCAAGGATGGCCATTCCCATATTGTCTTTGAGGAGAAGGATTTGTTTTACTGTTAGGCCGCTCCTGTCTACTCCATAACACTACAATACTCTAGAGGAAGTGCCTTTTGCCACCATCTGTCATAGCATTGTCAATGTTTAAGTGGGAAAAAATCAAATTCAATGTTGTTCATAAAACTTTAAAGGTAACAATATAGAACTATGAGAATTGAAAATGAAAGCCGTTTTTTAATATATAGAATTAACTGGTGAATGGTGTACTATGACCTCGGTATACAAACAGTCCATTATTAACAAATGTCAAAAATACAGACAGCAGATGCGTGAAAGTGGAATAAACGACACTAAAACACCCGGGTCTCATTCACTGATCTGAGAGAAGATAAAGTCTAGCTGCTCTTATAAAAGGATATGATCTAAATGAGCTTCCTCAATTATTAAGTCATCATCGTGCACATAAATTTCTTGTGATTGCTACACGTTTTGTCTGGTTCTTTGCTTAAGATCCAACATTGGGTGATTGAGGTTGAGCCTATTCTTGCAAGCATGTAAAAGTTCTACTTTTATGGCTGATTGCAGCTCCAAAACATGCTTCTGTAATACAGATTGCACCCAAAAGATCATTGATAGGATCTTTGTCTAGCAATTGCTTCTCATACCATAGTATGTACTTTCACAATTCATAGCTATATGGTGGATCTTACATTTTATACATTGTTTCTGAAAATATGCCTTTGAAAACAAACTACAGCTTGGCCTAGTGAAATACATGGTAATATGGTGGATATTACATGTTATAGACTGATTTTTAAAAATTGCCAGAAACGCTTTGGAAACAAAACTACAGCTTGGCCTAATTAAAATCATAGCAATATCATATGGATATCACGTTAAAGAATGATTCTCATACATAAAAAATCTTTCAAAAAAGGGCCTTTGAAAACAAACTACAGCTTAACCTAATTTTGATAATCTCTCTTAAACATCTTACTTTCTTAAAATACATGTTATGAACCCAAGGATTGTCACGTGGAAATTTGGGGGCAAGTACACATTGATCTCAGCATTTTAATTGTCAAAACTTGAAAATTGGTCGCCAAGCGAGGTCCATTTTGTGGATTTTTTGTTGTGCTGTCCATTTGCATTACATACCCAACACAAACTTAAGTAACAGCAGATCTTGCCTAGATCTAGCATGCCTCATCCATCTGCATTCCATGCCCAACACACATTTTATAAATGTTGACAGCAGATTTAGCCTGGAACTGACCTATTGCTACACGCAAATACAAATCATATCTGATAAAAAGTAAATGTCTAATGATAGAAAGCTTACAGAAGGCAGTAAAGCATCTAGGAGCTTGAGGGACTTCCTTGACGTGATTCTTTATCCTCTAAAGATATAAATTACCACATTGCAAATTAGAAAGCAATGAAAAACTGAGTTAGAGAAATTGCAATTAAATACATCCCCATCTACATAGTTTATATCCAAAATTGCATTGAAATTCAAAATTGGACTACTGCCATCAAGATTAATAATTTGACTCGTCATCATTGATCAACAATATTTCTCAAGATTCATGATCCGTAAACTAGGTAAATATTCCGCACTAAGCTTCACCAACACAGATCCTATACTCCTAGCTCATCAAATGATTGATAAACGACTTTCTAGACTATCAAGGATTTTATGCTTTCACAATCCATACAATAATGACCCAGCTTTTGGAATAACTGTGCATCCTTTTAATTGCTCTATGTTTCAGATCACTACCCATGATCCTTCATCAAGAGACAGAAAAGACTTATGTGGAACAGCAGACCCGTTCTCCTAGACTACTTTCAATGCTAAAACAGAATTTAAAAAGTGTTGGAAATGAAATGTACAGCATACTGAACATAAGAATGAAACATAAGAGAAGACAAAGCATAAGATGAACATATTATATGGCCTAAGGAAACCTGATGTAAGAAAAACACCACTGGGTGAGGCAGTTGCACTCCACTTCCACTATGTAATTCAATAATTGTACAAGTTTACTGCCTTCTCAAAGTCTTCGTGAAAATACTTTGCATTTGAATATATACAAATACCTATGCATGCTATACAACTTGCTCACTCACTCTCTCCTTTTCACACTCCAACTCATAAAACAACATACAATAAAGAAGATCCTCTACTAGGAACATTTCCCTTGCTTATAAAGACCCTCTCCACAACTTCGACACCAAAGAGAGCACGAATCAAAAGCCAAGAAGACTCAGAAGATGAAGAGAAACCGTTTGCAGCCATTACTCAAACTATTATGTGTCTCCTTGCAAAACCACTAATTTATGTATGGCAAAACCACCATTTAATTACAAAACCACCATTTAATTACAAAACCACCAAGTTAGTTACACAACCTCCACTTAAGCTTGCAAAACCACTGCTACATGACATTGCAAAACCACTAGGGAGGTTTTGCAACCAAGCCAAATGCACTAACTTCCGGAGGCCATGATTTTTGTAAACCACCTAGAGGAGTTGACTATCTATCTCAGCATTTAGAATGAATTGGTGATTGTATTTTCAGAACAAGGTTTAGAGGCATAGACAATGTCAGATCTGTCTGGTTTCCGCTCTTGAAATGAAGGTTTCAAGAGATTTAATCTTTAATCCAAGGATAATTTGTAGTTTTATTTGTTAATGCAGATCTATGGAGGCTTTTTATTGTAAATGGGGAAGCCAAGAAGAGCTTAATGAAGTGTAAACAATGGCTTGGCCAGCATCAGAGGATGGAAATTGTTGGAGCTTGTCACTTGAGTATGTGAATTAAATTTGCATTTTTAACCGTAAAATACAATCAATTTCTTTTAAGACATTATCAGATGAAAAAGGAAATTTCGAGCAGGCTGTCAAAACTTCTGAAGGACTATAATAATTATAGTCTGCGGTGTTTCTTTCTTTAAAGAAACATCATAAATAATACAGTAATTTTAAGGGCAATGTTCAATAAATATCCTTCATTAAAAATTTACCTAACTCATAGAGTTGACCAGTAAATTTAATTTTTTGTAGGGAGGTAAAGACTTTTACGTGTGATGGACACATACTGTATCACAGTGCCAGCAGAAGCTGTCGCATATATTTGATGACACTGACAGTAGCAGAGTGTCATAAATGAGGGACAAGACAAAGGGGCCTGACGAATCTTTGGTAGACTTAAGAATTGAAAAAGATATAGATAAAACTGGGGTAATAGCTAATTTTATCATTCCTACTGGAAGACAAAATAAGAATACAATGATATATCGTGGTTCATGATTCAAAATTCATACTGTATACTGTATACTCTTTAGTTTACTACATTGCACTAAAACATACTTTATACACTTTTACCACATTACACTAAAATATTAAATCTCTGCCAAAATATGCTATAAATAGACCGTGCTATTGTTGGATATTTAATTCTTTGTTGAAACTTTCCTTGACCTATTTAAATAGTAAGTCCTCTAGTCATGGAAAGCTGAACTAACTCTTTTTTTTTTTTTTTAAAGGGTTTTACTTTGTTCTCCTTTGCATCCCCTGCAACATAAAAGATAAGCCTCAAAACTCTTATATCTCTGCTATAATCTGTTTTGCATGCCCTGCAACTTAAAAAGATGAGTCTCAAACTCTTATTTCTTTCGTCTATCACATTCCCAATGTTTTCTTTTAAAAATACTACTTGTTGCTTTAACTTTACTTCCGTTGAATGGTAAAATCTCAAATGATTGAGAACAAGAAATGACATAAAAAGGCACAAAGTTCAAATCCTAGGCGGCATGTAAAATTGGATCAAATGCCGCATCCAACTTTGAATACTGAATACCTCAACAGACAAGGCAAGAAGTGAGCCATGAATGACATGAATGAATAAACCAGGATCCTGACATCTAAGACAAAAGTATTCCTGTAAAGGAAGAATTTTTCAATCAAAAAAAACTTCTTGTACTTCCAATCATCTCTTTTTGCTTTAGAAAATTCAAAATATTTACATAAAATTGATACTTCTTACAGATTCTCAACATGCTGGCCTAGGATTGTATGCTTCTGGTACTGCTGTGGAATTTGTCCTTATCTGATGCTTTTATCTCTCTTCATCATCAGGATATTTCCAATGCTACCATGGAAGTACTACTACAATTACAATAAATAGTAGCTTATTACAATTACCTGTATCAGTAGGGCTTTCTTTCTCCAAATCTTTCTTACTTTTTAAATTATCCCTAGCCTTCATCAAAAAAAATTATCCCTAGCCTTCATCAAAAAAAAAAATTATCCCTAACCTTCATCAAAAAGAATTTATCCCTTGCCTTCATCAAAAAAAAAAATCTCTGCATATTTTTTTTAATTTGTTGTTACTGTTGTTGTCATCGTCTACTCTTATAATGGATCATTGTAGGCCTCTAAGAATTGCTAGGAATAAGGCCAATCATCTCTGAGATTGTTTGGGTGTTTCTTTATTTCTAATAGCTCTCATTTTTATTTCCCACAATGATCTTCCTTGAATACTAATAATCAAGCCATTGTCTATGCTGAAATAGTTTGGTCTCCTCCCTATTTCCTAGTCCTTTTTATATAATGATCTTCCTTGGCTATGAAGGGGGCATTTTTTGTCTTTCCATCTCTCTCTCTATTTCCTAGTCTTTTTTACATAATGATCTTCCTTGGCTATGAAGGGGGCGTTTTCTTTCTTTCCATATTTTTGCACTTGCAGCAGTTGCCAAGGCAGACGAAGCGATGTTTGAATAAAAGCTTGCTGAAATCCATGAGAAATCCAAATGTTTTTTATCGACCAGGGCATACAACTGAAATGCCCTGCACAGACGTCCATACTTCATTCTGCGTCAGCTGAAGAGAGTACATTTTCTGTTACACTGCACTGGAGTCAGTTGAGAATGCTACCTACTAATGTATTGCCAAATCAAGTTGCATCAGGCTGAACCCCAGAAACATAATAATAGTTTGATCATTGAAAGAGTCCATTTCTATTCCCATACAAAATCATTTCCCACTTTCAGCTCATTTAGCTGCTTAAAGTAAGCAAGTCCAAGATATTAATATCTCAACTGAATCCATAAAAACCACTTGTATTCATGATGTGCCTCAATCTACTTCTAGGGAAGTTAAGCAAGGAATAATCTTAGTTAACTACTTGTTGCTCCAAGGTAAAGAGGTTTTTATTTATGCTGTCAAGCATTTTAATATTTTCCTTTTAAGGAATTTGATTTGGTTTTATAGGTCAAGTTCAAACTCAAGAATTTAATGGGCCTGAGATGTAGTACAGAAACAACTTTTGATTAGACGGCTCGTGTTAATCACCTACCTTACATGAATTAGACCAGTCCTTATACTTAATGTCACCCCCTGCCACCATCCATATCTAGGGGTTTTATGATCCTATAGTTTTGAATACTGATTTTGAAATGAAATGAAATGATTTTAATTACGTCCAAGCGACCCAACTGTCTATGGGACAACACAATGTTATAGCAGTCTTAACCCCCTGATGATGCATAGTGTTAGGGATGAGTTGTTTCTCCTATTGATTTGAGTCAATAGCTCCCTCAACTCTTTTATTCTTGTCTCTTCATAAAGCTCCCACATCGTGTCTACCCTCAATATTTCCATGTACTTGACCCAGATATCCTTATAATTTGAGTATTCTAGGATGAAGTGTTTCTTTGTCTCTGTTGTCCCTGTGGTACAAAACAAATATACCTTTTTCTCCCATTCTTCCTTAGGAGTCACCCATCTACTTGTCTCACATCCAACATTATGGGAACTAGTTCTTGTTTGAGCTATGACTATCTTCTCCCTATGTTTGATTTAAGCCCATATGTATGCTTTTTTCATGATGATCACATATTGGGTTGAATTCTATAAGATAGTGTTGTCATTTCCTGCTTATTTTCTTTCTCCACATGACTCTTCTAAACTTCTCATTCAGATAACTTTTTATTTCTTTGTTAAAATTTGAGCATTCATTTATGTCAATATCCCATCTACTCATTTATTAGTAATTTTGTTTCATCCATATGCTCTCCTATGTAACTCTTCTTCCTTGGTTGTTTTGGGCGACCTGTCATTGTTCATGTTTTCTATCTTTTTCAAGTAAGACAATATCTTGATCACAATTGTTGCCTTTAAGGGGGAAGTGTTTATTTCTGTGAATATTTCAAAGGGGCACTGAAACCTTGATTTTGACATTGTTTGTAATTAAGTGCTTCTAGAAACTTTCAATTTGCCTCCATTTCAATACTGAAATGTCGCTGCACCATATCTCACACCCGTATAAGACCACTAGAGTGACAAGCAACCCAAACAAAACCCTGGTGGTCTTCTAATCCCACAACCCTGCATTCTTGCACCTATTTTGTAGTGCGTATAGAGTTTTTCCTCCACCTTGTATTCATTTCATTCTACATGTGTCCCAATTGAGTTTGTTTTGGAAGTCTATGCCAAGATATGTATATTCTGATACCACTTCAAGTAGGTCCTCCGTGAATGTGAAGTTGAACTTTTTTTTCCTTTTTGGAGAAGACTGGAATGTTGGTTTTGCTGATATTAAACTAAATCCCTACCTCTTTACAGAAACATTCTAGGGCCTCTAAATGGCCTTTCAAGCATTGGCTTGTTGCTACAAATAGAATTAAATCATCCGCATTTAAGAAGAGTTTCACCACATGTTTTACCAAATGAACTTCTCCTTCACCTCGTACTTGTCTATACATTCTTCTAGCTTGTCAGAAAATAACCCAAACAAAGTGGGGGTATAAAGGGCAGCCTTGTTTGATGCCTATGTCACTCCCAAAACATTCAAATAGCCCTTCCTACATTTTGATTTTGGCCTTGACTTGTTCATATAGTCTGTGGACAGTTACCCCATATTGCACTAGCAAACGTTAGCTCTTTCATTCTGCTCCATAATTTACTCCTCAGCACTATACAAACATTTTCTTGCAATTTAATAAACAAGAGTGGACTTCGCCTTTCTATCCCAAACCTTCTCAAAGAAATGTCTGAATGTGACACTGATTTTTTTAATTGAATATGAACAAAAAGATGGCAATCTTTTAATGCCTATTTTTCTTCAACAAGTATAGCAACAAAGTCTTCACCACACAATCAAACATTCTGGGCGCATAACTCCTTAATAGCTGGATCATTCCAATCTCATCTGTATAAGGTTTTGATTATCACATGGTGATGTATCATTCCAATCTCATCTATATTAGGTTTTGATTATCACATGGTGATGTATGTGTCCATCTTTGTATTTAATCACCGTGTGCAGATGGGGAAATGAGTTTTGTAAATCTGCAATTATTAAGTGCATTTTGCAGAATGGGAAGTTAAAGCAGATGGTAAAACGATGGAACTGTACTTTAGATACACTTCTTTTGGAAGGCTTGTTTGTTTATGCCTATGAGTGCAAAGTAATTTACATATGCCATGAGACTGACATGAAATCTGAATGTTCCAGGGCTATAATAATAAAAATAATAGTTGTTGCTAGCCAACCTTCGCATTAGATATTAGATCAGATGAATTTTGAAGTATGGTTGACTTTATTGGATAATATTTTTTGTTGTTCATTTTGATTTCGATGTGCTTTAAACAGTGAATCGATACTAAATAAAAGATGTCAAATGGTTTGATTTCATGTCCAAGAGAGATAAATGGGTGCTCCTAATCTTTTCCTGTGCCTGGTATGCCAAACCTGGATTATAAATGCTGTGATTGAGAAAGTATTAGAAACAACATAAGATTCTATCTTAAGGGCGAATAGTTCATTCCATCAAAACTTGAGAACATGGTATCAAAAAACATGTCATTCAATAGTAAATTATATGTATTTTTAAACAATTTGTCAAATGGTTTGGTTTAATGTTCTAGAGAAATAAACGTGTGCTCCTAACCTTTTACTTTACTGTCTGGTAAGCCAACCATTAATTATTAATGCTGTGATTAAGAAGGTATTCCATCAAAACTTGAGAACAAGCTATCAAAAACACAATAAGTAAAAGTTGTCATACTTCCCTCCCTCTAATGGCTTTACGTTTTCCTTCTGATGGCTTTACGATTTTCTTGGATGGCCTTTAGAAATTGCTCGAACAGGGGAGGCGATATACAACTGCAAAGTAAGTACCTTATACTAGACTAGATTTTTTTCGAAAATCAAGTAAATCTTTCAAGGTAACCCTTTCTCTGCATCCATGGGCTTCTTCAACTTCTTGGACTCCATTGCAGTATGAACAGAACAGAAAAGAGACAATATGAAAAACAGAGATTCAGGTCATCCACATATAAGTTTGCATTGTGCATAGAATATCCTAACCACTAGGCAGCTCTAGCAAAAGGCAACGCAATAAAACTATCGTACCTACAACTACAAAAGAAAGAAAATTCACTTGAAATGTGTTATAGAAAAGTTTTTCATGTATAGACTTAGGCATCTCACCAAGAGCTTTAAGAGTGGCTTTCAAGCACAAATATGTCTTGACTGGCAAAGCACCAGACTTTGAAGTCCATTTCCTAAATTTGAAGTTTGCCTCAAGTCAAATAAATATTTAAAACTTGAAAAAATGAACCTGAACCTCCCATAGAAGAACATGTGCCTTCCTCAACAGTCCCAACTGAGTAGACCATTAAATTAACTATATACAATTTAAAAACGTAAGTATGCAAAGAAAATTAACTAAAGAGAAAAAATGAAAAAATTATCCCAGACGAGGAAATGGCACCCCCGTATTTGGGATCATAATCAACTTATAAAAATGAATTTTAAGTGGATCATGGACCTAGTTTAGTATCCTGAAAACCGACAAGAATTGAGTAAAATTCCCTGTCTTGGTCAGACTAGACCAAGGCAGGAAGAATAAAATGAATGTGAACATAGACAGGAAGAATAAAAACAAGATGAACAATAATGCAAAAAGAATAAAAAGAATATGAGTCCCTGACAACATTTAGAACGCTCTCCCATAGGCCTTTGGATGGCATTTTCTTCATTTTCTCTTCATCTTGGAGTGCTCTCCCATTGAATTTTGGATGTCTTCGTCTCCAAGGGGCATTAACCCTCACTCTTAAATCACCAACCCAACAAGGAATTTCCTCCTAGGAATTTTGTGCAACATGTTTGAATTTTAAAAAAAACTGGATTTTTTTGTCTCAAGAGAGAATTTTTCTGTGTACGGAAGGAATCCTCTGCAGCCAAAGAGCTCATGCAAGAATTTCTCTCATCATTTGTTGTTGGGTGGGAAATTCTTGCATAAGCCTGGCTGCAAACATTCCTTCCGTATACAAAGAAGACTGTGTTGAAAAGCAAAGATCTTGTTATTGATGAATGTCTGCAACAAAAACCTCGTCCTTCCCTATCACCCAACAGCAAAAAAAATCTCATCTTTCCCTATTTTACCCAATAGCAAAAATGTCTGCAACAAAAATCTCATCTTTCCCTATTTCTCGTAATTTCCTATTTGCAGAATATCTGCAGCAAAAATCATCTTTCCCTATTACCCAAGAGCAAAAAATTGTCTTTCCCTATTTTATCCTATAGCTAAAAAACTCATAAGTTTTTATTTCCTCGAGCAAAAATATCAATCCTTTTCTATTTCACTGCAAACAAAAATCCCTTTCAATTCCTCTGCACCCTTCCTCAACATCATATGCAAATATTTCATCTTGTAAAATGAATTGACAATTTCTAGCAAAAATTTCAAGTGAGACAGAAAAATTAGTGGCATATGTAGCACTTGTGCATGGCGCCAGCATACATTACATATGAAGCAATAAATGAATTTGACCCACTTTACCTCCTCGCATGCGGGGGCTAAATTTTATGGCTGTATGACTGTATTTAATTTTTTTAAGCTGTAAAATACAATCAATTTTTTTTTTGGTAGACCATATTAGATGCAAGTTGCAATTTTCGACAGACTTTTTTTTTTTGGTGGAACATATTAGATGCAAGGTGAAATTTTAGACAGACTGTCAAAAACACTAAAATATTATAATAAATATATAAATTATCTTTAGTGTTTCTTCTTTATACTATGAACTATTTTAGAGTTTGAAGGGTAATGTTAAATAAAACAAGACTGCTATGCGCCAAATCCCTGCAGGGTTTAGAATAGAATTAAATTTGTTCTAAAGAACTCAAAAATAGCTGAAGAAAATAACATAGGGATAAAAGAAAGAGGGTTTCAGGGCACATTAGTCGACATTACGGTTGAATAATGTGCCTAATTTGGACCAAATTCCCCATACATACGGCAGTGTACCAACATATATAGTTATAACAATACTAAATAAACACCAGGGGACTGTTTTTATGTGTCTGGAGTGGTCTAGTAGCAAGTTACGAGTTATGGACTCAATTAGTACTGAGACCATAGCTCAAAAACCCCTGGTGGTGTAAAGTGGGTCCAAATAAGACCAAATACAAGTTAGAATTGTATAAGAACTAAGAATTTAGTAAAGAACCCTCCACCTGAGTCCTATGTTAAAATTACATAGCAATTAATCCTTGGAGATGTGTTCTAGTGACAAGTTACAACTAAAGACTCATTTATCAATTCCAAGGGTATCCAACTTAAAATAATAAAGCCTTTTGATATTTTGATATATATAAGAAGGGGTGTTGATTCTAATGGAGGAAACAGTCCTCTTATTTTGATAGTGCAAGGAGTCCTATGAAATTTTTAAAAAAATACATAATTATAAAATTTGGAATCTTAGCCTCAAAATATGAGCAATTATATTTTAGAAAGAATAAATTCAATAGTTTCTAGATTTTGGAGGCTTTTAAGTTTGCAACATGAAAAATTCTAAAAATATATAATTTAACAGAAATGAATCAATAAGTTTTGTTTCATTGAAGCATCTTCCCCCACACCTTTCCAGTGCATCATTGATAAAAAAATTATACAAGTCGAAATATAAATTTAAAATTCAAAACACAAACACATAAAAATAGTTTCATATGCAAAGGGTAGAATAAGAGTCACCAGAAATGCACAGGGGAGCAATCTTGAAAATAAACTTTGGTTTTGTGAGGATTAATGTTGGTGTGTATCCCTTTGACCCATATTCTGAGTGCCCTATCAAAAGCAACAAGCTCTTCCATGTATCGGACAACTTGCCCTCCTTCCTCAAAATAATTCACCCTACAAAGAAAGCCAGCCACCATCATATAACATGAACATGAATAATTGTTGAATTTTTCATGGACCAGCTAGAATTTCCAACCTAGGACATTTCCAAGTTCGCAATGGGCACAATTATTAATATGGGACTAGCATATATGGTTTGGAATGTGGATTGCTCCAAGACTCACCTCAAGTCACATTGATTGGAGTTCCTAATATGACTTTGATATCGTGATGAATTTTCCATTAATAAACTAAGACTCAATCTAACCTCTATTAGGCATCTATGTGGTTTGGGATACGAAGGAGGTACAGACCATCTTAAGGCTTACATAGCCTTCATAAGGTTGCTACTGTGTGCACCTGTGCCGGCTATTGAAAACCAAAATGTATGCATCTCTCCAGGGCTACGATGGTTGAAAAATGGTATCAATCCCCAATGTTTCTTTACCATTGCTCTGATTCTGATCTACCATCAACATGCAGTCGTGCCAAGTCCCTGCACAAAAACATTAAACATTAAACTAACTAATTACCATCTCAGTCTTACATAACTTAAGACCCTGTATAACAGGACGTACCCTGCACCCTATTTTGCTTGTAGATTGATCCAACCGAACTCTCCATATTTTTCAGAGATTCCAAATACATTCCAAAGAATTTTTCTAGGTTTTATATTAAATAATTTTAAAAAAAAATATGAAGCACCAATAAAAATATATGGAGAATATGTACACACCCAGAAAACAAAGAACTGATTTAATTATTTCCTATACCACCTTGAGTTTTCCCAAGGCCTCTATAAAACCCCCACCTTTGATGAGAAGGCCAAGCCTTGCAGCAATGGCCAAGCTGCAAGCATTAGCTACAGGGGTGGAGATGACAAGGGCACAAGAGCAGGCAGATACTAGAAGAACCAGCACTTTGTATACATAGTCATGAGTATTCAATGACTGCTTTATGAATGGTGATTGCTACTGCTATTGCTGCTAACACGACCATTGAAATAACATGCAACCTTAAGAAAAGGTTGGGTCCATGGCAGTTATGACGGTGGTGAGCAGGTTTAAGATCGTTGTGGCGAAATACGATGTTTCTCAAAAATAAAGAGAATCATTCTGGATGTAGATGATAGGATGCCACCATATGTAATGAAAAAGTTGTGTGCATTTAAATGTTCGCGGAATACGTGTTACAAACCTGCGTCTGACCTCAACACATTCAACGTTAAACCGAATGTTGAGCCATAACCATTTATTATTATTGTCACTTTTGATGATGTTATCTATTTTGGGCTGGTTATACTTTGGAATGTTACAATCAGGGAAGTGGATCAGGAAAGTACCTGTGTCCACTAGCACAACGATCCACAGGTAGATATACCCAAAAAAATTAGGCACCACCAAGGTAACCATTGTCACCAGGGAGAATACAACATTTATGCATATAGTCCTCAGCTATCTCCACCCTATGTTCACTGCACCTGCAATTTTCCTTATGTCATTAGAGATGAGAGCTATGTCTGCAGATTCCACGGCTACCGCAGAGCCGTCTACTCACATTGCTATCCCCATGTCTGTCACCACCAATGCCAAAGAATCATTAAATCCATCGCTCACCATAGGAGTCATGCCCTTTTGCTTCAGCTCTCCAATAAATTTCAGCTTGTCTTCTGGGAATAATTGGACATGAACTTCAATTTTGCCTACCTACACACCATTACCAAGGTTCCACTGTCAGTTTAATTAAAATGCTGAGGCAAAGTGGCCTACAAATTATTGGCTTCCAAGATTTGTACATCGTTTTCAACTTCTGCATGGCCAGTCCCATTCAATTCTTCCTACCTACACACCATTAGCAAGGTTCCACTGTCAGTTTAATTAAAATGCTGGAGTAAAATGGCCTACAAATTATTGGCTTCCAAGATTTGTACCTCGTTTTCAACTTCTGCATGACCAGTTCGATTCCTAATTCTGTAATTAGAAACAAACCCCGCAAAAATTAATCAATGAGAATACAAAACAAAAATAATGACAAACAAATTCCAAAATAAAATTAAAATCACAAACCAACCTTGAAAACTGAATCTATCCTTAAACAAAACAAAAATTGATAAACAGCTAACCTTAAGTTTATTGACTGCTTTTGCAGCTTTTGGTTGGACGTGATCAGCTTCACACTAAATGCCTCTACAAAATTCTCATCTGCTTCTACATATGCCACTATGGAACCTTCCATATCCCATGTGTCTGGTATAGCTATAATCCACCATTGACAAATTGTTAATAGTCTGAAAGTTGTATCATAAAAACATTAGGGTTACAAATACCGATTTTGCCTTGGCCCTGGGAAAGTCGAGCTTTCAATTGAGCATTTCCAATGTAAATGCTCCGACCAAATATGACCCCGCAGATGCTCTCTCCTTGCAATGTATTGAAATACTTCACCTCAGCAGACGACTATACACCCTGCTGCCTACAATATGATACCGCCGCCATGGCCATAGGATTCTCCAGGCTTGATATCCTGTCATTTTCCTTATTAATTTTATTCTTGAAAAATATATGAATACATCAACACAAAATATTCAATAGAAAGAATGCTTATACCAAGCCCGAGACAAAAAAAAATTACATACCAATCCAACAAATTCTCTGAATTTGCATTCTTGGAATCCACAAACACAAACTTGATGCACCCCATGCGACATTGTCCTGGCGTGAGAGTACCAGTCTTATCGAATGCTACCACCTTAATTTTTCCCGAGGCCTTTAGAAACCCCCCACCTTTGATGAGAAGGCAAAACCTTATAACAATGGCCAGGCCGCAAGCAGTCGCTGCCTTTGCTGTGTTGAAAATCATTTGTCCATTGGAAGATATATGGATGGAAAGCACACCGAAACGTTAACGTTAGCAGAGGTAGGATTTCATGAAAGGGGTTGGTCTTTTTATTAGTATATGCAAGGAAGGGGATTATAGGAAGAATTTTTTTAATTTTTTTTTAATTTTTTTTTTTTTTTTTTTTTGCCCTTTTTATTAGTATATGTGAGGAAGGGGATTATAGGAAGAATTTTTAATTTTTAATTTTTTTTAAAATTATATACCAATTAATTAAAGAATTTGAAATATATATTATAATAATATTAAAAAAAATTGTTTAAACTCTATATATAAATATTGATATAATTTTTTGGGTTTTATTTTAAAGAAAATTATAAAAATTTATATATTTGTGGAGTGACAATTAAATGAAATAAAATAGATTGTAATAATTTGTGGATTGATGATGCTAATTGTATATAGATTCATAAGAGTAGTACAAATTTGATGTACAGGTTGTAATACACATATATTATAAAAGATGTTTGTATTTATTTGGATAGTGTTGATTTTTTGTTTTGAAAATAACAACTATCGATAACATAGGTACAAGGTCGGAATAGTTTCAAAGGTTCTGCATCCTTGAGCTAATATCAATAGTACAAGTACAAGGTCGTGACAGTCCCAAATGGCACAATCTTTAAAATACAAGGCCTTGTTCTGTAGTCTTTGAAATCCCAAGATTGTGCCAAATGGTGACATCTTGGGAGGCAAGGAGTAATGAAGATCAAGTTGGTTGCACAGAGACCTCCAAGTTTCTAAACGCCCAGGATGTTGCCATGTGGCAGCATCTAGGGACTCTAGGACTCTTGTGAGTGCATAGTCCCTTTTAGGACCCTAAGTGCTTGGGGCACTGCTAAGTGGTAGTATCTCAGGGCTAAAGACCTATTGGCTTATCTGAAGTCTTGTGGTCCTAGGTTCCCAGGATGCCACCAAGTGACAACCTTTTGTGGCCTCGGGGTCGTGGGACTATTGGCTTACTCTAAGTCCCACGTGGTCTTGATCTCCTAATACGTCACCACGTGGTGACCTCTCATGCATTTGGAGCCACATGTCTATTAGATTTTGTTGGAGCCTCCACTGACTCAAGCCACATGGCAACCTCTTGGGCCCAAGAGCCATGAGACTATTGGTTTACCTGAAGTCCTATGTGGTCCCAAGCTCCTACAATGTTGCCACATGGTGACCTCTTGAGGCCTCAGGGCCACAAGACTCTTGGCTTTTTCAAAGTCCCTCGTGGTCCCAGATTCTTGGGATGTCATTGCATGGTGACATCTTGAGCCCTTAGGGCCACAGATCTATTAGATTTTGTCAGAGCCTTCGCCTACTCCGACGCCTAGGCACTCGAGATGTCGTCAAGTGGTGACCTCCTGGGGCCTCGGGGCCACAAGACTATTGGCTTACCCAAAGTCCCCTATGGTCCTGGGCTCCTGGGAGGTCATCACATGATGACATCACAAGCCCTTAGGGCCATAGGACTATTAGATTTTATCAGAGCCTCCACTGACTTGGGCTCCCAGGTTCTCGAGAGGTCACCATGTGGTGACCTTGGGGTCCTTGGGGCCTCGAAACTATTGGATGTCAATTCATAGTTTATTTCAATTAAACACATTTTTTTACTTTGAAGTAAATTGTGCAGATACATTGAATGATTTTATCTACAAGTTTATTACGAATCCATACAATTGATACTTCAGCCATTATGTCATGTCACCCCTGAAAAAAGTTTTACAAAATGTCATATCCTCTAGCGATTGTCCACATAGGTTAATTGACTGCTACTCATGTGCCTTTGCATGCATAGGTTCATTATTGATGGCATCACTGCTCTGCCCCTAAATAATGTGTTTAGTGTTTTGACCAATCAGAACACAGGTAAATGCCTTGTTTCTTATTTTTGTTAAAAAATACATAACTTAACTATTGTAAAACTATAAATATTTCTATCTATGAAAAACAATAAATTTTGATTGGCCCAAAAGGTAGAGTTTAATATGCACATGTCAATTACTTATTTACTTATTTTGAGCACATGTCAAATAATTAAATCTAAATTTATAGGTTAAATATGGTAGATATCATATCCACTATTTGATTTTACTAAGCTCCCAAGACGGAGTCACATGATGACCCGCAAGGGCCTCGAAGCCACGAGACTATTAACTTACTTGAAGTCCCCATGGTCCTGAGCTCCTTGGACCACACCATGTGATAACTTCTCAAGCCATCAAGGTTACAAGTTTATTAGACTTTGTCAAAGCCTCCACTGACGCAGGTTCCTAGGATGTCACCACGTGACAACCTTTTGGGCCCTTGGGGCCATGGGACTATTTAATTTTGTTGGCCTCCCCAGTCGTAGCCATGTGGCAACTTCTTGGGCCCTTTGGGCCTCAGGGCTATTAGCTTACTCGAAGTCATCCATGGTCCTGGGGTATTGGGATGCCACCACATGGCAACCTCTTGGGGCCTCAGGGCTACAAGACTATTGGCTTGCTCGTAGTCCCCCATGGTCCCAATGTCTTGGGACGTCACCACATGGCAACCCCTTAGGGCCACGAGGCTATTATATTTTATTGAGCTCCTGAGATATCTCGCGTAGTGACCTCTTAGAGCCTTGAGGCCATGGGGCTATTGACTTATCTGAAGTCCCTTGTGGTCCTAGGCTCCCATGATGTCAACATGTGACAACGTCTTGGGCCCTCAGGACCACAAGACTATTATATTTTGTCAAATAAACCCTAGTTACAAAATAAAAAGTGTGGATGGACATCAACGTTCATTCTCCCTCTAGGAACCCGACACAACTAGAGTGCTATGGAACACAACAAGTCAAAGGTCTCAAGGTGACCACTAATGTAACCAATGACCTTGGACATCATCAGGAAGGTAAGGTTTTGGAGTTTCAACTACTTGATGAGTTTGTTGAAGTCTTTGTTGACATTTCCCACTATACAATTGTTCTTTTTTTCCTTAGAGACATTCCTTCTTAAAGTGATTTTTATAGATGGACCGACAAGGTCTAGGAAGAAACTAAGGGGTGTAAAATTGATTATGTAAAGGGATTAGATAGAGGATATGTCTATGTTATTTTTATTTCCTCTAATTTTGCACAGGCAACCCTTTAGTATAACACATGGGTTATTTGTGGCCAAGTTTGCTATCTTTAGGGATGGAAGCTCAATTTTCACCCTGAGGGGGGCATTCCACTCACAATATCCCTTGTGGGTTAAACTCCCTTGGCTTAACCTAGTTGTTAGGCCCTTTCTTCATGAGCTATCAAGTCAGTTGGGTAATATTCTTTGGTGTAAAAGTGATAAAGACAAATTTTTAGGCCTCTAAAATTTGTAGGCCTCTAAAACTATCCTAGACTTTGCATTGAAATGGACTTTCATAGCCACTACCCACTTCGATTTAGATTTTTGGCCAAGGCTTTACCCATTTTCAACCTATTGTTTACCTCAAAAAACCTAATGCATGTTTTTATTATCTAGAAGATGGTTATTTAATCCAAAATTGCACTAAACACAAACTCAACTAATGGATTATAGATGAACTTATTGCCAATACTTCTACCACCCACCACTTGTTTTCATAAAAAAACACCCTATCTCCACTTGAATAACCCTATCTCCACTTCTCCCAACCCTAATCCATAAAATAATGACACTTATCTTCTCATTGTTAACCCAACTTATGATTCTATTCATAAAACTTGAGTCAATGATATCCACCTCCCTAACAATTGGAAGGTTGTTAGAAAAATAACTAGATCCTCCTCAAAAAAACAAATCCCCTGTGCGGGTTTGATAATAAGGGAACATGTCCAATCTTTAGGATCCACATAGAGTGACGGTAATATATGATGGTGAGGAGAGATCTCAATCAGTGAAATGAGTTGGGCAAACCACATCTCTTTCCCCTACTCCCAATCCTAATTCCAATCATTTCACCTTACTAATAACAAGGTCGAGTAGACTCTCTCAGGCAGTGTCCCATGAATCTCTACCTACTCTCGTGGAATGTTATAGGGCTCACCTCCTTGAACAAAAATTCCATGTCAAATAGGTATTACAAGATCACCCTTTTGGAGTTATTTTTTTCTAGGATGCCAAATTTGGTGGCCATGCTTTATTGTTTAGCCTACATTGCATCGATAAAAACCTCTCACCCTACTATACCTCTCAAGAAGAAGGACGAGGAGATGTAGTTCTACTACTATCTCCCTCCCTTTCTTCCAAGATTATTTATTGTATTGAATAACTTGCCCATAGATGTGTTTGGGCTACAGTCTATGTTGAAGAGCGAACCATTAGATTATGGTCAATTTATGCTCCAAATATAAAAACATAATGCATTAGTCTTTGGAACTAGATGAGTTCAAATATTCCTCTTACTGATTGATCTTAGGAGGTGATTTCAACATGGTTGAGCACAAAAGAGACCACAACTGGTCTCACTTATATCCTCGCTCTACTAACAAAACTTTAGCATGGCTACATTGTTGCAACTCCTTAGGAGTCTTTGACCTACTTTTTAGATGTCCAACTTCACAAATAGGTAGTTGGTTCACTTAGCCTAATAATTAAGTTATATGTCAAAGGTGGCTCAGTAGACTTGATAGATTCTATGTTAGCACATTGGCAAAGTCACTTCTTACCTTTCCTCATGTTACCACTCTCAATGACATTGTCCTCATTGATCATTTCCCTATTTCTTGCTCCTTTAACTTGGACCCTTCTCCTTCATATCAATGTTAGAGGTACAATCATTGAGAGAGGGGGTGAATAAATGATGCAAGATAATCCAAACTTCAAATCCAATTCTTCCAAACCCTTAATTAATCACCAAAAGCATTCATAAAGCATACAAGTCATTCATAATAATGAACAAGAAAGATGATTCAAGATTAAGTACATAACACATGAATTATGTGAGAAACCCTCTTGGGAAATAAAACCCACTCTCAAGCTTGAAAGTGCATTGACTGCTTGTCCTATAATATGATCACAAACATGAGATCTTTTAGTGAAGCACCCATTTCACAAGGAACACCAACCCCTAAGCATGAACAAGTACCAACTTGTTATAGATGTTGAGAACCCACACAACACCTATGAAATCAACAACTCTAAAAATCTGATTGAATTTTAATTTGATGGAAAAATGATGTCTGACACCTCTTTTTCAACCCTTCACACTCTCTCAAACTTGTATACATAATCAATGCATCCAAAACACCCTTTTGGATCACTCTAGACCTCTTTGTTCATCCTTAATCTTCAATATTGCAAGTACACTATTATGACATCAAAATTATGACCTACAAGTCATACACATAATCCTCAATGTGCTCTACTCTTCAATCCATCCACTTGACACATTTCTTCTTCCTTTGCTTCACAACTCTTTATTCTACTTAATAACTACAGAAACCATCACCTTTGATTTCACTCATAGAGCCTTCATGAATATCATCTTCTTGGTCAACCATTAGACTTGTCTTAACCCTTAAGTATTCTATCACACTAAGATATAGCTCAATACCACCATCATATGTTGGCCATAGCATTCATGGATCACCTTTAAGCAACTACACCTTTCAATTAGGCCTTAGTATCCCTTATAGGTCTCTTGGAGACCTATTCACTCATTTAGTAATTTATTGAGCAAATTAAGAACACAAGACCAATTCTAAATGCATATTTCTATTCCACATAACCCTTGATACACCTTCAAGTGATTGCATCCATTACTACATTCCTCTGCGTATGCACAATGTACTTGAACATTAGTCTTGTACACAAGAACATCATGAATGAACAAATATTCAAATTTAGATCTTAATAACTATAATTATACAAATATTTAAACCTTATAACCAATTTTTTTGGATGCATCTTGGAGTTATCTATCACTTTGCTTTTTCATACCACCATCAAATTCATTATACATCATAAAAGTTATAGCTTGAACAATACATATTGGTTTTCCTTTGTTAATTTAAATTTCAATGGTCATTGTGTAATGCAAAAGCTTCTGACACGTGTTGTCATCTCATGGGCCTTGGAAATTTGATCACATACACTCCATCGATCTCCTCAGGAGTCTTCTAGTCTTTACCTTTAATCACTGGCCATTGATCTTTGATCCATGCTACCAAGATTATGACACTTGGCAGTCTTATGTGCCTTCTATGTACTCTGCTATCAGTCTCTATGCACTTACGCCACTTGGTAGTCATGTATGAAATCTATGTACTCCATTATTAGTCTCTATGAATTTATGTCACTTAGTAGTCTCATGTGCAATCTGAGGATCCTTTGACTTATTGACCTCATGCTCATCGTTAGATCTCCATATGCATGATCATTTACATGTCATTAATCCTTGATCTAATTGAGCTATATTATGAGACTTGATAGCCTTTTATAAAGGTCACTCAATATTGTAAATTTGGCTAAGTATGGGAAATATTGCAATCTAACTAGAAGGCCAACTTTGCACCTTGATATCTTTTGTTATACACAACATCATGATTTGAAACTTGGACTATAAGATCTTGATACAAAATTGGTTAGACCCATATAACCAACTCCTTCTGATACTGCCACACATGTGAATTTTGACGTCAATAATCTTTTCACTCAGCTTGATTTGTCAAGATGACTAGGAGAACCTAGACATTCATATGATTACTTTGATGAATTCTTTTCACTTCCACAAGCACTCATAACACCTCATATGACATTTGCAATAGGAACATAACATCAACAACATTCTCTATCATCCCAAAGACCTGCACACATGATATACACTCTCAATTCCACTTAGAACCTATTACTTTATCATTAATGCATTATGTACTCATATCACCTTGACATCAATGATAATCAATGCATCTCAAGAACATGCTCAACAATCAAGGAAGTTGTCTTCTAGCATTATAATAAGCTCTTTTAGGAAGAACACTACCTTGAGGAGTATGAATCAATTTTAGAAGAATGGTTGCATGAATGTATTCCTCAAAAGGTGGATTAGGCTACCAACCACCTCCTTGAGCAACATCTCACTATAGCAGATTTTAAAGCAACTCTTTAGGCAATGAAGACTGAGAAGGCCCTTGGCTTGGATGGACTCTTGGTTGAATTCTTCCAAGCTATTTGGTCCACCCTCAACATGGACTTGTTTAATGTTCATGTAAAGGCAAAGGCCAATGGATCCTTCTAGGATGCCATTAATTATGGTTTGATCAAATTAATTCCTAATGTTGGAAACAAAAATAAGATATGTGGTTGGTGTGTAAGAACCCTTCGGTCAAGTATTGAAAAAATGTACCATAATTATTTATTATTATTTTTTATATAATAAAAAATCTCTTTATCGAAGGTTTTTTTACTAATACCAATCCAAACATGAATTCTAAGTTTTAAAGAGTAGTAAGTGATTATAATGATAAAACACATTAAAAAAATGCAAAATTTAACAACTCCTGACAATTGCTCATACATTCAAACTCAAGTGTATTTTTGTATAATATGCATTCTGGTATAACACTATTTCATTCATGCAAAAATAAAGTATAGATGTCCACAAATCAAATTTCAACATATACAAACTAGGTAAAAGGTTTTACATCATTTAATGATCTCTTAAATACATCTTATCAATATTGTTTCATTAAATGTACCTCGTGTTTTACTTCACAAACATCAATGAATATGAGAATGGAAAGTAAATGTAATTTGTTCAAGTTACTCTTACTAACATCATTAGATCTAGTCTATTTATAATCTAACAACTAGGTACTTACAAAGCAATTAATCCTTCTTTAATTATGATGCTTATCCATGTGTACAGTAATGTAATAACATTGTATAACTCAATCCTTTTCCATAAAATACCAAATATGGTTATGGCTACTTAATGTCTAGCTTTCTTCATTATACAATATAATTGCTTACAATAATGTAACAATTAAAAGAAAACTTACACATATAAGATATATTCTCATTTCAACTTGACATAATGTCATTTTCCCAGTTTTCATATTTCTCATAATTACATAATTGACATTATTGCATCATTAATATACATCCTTTCCCAAAAACAAATACAATGCATATAACATCTAACAAGTGTTTCCTTCGTGTGAACAAAGATAAACAT
Source organism: Torreya grandis (assembly GCA_037957365.1). Classification (NCBI taxonomy): domain Eukaryota; kingdom Viridiplantae; phylum Streptophyta; class Pinopsida; order Cupressales; family Taxaceae; genus Torreya; species Torreya grandis. Next base: position 604,815 of record JARHVA010001981.1, on the reverse strand, counting down.
GAGACCATCTAAAGATGATAGTAGACTATGTAAACACAAAGAGGGATAACATCATTAGAGGGATTTTACTCAAACCACAAAGCCTTTTATATTCCCCACACTTCTCTCATCCACTAAGAGTGGCCCTACCCTTCCACGAAGGTACTAAATACATAAAATTGACAAGTAGAGAGAATACCATAAAGTAGAATAGTTGGGCATACCGCTCTATGTAGTAAAATGATTTAACATACGCAGTAAAATGTTTTAACCTACTACTATACATAATAAAATGGTTTGGCATACTACTCCACATAGCAAAATGGTTTGACTTATTGCTCCACACAGTGAAATGGTTTGACCTATTGCTCCATGTAGTGAAATGGTTTGATCTATTGGTCCATACAATGAAATGATTTAACCTACTGCTCTATGCAATAAAATGAATTGACTTACTAATCCATGTAGTAAAATGTTTTGTAATAAAATACGGATTCTAACTCTAGTACTGGGGGATGTCTGGCAGCTATAAATAATTAATGACCCAACCAAAAACTCTAACCTGGTTTTATGGTTATTCAATCCTCTCTTAGGTTCCTAACCTATCAATCATAAGATGGTTTGAAATTAAGCGGCTTTACCAGCTCTGATGTTAATTTTCAAACAATGATCTACATGCATTACACATGAAACATATAGTTATTCCAAGGCAAAACCTAAGAATAAAACTTGAATACCATGTTTTAACAATATACTAACCTTCTAAAGTGGTTTGATTCTCATAGAAATGTTAATCAAGGACTTATCATCTATATTTAGAGTAATACCCATTTTAATGATATTCAATTACATAACTCAAGCTTAGTTTTCATTATTCCATGTCAAATTAACATACAAGTGTGGGATAAAGGTTTCCAAATCTGAAGGGATTATCCTTCAATATGCAATAGTATTGATTAATCATCTTCAATAATCATTTTAAGGTTGTACTTAACGAATACAACATACAATTTCCCCAAATGTCATATCGGGATTTTCCATTTGAAGGCAAAATCTCATTTTTCCAATGATACAATATTTGTGGATTAAGCATGGATAAGTCAAGCCTAAACTCAACTTGCAAAAATTTACATTTTATTTTATTACTCTTATCATCCTACCAAGTATTCATGACTATCAACCCATTCCATGATTGGATAGTTGGTTGATATCTCAAAATTATTGATGTGGGGTTCATAATTTAAGAACCTCTTGAATGTTTTTTTAATGCCCAATCCTTGTTATAATTACATTTAATAATTTAAGAGCAAAAGTAAGGTTCACATAGCTTAAGATTATATTAGATAAACAAACAGGGTATATTTTGATCAAGTGATAACATCATACGTAAATGTTTCACACTATCTATGAAAGTGGTATTTTTGAGATATAAGTACAAGGATAGGTCATACACCTTAACAAAATTTCAAAAAAAATCAAGGAGCAATAATAAATCATACCCTTATATTTTCTCAAGATTTAAATAAACTACTTAGATGATTCACAATAATAGAATTATATATCACAAAATTAAGAGCAGAATACGCAGATCCATAACAACAATTAGTGAAAGAGTAGAATACTTGAATATTATGACTGAGCCACTTCGAGGGAGCAACCTCCATAATAATGCAATAAGAACAGAATTCATAATATGATGATAAAATACTAACCACTATCACTTATATATACTCTACTTAGCCATGGTTATTCCATAGGCTGACCATACTAAGAACATCAAAAAATGCAACAAGCTAATATGAAGGTGTGTAGGTCATAAGTTAGCCATATACATCCCTAGACATACTAAAAGTTAAGGGCATAACATGCCCCTCCCCTTCAAAACAACATTGCACTCAACATTGAGTCAAACCAAGATGTTTTTGTAGGAAAGATTCATCCTCCCATGTTACATCTTCAGAATACAGATTCTTCCATTTGATCAAATACCACTTAATGGCTCTAGTCTATAATTTCTTAGTGTGTGTGTGAAGGATCTCTTCAGGCTCTAAAATGAATCAACCTTCTTCATCTAATTTAGGTAACTCATTCTGAGTGGAAACTCTATGCCTAATTACTTTCTTTAGGTAAAATACATGGAATATCGAATGTATGCAAGTGGTTGGGGTAAATTTTAGCTTGTAAGCCACACTACCAAATTTATGCAAGATTTGACAAGGGCCATAATACTTAGGTGATAACTTGTTATCATTTTTATGTTTATTTAGATACACTACTTATATGGATATAAATGCACAAAGACCTAATCACTTATGTTAAACTACTACTCACTGCGGTGTTGATCTACTTGTTGCTTCATTTGATTTTATGTCATTGCTAAATTCTCTCACAAATTGACTAACACCTTCTGTTGATGGTGAATGCATTCCTCGATAGCTCAAAATTTAGGATGCATTAGCAAAGTTTAAGTGATGGATGCAGGGTGATACCCATGCAATGCCATAAAGGGAGACATCTTGGAAGAAGTGTGAAAAGAAGTGTTATTCTCCCATTCAGCAAGTGGTAGCCAATAAACCCATTTGTCTTGTTTGTCAAAAACAAAACAATGAAGATACCCTTTAAGACATTTATTGACTACCTCTATTTTTCTATCATATTGAAGATGCTAAGATGAGATATGATCCAACTGGGCACCCAAACATGTAAATAATTTTTTCTAAAAATTAATAGTAAATATGGGATCTCGATCACTTACAATGATTTTTAGAGTACCATGCAATTTTTGAACTATATTAAGAAAAGCAAAAACTTCTGTACTGGCAACAAATGGCTACAATAAGGATAAAAAATGAGCATACTTAGTGAGTTGATCCACAACTACCATGATAACACTTTTACCCTCAGATCATGGTAACCCTATAATGAAATCCATGGAAACCTCTTCGCAATGCTGGCTAGAGATGGATAAAGGCTACAAAAGACTTGTGGTCTTAATGGTTTCACATTTATTTTGTTGACATACCATGCATTCAACCACATATTTATGAACATCCCCCTTGAGTCTTTCCCAAAATAAATCTTACTCGATTCTATGATATATTTTAAAAAATCTGGAGTGACCTCCAAGTGGAGAGGCATGAAGTTCTTAAAGAATTTTGTGTTTGAGGAGAGAATGCTTATAAAGGTATAATTTATCTTTATACCATAATGTGTTCCCCTTACATGTAAATTTTTTAGATTAGTTAGAACCCTACTGAAGATTGTAAATCAAATCTTTGGTAGCATTGTCATTCTCCCATTTTGATCTTGCTTCCTCTAGCCAATTTTCCTGCCACATGGTCATGGCACATAACAATGCTTCAACTGATTCGTCCTGCTAAGAGAGAGCATCTGCAACCACATTCTCATTTCTTTTCCTATACACTATTTTAAAATCATAGCCTAACATTTCAGTCACCCATTTTTGTTGTTTTTCAAATGACAATCATTTTTCAAAAAAATATTTGAGGCTATCATGATCAGTCTCTACCTGAAAGTGATGACCCATTAGGGTCTCCATTACTTCACTACATGCAAAATAGCCATCATCTCTTTCTCATATATTAGTTTGAGCCTATTTTTCCCCTTTAGTTGGTGACTTTCAAATGTCAATGATCTACCTTATTGCATGAGTACATCCCCCATGCCAGATCCTGATACGTCACACTCCACAATAAAAGTTTTTGAAAAATTAGGAGTACCTAAAATTGGAGTTATGCACATAGCCATCTTCAACTATTCAAATTCCTTAGTAGCTGAATCATTACACTAGAAGGAGTCTTTCTTAATCAAAGAGGTGAGTGGGGATACAACACTACCATAATTTTTGAAAAAACCTATGATAGTAACCAATTAGCCCCAAAAATCCTCATAGGTTCTTAAGGGTCTTGAGAACCATCCACTCCATCATCGCTTGGATTTTCTGAGGATCAACTTTCACTCATTCATGTGAAATAATGTGACCCAAGTATTCCACCTCTTGGACACCAAAAACACATTGGAAGGTTTGACATAAAGTTGATGTTGTTTAAGAACTGAAAGTACCTATTTCACATGCTTTAAATAATCTTCCCAATTTTTATTATAGATGAGGATATCATCAAAAAACACTAATACAAACTTTCTCAAAAATGGCTTAAAAATAGTATTCATCAAATTTTGAAATGTAGATGGTGCATTTTTAAGGCCAAAAGGTATGACCATAAATTTATAATAGCCTTCATGAGTTCTAAATGTTGTTTTAGGTACGTACTCGTTGTGGATGCAAATTTGATGATATCTAGAGTGAAGGCCTAACTTGGTAAAATAAATAACACCATGTAATTCATCTAACAAATCATCATTTATTGGAATAGGATAATTATCTTTGATGGTGTATTTGTTGAGTTCTTTGTAGTTTGGGTACATCCTCCAACTGTCATCCTTTTTTTGTACTATGACCAGCAAAGAGGAATATTTTCTTTGACTAAGTTAGATGATTCTTGCCTTCAACATATCTTGTACCATATTTTCAATTTCACTCTTCTAGGCATAAGGATACCTGTAGGGTCTGATATTGGGTGTACTTCCTAGAATGTGTTTAATGGCATGATCATGTGCATGACTTGGAGGAAGTCCTTTTGGCATGTCACCAAAAATAATAGAATGGTCATGCAACACCCTTTACAAATTAGGATGTGTGGACTTGGTTGGTTGAACTTCTATGGAAAATAAGAGTGCCATAAAATCTTTTGCACATTTTTTAATGAATCTTTGTTATCTCGTGAGAACTAACCAATTCTGAAGATTTAGCCCATAATCTATGTAGTTGAAAATTCATGTTTTTTGAATGGAACCTCATGAATAATTCATGTAAATTCATCTCAATAGTACCCAAAGTGGTGAGCCACTACATTCCCAAAATAATGTCAACTCCTCCCATGGGAATGTTAAACATAAGGGAATCTAACAAATAGTCTCCCATGGCAAGCTTAATGCTATGCCATTTTCTAGAATAGTTGATCGTACCACCATCTGTAATCATGACATGAAAGTCTGGAGTTAGATAAATGAAATAATTCAAATGAGTAGCCAACTTGATATTGATGAAGTTATGTGTACTCCCAGAGTCAATTAACATAATCACTTTCTATTTCTTTAGGAAACCCACCACCTTAAGATTTTGAGGAGTAATAATACCTGAAATCGCATGACATTAAATAATAGGTTGAGAATCTTCATATCATCCTCAAGTTCTTCCAAACCTACCCTTGAAGTCTTCTCATCTTATTCCTCCTCATTGGCACTGTCAATGTGAAACAACTTATTTTCAACATATTAATGCCCTTTTCTCCATTTTCTATTACATCTAAAACATAAACATTTTGCATGCTTTTCTTCCACTTACTGAGGTGTCAATTTGTTATGCTAATGAAATGATGGTGTTGTGAAGGTGCGTTCATGAACATTGGTGAAAGGTCTTCATCTGATCAACTCTTTTTCCTTAGCCATGTGTGCCCTTGGTATGGCTTTAGATACAATATTAGGATGAAACATGCAAATTTCCAATTGGATGCTATCTTTAAGGCCACCCAAAAATAGATTAGTAAGATTTTCCTTAGTGATGTCTACCACACGTAAGGAGAGATTTTGAAATTGATGAATCTAGTCCTTAATATTTTTGGTCTGGCAAGATCTGAAAGCTGATAATAGATGAATCTGAGACCATCAAGATAAAACAAGGCCAGATAGAGTCATGTGGGTTGAAATATGTTTGAAAATAACCAAATATACACAAGTGGACTATGTGTGATAAAATAAGGATAAAACATAATGGAAAAGGGTCTTGTACCAAAATTAGGTGTCTACATTTGCAATGTGGCCACTCATGGCTCCTCAAAGACGCATGTGGAATTGGAGGTGGGTGGCCAACTTATCCTATGTGCAACATGACTACACATGAGATAATTTCCTGAAGTAGTTTTTAGAGACATTATTATGATAGTGGTGTTACAACTCCTTAGAAAATACCGACCATAAAATTGGGACATCCTTCTTTTTATTTTGAGCACACAACCAATGATACCAAATGAATGGCTTAGGTTTTAGATATAGAGAGGCCATAACCACTTTTTGTGAACATGGAGGGTAATTCAGACCAAATAAATTTTCAATTTGAGTGAGCTAGGTGAGTGGATCATTAACATCAAACTTGCATAAGTCCACTTTTGGTAACATTAACTTAGGGCCCAAATTGGAGTTGGTATTGTTTAGAGGAGGAGAACAAAATTGAAGTGGTGGAGGGTTACTTTGCATTGGATGAGTTAATAAGTTGGCCAATTTCCTAGGTATTTATTGTAATTAATCCATCACACTATTCAAGTTCCCTCTCAACCCTGTAATGTCCCCTTGAACTATATCAAAATCATCTTTTTTCACCATGCCCTATAACTTTGACTTATGTTGTTAAACTACCTCTGAAATAGATGAATTAGAAGTTCTAGACTCCATGTCATCTTTGTGAGGAGTTTTTAGAGTTTCTTACCCTTTTTCACAGCTACAAGTGTTGGGACCAACCATGCAAAACAAACCTCATAAGGGTTTCAGCCCAAAAAAGTGCATCAGTGGAATACACCATTGTGATCATCTCATCGAGATGAATCTGACTATTATTATTTTGCACAAAGGTGAATTTTTTTAACCCAAAAAAGTATATCAGTAGAATATACCATTATGGTCGTCTCGTAAATATGAATCCAATTACTAATAATTTACACAAGGTAAAAAATGTTTTTTTCTTTTATTATAAAAAAACTCATGAACAAAACTGCAGTGATGAAAAAACAATTTTTCTCGGATCACAAGTTATGTATTTTTGGCCTTATAGTGCTTAGGATGCTAGATCCATAAAAAAAACTATGCCATAGAAACTTGCCCAAATTGAATCTATTATATCACTTATAAGGAAATTACTTAGATTATTTGTAATAATAGAATTATATATCACAAAATTAAGAGCAAAATAAGCATATCCATAACAACAATTGGTGAAAAGGCATAATACTTGAATATTATGACTAAGCCACTTCGAGGGAACAACCTTCACAACAATGCAATAAAAATAGAATTTACAAGATGATGATAAAAGACTAACCACTACTACCTATATATATACACTACTTAGCCATGGTTATTCTGTAGGTTGACCATATTAAGAACATTGAGAAATGTAAAAAACTAATATGAAGGTGTGTAAGCTACAAGTTAGCCACACATATTCCTAGATGCACTATAGGTAATGGCATATCACAAAAATTCATAATTTGAAAATAAGGTGATGGAGTTCAAAAATGGACTTATTCTTTGTTCCAAAGACCTTTAGTTCATGATTCCAATTCAACTTATGATCTTTAGATATCATGATCAAGGTTTAAAAGCTTATTCAATCCTGGTTGTAAGAAACCTTTTAAATTGAGACAAGGCTATAAGTTATGAGGTAAAATACTACAACAATATCATATCTAAACCATCTAGTGAATATAACTCAAGTAAGTTTAGTTTGCATGATTTAACCCCTATGGACAAATAAGTTTTCCTAATGCGAGCTTAAATTCACATTAAATCATTGTGACATATCGCAACATATTTCACTTTATCGTAATGCTTCTTTAACTTACAATAACATTTTATCATTAGAACTATAAGATATCATTATTATATCTCAACATAGTCAATATGATATGCAAAGCATTCCCAATAAGGATTACTTGCAATAAAGTACTTAAAATCAACCCCTTAAGGGTAGCTTATCACATGATAGAGCCTAGCTTATAAAGTGTTTTATAACACCCATCATATACTAGAGGTAGTTTGTAACATCCATTTAAAATGGAGAGCACCTCAGGGTATTAACAAAGATGACAAAAAGTTTCCATGCATGTCATGAACAGGACAATAATAGACTTAGATATCACCACATAATAAATATTATAATTGTAATAAAAGACTTGTGTCGACAACACACCTTAAGTTATTCTCAATGTCTAATAGACCATTACTACCATGTTATCCAAAGTTTAAATCACTTTAAGCAATACCATCTAGATTGGGTTATACTTAATTGATGAATACTATCACATTAACTCATATGAGTGTTTAATACTTGTATCACTCTGTTAATGTACAACCAAATTCTCTATTAAGAAAATAAATTTTAATGTTTTATTATCAAATAAATAACACGTATAAAACTTGATTTACATGGACTACCTAGCCTACTCAACTTATGGAAGGATTTGAAATGAATTTTATGTGTTCCATTGAGTTCATCCCTCTCTCCAAACTTACCACATAGTTTACAATGTAAAATCATCTATCTTTGTAAACCACTATAGTGTTCTATCAAAAAAATTACACTATGCACACTAAGGTTATAGTCCTTAATTAGGTATGCACTAATAACACAATAAGTGATTTTATCAAAATCTTAAATGTTGTAAACATCATGCTAGTGATTTAATTATCATTAATATCTCCATGAATCAATCTCTACATTCCAAATACATAATATGTATGATTTATAAATCCATGATATATAATACCGCTATAACCATTTCTGTTGATCTATAAAATAAAGTCAATGATATACAAACCAATGTTGGTACTCAAATTTTATGTTTCCAAGGCATATTATTTTAACTTATAATGGTCTTCCACTAGATTTGAAGGGCAATTAGTTTAGAGGAGAAGCATATTATATACTAGTGGTTGCCCTAGGGGTGCAAGTTATGTCGAGAGTATTATTATTATTAATTAATTATGTAAGGGAGATTGGAATATGTTTGAAAAGAGTTGGGACATGTTCTTTAAGGGGTTTTACATGTGCATTCTTATTATGGATGTAATATTTCAGCAACATCTTAGGACTAACATTTCTTCTTTACCCTAAATTATAAATTCTCCATCATTTTCTATGTCACCATCAAACCAAATAGGCTTTTATGCATGCTTCTAGAGTTCATGAACCTATTTGGTAGATGACTATACCCATTTATATCTACTTGGGATTTAAATTTCCATAGTGTGCCATTTGGCAACTGAGTGGTTCACATTTAAATATGAGAAACAAATATTTCCCTAATAGCCTGAGAAGCCAATGGCCCTACACGGGGTAACCATCCAGAGTTTTAGAAATTTAAGGAAGAATGGTAGAGCACAAAGAGCTCCAAAGGACCAGAAAGTGACAAATATGTGCGTAAAACATGCCACCAAACTGTGCATAATTTACCAAGGTCACAATTTGAATCTGTTTTGAATCCCATGAACACAAAAAAGATGTGAAAATACATAGGTAAATATTGCAAGCCCAAGATGACTATGTGAAATTCATATCAAAGGTGGAGTTCATTTAGAATGAGTCAAGGCAACTAGTAATAATAGGGATTGACCTATATAAACACAAAGAATCACTCAGGAAATTACACAGAAATGATCATTAGCGAACTTTAGGATGATATCACTTAGGGATTGAGGCTAAGACTATTCACTTCAATAATGGTATGTATGATTCTAGATTGAGTCCAAATGCAAGATAAGAGTAATTTCATAGGGCTCGAGAGCTTCATTGTCATAAATGGATATTATATTAATGTACAATGCAATATAGAATATATATATTAATATTATAAATTTTATATAACTAAAATATATATCGTAATGTATATTAATTTAAATTATTTATAATATATAAAATTATATATGTAAATGTGATAGTACTCTAAAACTATGTAGTGGCACATGTCCCTCATACACTTGATGCCAACCACTTGTAAATTTAAAGTTTCTTTGCACTTACTTGAAATTATATCCCAGGTACTCATACTCTTCTATCCACTAACAAATTTATATTAAAGTAGGGTATTAGATGATGGTTGCGTCAAGGTCATGCCAACAAAAGCCTCACCAGAAGATACATTTGGTAGATAATAAAATTAAGAATGTACTAAAACTATTGTATTTATGATTGGGATGGAGTATAAAGCATGACCCATTGAATGCAGGGTTTGGTTAGTTAGGGTGAGCACCCATTCAGTATAAATTGAAGCATCCTTTAGTAGTAATATACTTGATTCACTGAATTCACTATAAACAAAAGTCTTGGGGTGGGTAAACGGGGAGGCCAATAATTACCATATCAACATAAGTAGGAGGGTAAATGAAAAATTTAGCTTATAAAGGGTAAGCATTAATTATTTTAACATAGGTTATCTACAGAGAAGGAAACCATGCACAATTTAATTAAATGGATGCAGAAGCCATGCCCACTTGATAATATTACTAATTTACCTCCATTAATACCAAATTCTCCACCTACGCCGCTAAAGTAAAGACTTTTGATCCAGAGCAGTGTGTGTGAGCATATGGTATGAAAAATATTGTAAATATAAAGGCACAAAGAGGTGGTGGAAAAATCTAGGTGTTAATACAAAGGTATGGGCATCCATTTCAGTTGCCAATTGCCAGCTCACACAACCACTCTTCTCGACAAACTGCCCTTCTAACACTACAAATACATCTAAATGGAATCTCTTAAAAAAATTATCTTCATAACAAACTTATCCTCTAAAATTATGGGTGCATCTAAATAGAATCTCCCAAACCAGGAGATGAATCTTTGGGGTTAACACCTTAATATGAGATGTATATTTAATTTTCATGGTTTTATTTGGTAAGTGTTCTCCTTTAATTTATGGAGTATATTCCTCTTGTACATGTATGATGTGAAAACCCCTGTTGGATGAAAAAAAAACCTACCAACTCTCCCTACCACCTGGGATGATCACCATTTGACCATTCTTTCTCTCAATTGGTGACTCCTCTACCATGACATTCACCTTGTATAATGATCCACTTTTCAAAAGCTTTGGTACTCATTTTAACCACACAAAAATTAACAATATAAACTCCATGACTCCAATGTATTACCCCAATATCGGCATCATTTCATTATTGACTCTATCTACACATCAAATCCACAAATCGAACATCGATTCTTTTCATAATCAAATAGAAAATAGTCAATAAAATATGCCACCACTACCATGAAGTTAGGGCATATGTATGATATGGGCCTTCTAGTGTACGATATCACATGAAACACTCTATCATCTCCCCTCATCATCACTACCCAACACATTTTGACATTTCACTTTATAGAACCCCACTTTATCAAAACAAAAAATTACATTCCTTTCATCATAATTTAACTAACTATATATTAATCACAATTGTCTATTTTCATTATTGTGGCCATAATGAAGAAGACTTGTGACCATATATAATATTATATTTTCACCCACTCTAAGGTGTTCTATTTCCAATGAAATCAAGATACAAAATGGAATAAAAGTGTAGAATGAATGACATATAACCTGATAGAGAATGATGCGTATTTGACTTGTCTGGTGATTTATAAGTAGTCCATCAATATCATCTCCAATGACCACCACAACATTTTATCTAGACTAATAGAAGTATGTTGTAAAGAATACAAAAGAAAAAAAATGGAGATCTTGACCTTCCAAAATCTCTTTCATGATTTATCGCATGTTTATACAACCTTTGATACTGATTTTATCATACGATACTTGATACTAATTTAATACCACATTCGATATTGATTTTTACAAGCATTTTGGATGGCTATAAAAAATAAAAATGATCGAAGTGTTTGCAACTTTGATCTTGATACTAATTGTATGTGCTTGTGTCCACTTATATCAATACTGTAATGTCAATTATATGGAGACAAGACATTGAAGTTTCACAATCTATATTGTAGGTTATGTTCATCTATGTTGCCAATATATTGACACCTGGAAAAATTACATCAAGTTAAGAACATATATAAACAACATACTAATAGCCATGGAATAAAAAGGCAAGTCCATACAAAACTTAAAAGTGGTGGAAGATCTCAAAGGGAGTTGGGAGGTGATGATTAGGGACAATGGCATGGTATTTCATGCAATATCATACACCAAAGGGCCCATATCATACACATGCCCTAAATTTAGGGTAGTTATTGGATTTACATAACCTACACCCACTATAAAGGGGTTTATAGCTTGCATGGTGGTGGCATCTTTTATTGCCTATTTTTTTATTTGATTACAGAAGGACTCAATGTCTGATGTGAGGATCAAATCAAAAATGCAATGCCACTAATGTGGGGGTAATACATTGAGGTTGTGGAGTCTATCTTGTTGCTTTCATTTTGGTTAAAGTGAGTATTGAAGCATTTACAAAGTGCATACCACATGGGTGCATAAGGGGGCATCATTATTGATATAATGTGAATGCTATGGTAGAGGAGTCATTGATTGAGATAAAAGGTGGTTGATTGGTGATTGGTCCCAAGTGGCAGAGAGGGTTGGGAGGTTTAATTCATGAAAATTAGGGGGTGCTCACATTATACACTTAAAATGGGAATATAATCCATGTATGCAATCAAAAATACATCATGTCCATAAATTAGTCCTAGATTGGATGGGATAGAGCACACCAACACTTCTGATTGGGCACACACAATTGTTAAGTGGGAGCATGACCAATGTGAGGATCCACTAGACCCGATTAGGGAATCACTTGTCATAACACACCATGTGAGGTAAGGTTCTAAAGCCTACAATCTATCACAATCACATAACAACCCTAGAAGAGTCCTATGATTTAATATTTCACTAATCTAATAGCAAGAAAAGTAAATCTAATCTAGTATGCACCAAAGCTTGTGGCATAAAGTGGGGGGTTAGTAAAGCAAAGCAATCAAAACATGTATAAGGAACCTTAAATAAATTAAGTATGAGTAACACCCTAATACATGGAATATGAAAAGTAATATTATTCGAACCAACACTTATGCTACTTCTACGTACTAAAAGAGAGGAGAACAAAGTTAGAATATACTTACCTGAATGTGAACCCATCAAGACTCAATCTCTCCCTTGGATAATGGGTATTTTCAAGAGGTTGTTGTGGTTCATAAGGATCATTTTGTTAGGCCAAATCACCCAAGACCTATCCATAAGACTAGATTCTCCAAAATAAGAAACCTAAGCTAAGTCTCCTCAAGTAGAATGTTGGAAGAGTAGATTGTGAAGAAGCATGAGCAAATAATAACTCTTGATTGCATATCTTAATAATGATCAAAATGGTCTTGTATTTATAGGTGGAACTAACCCTAAAATCATCTAGATATGTTGGATATGCTAGGTTGACCTAGTTGACCTAGCATGTTTTTGGGCTAACTCACTAGGTTTGTGTTAGGTCAACCGTGAGATTAACAAACTAAAAGAGCTAAAATGTCCCTAAATTGTACTAGGTTGACCTTGTTGACCTAGTACAACTGATAGGTCAAAAGGGTGATAAGTAAGGAAATAAAGGATGGAAAGAGGAAAAAGACTAGAAGACTATGTAAGGGAAGATAAATAACTTAGGGAAAGGTTTTAAGAACTAGTTGGATTGGTAATAATGTAGAAACAAGGGATAATAATATTGTGAAGCACCAAAGGTTTGCCCACTCCTTTCCTGATGCACCTATTAGGGTGTGCACTCAGAGAGATTGAGTCTTGATGGGTTCCTGCAAGATATAAAGCATTAGGATTTGATAAAAGTTAAAAATATTATGTGTATACATATGCCCCACTTGAAGGTTATCATGTATCACTAAAGTGTAACAAGGGATGGTGCTTTGAGAAAGAACATGAGGACACACACAACATTGATGCTAAAAACATTTGTAGTATTTTAAATAAAAAATAATTGAAAGTAAATAATTAAAAGGAAAAACTAATCTAAAAAGTAAATGACTAAAAAGTAAATAACTAAAAAGTAAATGCGATGCATACCTTGACTTACCTTAATCATGAGATGGTTGTCTACTGTGTTATTAGTTTTGATTATGTAGGGCTCAGAGACTACTTTCAACAAACCCAATAATATAAAACTAAAGAGAAAAACAAACAAATACAAGAAAAGCCAAGATAGATGGTGCTATGAGGACAGGACGTACTTAAGAAATTTAGCAAGTTGGGTTGACAAGTGTCATGTTAGACCTAATGACCAAGTCAAAAACAAGAGTAAATCAGGTAACCAAAAATCCAAGGCTACTAAAGACCAAAAAACTTTGACAAGCTATCCTAAAGTAAGAAAGGCAAACTCACCAAGTTAAACCAAGGATATATGTCAAACAAGATGGTAAAAACAAAAACAAATCAATGGTAAAAGATTTAAAGAAAAAGGTAAAACAACATTTATGAGTGAGTAGTAACAATCCACATCTCAATCATCAATGGAAAAAGGAGCATAAAAAGGGAAAACAACATTGATGAGTGAGGAGTAAAAATCCAACCTCATTTAATAATGGAAAAGGGGTACGAACTCAGGTGTTCATAACATCAAGACAATAAAATCATGAAAAATGATAAAAGAAAAGTAAAGTAAATTTAGTAAATGTAAATCATGGTGAAAAGAAAGTAATCCATAGTTTCTCAAACATGTTGTTTTGCTCTAAGGACAGATAAAATTGAAACAAAGTAGTGCTAGCATGTTTTTAAGAGGTGACGAAGAAGGAATTAAAGAAGGGAAAATAGATTTGGAATCACACTTTATCTATCAAGGGGGGAAAATGAAATGGGTGGAAGGGAGAATGAAGGAAAAACCATGGTAGAGGAACTTTTTATCAAAGTCAAGACACTCATATTAGGTTTGTCAAAACAAGAGGACTTTCAACCTTAAGAACTATGAAGAACTTCTCTTAGCCACACAAGTCTTAGGTAAACAAATGGAGTATATAGATCATCCCATGAAGGCTATATGCATGAAAAGTAAAATGGACCTACCTTCCCACGACATGTTCATCGCTCTTTATTACCCCCTACAAATCTATCGGTCTACTTTGAAGATTGGGTACTTGCATGAGAAAGTAGGTAACACCATAGAGTTTTTTGAAATCCCCTATCCAATCTATTGGCCTACTGCACCCCAAAGGACTTTGGCTCTATACAAAGCCGACTGTGGAGTTTGAGCTTTGAATGGAGATATGAGATATGTTTGTAATCACATTTTTTGGTGGGAATTTGACTTTTGAGATTTGTATGTTGCCTTTGAGATATCATTGCCTTTTGTTTCAAATGATTTGGATTTTAAATTTCTTGATAGATTTTTTAAGATTCTTCCTCCACATGGATTTGGAAAAACCAAACATGGGTGATGACTTTAATTTGAATACTTGCAACAAAGTTACTAAGAGAGAGAACTTCAAAGAGAATGGGGTCTTAAAGTATCATAAATCTATGTGAAATAAAAGTGTTATCTTGACTTTGACCTTGCTTTATCCAATGCAGAGTGAAAGAAAAGGGAAATCAAGAGGAGTGTCACATGGAAAATTTTTTAATTACTTCAAATCGTAAAAAATGTGATAAAGGGAAAAGAGGGATATAATAATAATAAAGTGTGATTCCTTATCATAAGAATGAAGGAAATGGAGGAAAACATGTTAACACAGATTATTGTGTAAATTTTATCTAGCAAAATAAGTAAAAGCTAAAGTTGAGAACAAGGATCAAGAACATGAAAAGGTGGTAATTTTATGAGGATGGTTGGGTCCTATCCATAGTCTTACAAAGTAACTCATAAAAGATAAACCCATGAGGGTGCCAATAAGAAAGTGAAAGATAAAGTGAGGGAGACTTCTTATAAATAAACTCACCAAAGAAAAACCCAAAGGATGCCAAATAGCATTGGCAAGCAACAATAATGAAAGAGAAATAGATCAAAAGATGATGGTTTTGTGAGGGATGTCAGGTCCTATCCATGGTCTTATAAAGAAACTCACAAAAGAAAGACCCAAGGGGTGCAAAAAAACAAGATAAAATGTAAGAAGGTAAAGAAGACTATGGTACATCAAGAAACCAAAAAACCAAAAGGGAGGACTAAATGTTTGTGAAAAAAGGGCACTATTGAAGAGGGGGAGACCCATGCGTAAGTTACCTAAAAAAATTGTTAGATAGATATAGATAAAAAACATGACAAGTAGTAAATGTTTAGGCAAATAATTTTTAAAGGAATTGAGCATTGGTGGGCTCTTTGAAAACATGGCCTTCATTAGTTTGAAGATGGTAAGTGTTTGGACCAAGAATATCTTTAACCAAATATGGGCCCCACCATTTCTAGGCATATTTACCTTCTTTATCATGGGTGTAGTGTAGTTTAAGGATAAGATCACCAACATTAAAAGTGCAGACTTTAACACATTAATTATGTTGTCTGACGATATGAGCCTTATATTGACAGTTATGTTGTAATGCAAAAATATGACATTCATTGATAAGATCAATGGCATGAAGGTGAGTTTCATGTAATTCTTCATCAGGAATAATACCATGAAGAGATATACAAAGAGAGGTAAGTTCAACTTCTAAAAGAAGAATCGATTAAAAACCATATACTAGATAAAATGGAGTTGCCCTAGTGGTAGTACATATGCTAGTTCGATAGGCCCAAAGTGTAAGGTAAAGATGAATATGCCAATCTATGTAGGTTTAACGAATTGTCTTTTGGAAAATTTTGTTGAGAATTTTATTGGAGGCCTTAACTTGACCATTGCATTATGGATGATAAGGCATGCAAAACTTGTGATTGATTTTGAATTTAGTGCAAAGTTATTTAACATGTTTATTTTTAAAATTGCCACATTGTCTAAAATGATGGTATGAGGAATGCCAACATGATAAATAATTTGGTTAATAATGAATTTAGAAATGGTAGGACCAATGATGTTAATGAGGGGCATGGATTCTACCCACTTGGTAAAATATTTGATAGTAGTGATGATAAAGACATGCCCATCTTGGGAGTGAGAAAGTTTACCAATGAGATCAAATCCCCATGTGGAAAATGTTGAAAAAGATTCGATATTTTGAATCTCAATAGGAGATGAATGGATAAGACCATCATGAAGTTGATAAGGAATACACTTTTTAACATATTCAAGTGCATCCTTTTCAAGAGTAGGCTAAAAGTAACCCATATATAGGCATTTACGTGTTGTAGTATGTCTGCTATAGTGACCACTGTAAATTTCCCCATGTGCTTATTTGAGTAGAGGAGGACCTCATCTTGCATAACACAATAAAATAATTTACCTTCAACATTATGATAGTAAAGGATGTTATGTTGAAGTACATACTTAAAATCTTGTTTATGAATGCATGTCTTTTCATGATAATCTAAATCAGGAGGATAAGTTTGATGTTCTAAATATTGGATGATATCTTTATACCATGGGCTTTGTCTAATCATCACAACCTCGATGTGAAAGATAAGTGAATCAGGTGGTTGGGTAGATGATGGAGATTTTTTATTTGTATAATGAAGAAAGGATTAGAGAGAACTCGATGAGGATGAAAGAGAGAAGTTAAAGAGGCAAGATAATCAACAATGGAAGTTTGGTCTCGAGGAATAGGCTTGATAGTGAAAGAGATAAAGTCCTTAGCAAGAGTGGTTGTAATTTGATGATAGGTAATGAGGTTGTCACTTTTACATTGATAATCACCATTAACTTTAAGACAAATGAGCTGAGAATCTCCTAAAGCATGAAGATATTGGATGTCAAGATCAAGGGCAACTCTCATGCCTAAGATAAGAGCTTTGTACATGGCCATATTATTGGTGACATCAAAGGTGAGGCAAAATGCTAAACTAATGATTTTACCAAGAGGAATTGTGAGAATGAGACCTACCCTGGCTCCTTGAAGGCATTTAGCACCATCAAAGTGAAGGGTCCATGTATCCTCATGTAAGTCAATATTAATTTTAGGGAGCTCCTCTATAACTACCTTTGGTTTAGTAGTACTAGAGGGAGGGGAAGATTCTTCAAGATTATTGGCTTCAAGATCAACATTAAAGCTATGAAAATAGTCTTTAAGGGATATAACTTGATTAAGACCTTCAATATAAAGGATATTATCATCTAAAAGGTTATTTTGAAGTGAAAAAGTGGCTGGAATGGGAGTTGTGGCAAGTTGGTCAGCTATGACTTGCCCTTTGATAGCTTTTTGTGTGATGATGTGAAGATTGAATTTCATAAGTAATTCCATCCATTTGCCAATTTTATCTCTAGGGAGAAAGGCTTTAGAGAAGAAATAATGAAGGGGGTCATAATAAATTATGACACAAATAGTTTGGTATAACATATAATGATAAAGCTTTTTAGCTGTAAAATAGATAGTGAGTTAATCATGGTCAATTTTGGTATAACATGTTTCATAATTGACAAGGCCTCGATTAATGTAGTAGATAGCATACTCTTTTCTTGTATCATCTTATTGGGAAAGCATTACCCCAACTAAAATAGGTGTGAAAGAAGTATGTAAAATCAAAGGTTTATCGTTGGAAGGAGGAAAAAGTGTAGGTGGGTGAATCAAAGACTCTTTCATGTTATCAAAGGCTTTTTGACATGGATCCATCCATTCTAAAGTAGTACCTTTCTTGAGAAGGGAATTGATGGAGTGAATTCAATATGCCATTTTAGGGATAAATCATCTAATTGCCCCAAACTTGCCTAAATAAGTATGAATGTCAGGAATAGATCGAGGAATGGGTATGTTGATGATAGCACTAATTTTGGTAGGATCAATGTCAATACCATAGAGAAAGACTAATAATCCTAATAATTTACTAGATGTGACTCTAAAAACACATTTGAAAGGATTAAGTCTAACTTTGTATTTAAGGAGACGGTCAAAGATAATAACAATATTAGAAAGATGATTTGTACGATGTTTAGATTTGGCAATAAGATCATCAACATAGGTTTCAACAATTTTGTGAATGAGATCATGAAAGATGTGAGTCATTGCACATTGGTAAGTGGCTATGACATTTTTTGAGACCGAAGGGCATTTTGACATAGCAATAAGTGCCCCATTTTGTGGTGAAATTAGTCTTATGTTGGTCCTCGAGAGTGATGTGAATCTGATTGTATCCCAAGAAACCATGTATAAGAGACAACATTTCATAACCAACCATGGAATCCATGATGGCATCTATTGAAGGTAAGGGGAAGTTATGCTTAGGACAAGCAATATTAAGGTTGCAGAAATCAATATAAATTTTAATGACCATAATTAATTTCTTCTAAATGAGAATAATGGTGGATACCCATTCAAAATAATCCATAGGTTTGATAAATTTAGCATCTACTAGTTTAATGATTTCCTTATGACATATATTAGTGACTTGATGTGGGAAGTTTCATTGCTTTTGATGTACTAGCTTAGCATTAGGATAAGTGATGATGTTATGAACCATAATACTAGGGTCAATGCTAGGCATGTCTTGGTAGGACCAAGTGAATATCTCTTGATATATATCAAATAATAAGCTAAAGTTGTCATGCTCAGATGGTGAGAGTTCTTGAGGAATCATGATTGGTCGAGGAGAAGATGGGGTACCATATTTGATATGAGTTGTTTCTTCAATAAGCATGACATTACCGTATTGAAAATGGTAAGGTGAATTAGGTAAGGTTGAAATTGGATTTGTTTGAGGATCAATACTAGCAATGAAATTATTAAAACAAGTATTTTGATTTTGAACATTTCTAATTTTATGATGCTGCTTAGGAAGTTGGGGTTCCTAGGCATGAAGAAACTCAAGAATAGCTTCGTCACTAGGTAAGGTAGGAAGAGGACCATAATATTCAACATCTACTTCAAGTTATAGAATTTGATTGCCATGGTTATCATACTCAGAATGAATCTGATGGACATTGGTTGCCTTAGCCTCAGGCATAATTTTAGAAGTAGATGAAGAGGATGGATCTAAAGAGATGGGATTTTTGATAGATTTAATGATAGGAGAAGCATCAAAGAAATGATAAGATCCAAAGGAGGTAGATAATATGTATAAGCATATGCAGGTTCGAAAGGTGTAATTTATTCTACCACCCAAAGAGTATCGATAAGTGGATAATTGACAAGAGGTACATGACCTTCGAGATCTAAGTCACAATGTGTAGATATGGTATATAAATCTTAATTAAAGGCATGAATTTAGCCTAAACTCTTTTTATAGTGCTAGACATCCAAGTCTCTAGCGTGAGCTTGGGCCATGACATAGTTGTCATCATATGTGGGAGAAATCATACATTCTTAAGAATTAGGGGAGTTTTAAAAGGTGAAATCCTAATGTTTCTAAATACATGAGGGGACATGGTGAGAGAATCTTGGAATAATTTAGCCACTCTAAAATCATTACAAATTAAGGCATCTTTAGGTAAAGATGTCTCCTGAGCATTGCATGGAGGAGGAAAATCGGTAATCTCATCCATGATAGGAACAAAATGATCTCTGGGTAATAGATAAGGAGGAAGCTAATACAAAATATATGGAGGTAGCTTCTTGGTATTTCAAGTGTGTTGTAACTCATTAGGATCATCATCATCAAAATCTGTAAGAGTAAATTGAATATCAGGATTCATATTGATGAACTCAAGTAAAGGAGCACTATTAATTTTAGGAATTGTAAGAATTTGATATTGAGGCTTAAGATTGGGAAGTTGGATGCTCCATGGGTTGGGATCAACTTCATGTTTGTAACATTTTCTTATATATAAGAATTTAATACACTGACTACCAGAAGAGGTGATGGCCCTCATCTGATGAGTCCATAAATGACCAAGAAAAATGTTATAAGATAAAGGAAAATCAAGGACCATAAGCTTGGCTCCAAAAGTCTTAGGTCCTATGGTTAATAGAAGCCAAATATAACCAATCAGCTTTTGATTAGTCTTATAAAACCCATGACAAGTAAGACGAGTTTGTTTAAGATAATCTTTATTATAACCAAGTTGTTGAATGAGCCATAAGTATGTGACATTAATACCAAAACCTTTGTCAACTAGAACTTTTTGGATAAGGGTGGTATTAATGGTTACTTTGATAAAGAGAGGTAGATCATCAATGCAAAAAATAATTTCATCATTTATCATGTCCTCTTCAAGAAATTCAATGGAAGGCTTAGAAGAAGGACACATAGTCTTAATGATATTGACATTAGTTGGTTGAGAATCTATAGAAGATGGTTCTTCATATATGGAAGATGGATCTTAAAATTCTTGAAGTTGTTGCATAAGAAATTTATGATGATAGGGTGAAGTACAAACCAACTCCATAAGAGGAATCTTATAAGGCATATAGTTGACTTCTTTAAGAAAATTCCAATGTGATTTAGAAGAACTAGCACAAGGTTTAGAAGGCAAATTAGATTTAGGAGGTATAGATGTGGTGGGAGGATCAAAAGGGGGAAGTCATTCCTTAGGTGATTTTGAATCATTATGAGTGGTAGTAGTATCTTTAAGCAATTGTTCTTATAAAGATGGTTTCTTAGGCTTGGTAATAGGATCTTTATGAGCTAGTTTATGATGATAATTGACCTTGGTAGCATTGACATATTGAGAGTTGTTATAATATAGGTCATAATAAACATTTATGGCATAAAAATTCTTGACATTTGATTCATTATTGTTTGAATGAGATTTTTGATTATTAGAAGTAGAAGCTTTAAGGGTTTGGCATTTTTGAGATGCAGTAGCATACTCTTGATGACAAAGTTTGATCATAGCCTCGTGGTTGAATGAGTCACCAAGCATATAAGAAATGGCAAAATTAGTGAGCCATATACAAGATTCATGAGAATGCCCAATGTCGTCATAGAACCAATAAAATAGATTGGGATCATACCACTTAGGAGGAGCATTAGGCTAAATGAAAGGTTTAGAGGGCGGTAAAAGTTATTTCATTTGTTGAATTGAAATAGGTATGTGAGATGGTGAAGGAACATTAGTTTTGGCAACTCCAAGTTTGGTTTTGGGAGTATTACTAGTGATATCATTAGATGTTT
Organism: Torreya grandis; assembly: GCA_037957365.1. Lineage (NCBI taxonomy): Eukaryota > Viridiplantae > Streptophyta > Pinopsida > Cupressales > Taxaceae > Torreya > Torreya grandis. The sequence goes on along the minus strand of JARHVA010001981.1, from coordinate 582,855 downwards.
AAAAATATCCTTTAAGAAGTTTATGATTAGGTTCAAATTGCTTCATAAGAAAGTCTTGATGCTTAGCTTGGTCCAGAGCTTCATTAAGAGTTTGGGGAACAAAGGTTCAAACCTTGTATTAAAGAGTGGGAGTCAAAGTGGTAATAAAGAGTTTGAATAAATTATCGTTAGTCATATTACGATCAGATTTATGAGCTAAAGATTTCCATATTTTAATAAAGTCATGAGCCAATTCATTAGGAGATTGTTTAGTATTTATAAAGTGACTAAGTCAATTTTTAGGAAGATCATTGTGTTGAAACTCTTTAACCAAATTATGACCTAATCTTCAAGTTGTCAAATAGAATGTTAAAGAAGTTGATTATACCATTCTAATGTATTAGTTTGGATCCACTCTTTGTAAAGGTTGCCAAAGGCTTTGAGGAATGAATCAAGGTCTTTAGTCCCATTATATTTTATAGTTGAAGTTATGTTACCAATATCAATGGATATAATGAAGGGAACTAAAGGCTCATTTTGAATAGTTTGAAGCATCTTGTTATTCATTACGGGTTGAGGAATAACATTACCTGAGGCATCCCTAAGAGGTGGAGGAATGTAATTAGGTTTAGCTTGAGGATGCATAGTTAGAGGTTGATTAGCCGTATTGATTAGATGTTGTTGAATTTGCATCATTTAGTTGGTAATAGAGTTTTGCATGATATTAATTTGTTGAATAACTTGAGTTAAGAGTTGGGTTGTATCAGGAGGTGAGTTAGTGTTGGTTGGAACACTCCCCAAATTAGTGTTAGGGTGAGGATTATTAGAAGGGTAATTAGTGGGATTGTTAAATAGATTTGTATCAATCACTCCCACATTGATTTGGATATTTTGAGAAGTGTCTTGATAAGTATGGAAATGATTGGATCCATCAACTTCATTTTGAGGTGTTATTTGCACCATGTTATAGTACATAGATGAAGGAGGAGAAGATGTGCCCCAAGAGTGATGGTTCTCTCAGGAGGAAAAAAGAGGAATGAATGAACATCCCACATAGTATATAAATGGATTTAGGTTATCCAAAAAGATTATGATAGGAGACTTCATTTTGAATGAAGAGAGATGAACAAAATGTAAAATTGGATAAATGGGAAACTAAATTGAAAAATAGGAAAAGCAAGAAGAAATATTAGGTCGACCAGCTCGGTCGAGTGTAGGAAATAGGGTCTACAAATTGTACAGGGTTAACCAGGTCAATCCAGTACAGTGCATAAAAGACAAAAAAATACAGGGTCGACCAGGTCAACCTAGTAAAGTGAATAGGGAAGAGGAAAAGATTGATAACAAGCTTGGAAATGAAACAAGATAATTTGTAGCTAATCTAGGAAAGTAAGTGCAAAAAGGAAACACACAATCAATTGAATTGATGATGTCCAATCCAATTGATGCACATAAAGCAAAATATTGCACTAATGCTCACTAATGCAAGAATTTGTACACATAATTGATCAAAGAGCAAGCAAAAAACTTGAAAGTAAAGCTAGCTACTTGGTCAACCTAGAATGTTTGATTTAATTATTAAGAATTATTTTATTTTTGAAAGGGAGATTGGTAATAAGCAAGGTACTAGATAGCAATCTATGGATAGTTTTAGGTAAGTTTAAGATGAAAGGGACTGTAGTGGAAATGATACAGGCTTGGTATTAGGGCCTATCCCCTCACTTCACTCACCATAATTATAAGGGTGTCAGGTGCTTAGCCAAAATATACCATTAACCAAACTTTATACTTGATCAAAGCATCAAGTTAGCTTCTCCCTTGGTGATGAAATCCAAGTAGGTAGACCTAGGTAGTCAAATGTTTAAATGCTTGTTGATGTTTATGTGGTTTATCCATATGTGCATAAAATATAAATAGTGAAACTAAGTGATTAATTGAAAACCACCTAATTAGACTATGTGAACTATTCAAATCATGTAATCAATTGAAAATAAAGATGTGGTTAACATATATGGTTCATTCCAACTTTAAAATAAGGTATCATTAAGAAACTATGTTGACAATCATACAAAATAGGGTCGACAAGGTCGAACCTATATTGAGAAAGCAAAGTCTAAAAGTGAACTAGGTCAGTCATGTAGACCTCATTATTTAAAAAAACATAGAACATAGAACTAGGTCCACAGGGTCGACCTAGTTGACTGTACGAAGGCAATTTTGAAGACTATAAACTTGAAAAGAAAGTACAAAAAAAGAAAGATACAGAGGAAATAAAAATTGACCTAAATGGTTTAGAGAGGAAAATGAGAAGATTATTGATCTGAGACCTTGGAGAAAACTAGTAGTAACCTATAAATTAGGTTGAGTTGGTCGATCAAGCTATGCAAGAACTTGTTGCAAAGTGCTAAAAATGCATTAGGTCAACCTGGTTGAACTAGCAGGCTGAATTGAAAGTCTAAAATGTGTACTAAGTTGAGTTGGTTAATCTAGTTAGCTAAATAGAAGTCTACAAATCTAGAAACCTATACTGGGTCGAGCTGGTTGACCTAGTTGCCTATTTTTGTCAACCTGTGTACAAAGATAAATAACTGGGTCAACATGGTTGATCCAACACAATAAAGATATGATAAAAATAATGATGAATAGAAATGAAATAAGTGAAATAAATCTTGCAAGGGTTTGATTCATGTTAGGTTAACTAGAATATATGCAATCAAAAATGCATCATGTCCATAAATCAATCCTAGATCGGATGGGATAGAGCACACCTACACTTTTGATTGGGGGCATATAATTCTTAAATGGGAGCATGACCAATGTGAGGATCTGCTAGACTTGATTAGGGGATCACTTGTCACAACACACCATGTGAGGCAGGGTTCCAAAGCCTACAGTCTAACATAATCACACAACAACCCTAAAAGAGTCCTATGATTTAATATTTCACTAATCTAATAATAAAAAAATCACTAATCTAGTGTGCACTAAAGCTTGTGGCATAAAGTGGTTGGGGGGGGGGGGTTAGTGAAGAAAAGCAATCAAAACATGTATAGGAAACCTCAAATAAAGTATTATTAACACCCTAATACATGAAATATGAAATGTAATATTATTTAAGCCAACATTTATGTTACTTCTATCTACTAAAAAAGAGGAGAACAAAGTTAGAATATACTTACCTAAATGTGAACCTATTGAGACTCAATTCTCCCTTGGCCAATGGGCTTGGCAAGAGGTTGTTTTGGTTCATAAGGATCACTTTGTTAGGCCAAAGCATCGAAGACCTATCCATGAGACTAGATTCTCCAAAACAAAAAACCTAAGTTAAGTCTCCTCAAATAGAATGGTGGAAGAAAAAATTGTGAAGAAACATGAGTGAATAATAACTCTTGATTTCATATCTTAATAATGATCAAAATGATCTTGTATTTATAGGTGAAACTATCCCTAAAATCATCTAGCTATGTATGTAGTGTTAGGTCAACCTAATCAACCTAACACATTTTTGAGATAACTCACTAGGTCTATGCTAGGTCGGCTGGGAGGTTAACAAACCAAAAGAGATAAAATCTCCCTAAACTATACTAGGTCAACCTAGTACAATTGATAGGTCAAAAGGGTGCTAAGTAAGGAAATGAAGGATGGAAAGAGGAAGAAGACTAGAAGATTGTGCAAGGGAGGAGAAACAACTTAAGGAAAGGTTTTAGGAACTAGTTGGATTGGTAATAATGTGGCAATAAGGGACAATAATCTTGTGAAGCACCAAAGGTCTGACCACCCCTTTTTCAGTGCACCCTTTAGGGTGTGTACTCAGAGAGATTGAGTCTTGACGGGTTCCTGCAAGATGTAAAGCACCAATATTTGATAAAATTTGAAAATATTATGTTTATACACTCCATACATGAAAATAAAAAACTTATACATTATATATAGAGCATAATAGGTCTAGTATTATAATAGTTTATAATAGGTAGTACTATTATCTATTATATAATAAATAAAATAGTATAAATTATAACACACACATATTGAATAAAAATAATAATATATTTCTATATTAAATATTATATATATTTAGTTTAAATATATTAATAATAAATTACATATATATATATATATACATATAGACATATATACATGTACATGTATATTTGTGTGTGTGTGTGCGTGTGTGTGTGTAGATAGATAAATAGATAGATATAATTAATATAATATATATAATGCCAATAAGTAAAAACAATGTTTAAAAATACATGACATGAAAGAATATTTAGTTTATCTATAATCCTGAATTTTTATTTACTTATTTCTCATAATTTCCTAGGTAATCTAACATAAGGTTTTGTTGTTGTTTTATTCTTATAAAACTTTATTTCATTTCAGAATTTTCCTTTTGACAACTATCCTTTTATCATGTTGTAAATGTGCCCACATCAAAGTTAACATGCTATTGACAATATTACAATGCCAACTTATTTTGCCACTTTGCATTTTGATTTTACCCTCTTCCCCATACTTTTGTAACTCATCGAGAAGTAGTTGCTTGCATGTTTGAAAACCATGAAGTAATATTGTAACCAAATTTGATATATGGCAAGAGATTTATATAACTACCCATCTCAATCTTGTGGATTTGACTATGTGATAACAAAACATGCCCCTATAAGAAGCGAGGAAAGCTTGTGTGACATTTTTTTAAAGGTAATTCCTATTTGGTGTAGGTATAATTGTAAGAGGTTATTTATTTATGAAGCATAGATAATTTGTAATGGTTGTCAATTTGGCAGATGATTTACTAGTTTCCTAGAGATTTTTAAGATCCCAAACTAGCTATGGAGCAGCTGGGAGAGTGATTTAAATTAGACAATCTAGTTTATGGATTGGGAATACATAAAACAATGTTAAATTTGCTTTAGTAATTTCTTAGTCTCTCATCTCATCCTTAAAAATGATTGAATATTATTCTCCTATAGTTTTATCATTAGTAATCATATTAGATGTAACTAAATGATTATTTTCTTTAGATTATTCGTTTGAGTCAAGAAAACTATGCTAATTTGAATTGTTTATTTCTTTTGGAAGCATGGTTTCTTTCTTTATAATTCCCTTATCCTACCAAAATTTGATCTTAGATGTTCCCCTCCATCTAGAGTCAACACAATAGTTTCTCTATTCAAGATGCATATATTTTAGACCTGCGTATATTAATGATTGGTTGTATTTTAAACAAACTGGTTTGCAAATTCAGGTGTGAAAATGTTGATAGGGATGACTCTCATGCAGGTACAATCAAAATAAGACATAAAAACTACTTTTCCATTGTTCTTATGCCTGCGAATATTTAGTTTTTTGTCCCATGTGAGATGAATCTAAGGGGTTGATGCCCTAATAGAGATGCTTTTGGCATAATAAATGGTGTTCTTATTTCAAACAAAGCGTGTCTTCTCCAAAAGCATCCTTCATTCCATGGTGTACCCACTGAATTTATTTATGGTTTTTACCCACTCCATGTGATCACTTTTAATGTTTTTTTTGTATTTTCATCATTACTATTTAAAGCTAAGATAATATGTGGTTAAAAAATAATAAGTTAGATTGAATAACCCACATTCCCAATGCTTCATCCAATAAATGTTATGCCATACAACAACATTATTTCATTATTTATTGAGAAACTCTATTTTCTTACAATTCCTTTATCATGTTACGCATAATTGGTGTAATTACTATTGAAATTACTATTCAATATCAAGGTGGAATATCTCATCCGACAAAGATTCTATAAAGTGCTAAAGTCTCAAAAATGTTGAGTGGCCACAACCAAATCTTGGCTTTGATAACTTCATTTGGTGATAAGGTCAAATCATCGCATGATGTGAAAATAGATGTTGTTTAATTATGATGGTCCTTTGGGTCATGAACCCAAGGATCCACAACATATGGATTTTTTAATCACAAAATGTGAGGAGGCATGTGGATGAGACTGGTCAACCCAAAGCATAAACCTAATAAGGATCTTGTAATTCCTTCATTAATGCACCTATAATCATGGTATAAAAAGACAAAGCAATGTTAAGAAAAACTAAAGGCTCATCAACCTAGATGATCACCACTTATGCCAAAACATGTGAGGTATAGGTCCTTCTTTGACATGATTACATTTCATTCTTTGATATTCTCTTTGTGTTTCCCATAGTTTGTATCTAGTTCCTCTTTTATTATGTTCTCTATTGCACTAAATGTTGTACCTACATCACAAACAAATGAACAAATAATAGTCAATAAATTCATGGTATCAAAATCATGTGATAACAAAAACATGATACTAATAATTATTTCATATAACTATATAAAAAGTCATGATGACAGTAATGAACCAAATCAATCCTCGATTGCATAAAAACCAAACACTATTAATTATGATTTATAGTGCTAATGCCTAATAAGTATCCCAAGTCTTGACACAGGAAAACAAGATGTTACATGATACCCATTACTCTTCTTAATGTATCCTATAAAATTTATTGTAAATGTTATTGCTATGAAATTCAAAATTATTGTTCAAGATATTTTTCGCCTTGAGTAGGTTAGATTCCTAAAAAGTAGATACATTTTGGATAATCTTCTTTCTGTATTGAAAACCATTCAGTGAGATAAATATTTTGATCAAGATGTATTATTGGTCAAAATTGATTTTTTTTAATGAAATATATCTATATATTAATTTACCAAAAATATACATATAATTCATACAAGAAAAGGCAGTATGAGAGCATGCCATGACACTAGGTAGAGCCTAGGAGCAAAGTACCAAAAGTATTAAATATAGGTAGCGCTAGAGGCAAGTTACAAAATAAAAGTCATAAGAAAACACTATTAAGTAGCTAGAGTAAGGCCCGAAGGTGGATGATCCATATCATCCAAACCCCAACCAACACTTGGCAAGTCATTGCCATCTGGAATAAACTCCCAACTAGAAGCTTGAAATGTGTCTATTTCCTCTTTTACTTGCATTTGAGTGGTTGAAAATAGCTAGTGAAACCCTAGGAAACTTATCCAATATGTTAACACAACCTCCAGGTGGTGACCCCAAGCATTTGGGTATGAAGGAGGAGGAGGAACACCCCATCCATCTTGCCCAATAGGGGAAGGAGGTGGTGGATACCACCCTCACTACTTCTTAGGGGGAGGCATGCTAGTATGGGTGCCATTATGAGAGTGATGCCTAGAGTGACTGTAATGATGTCCACCACAGGGTGATTGAGGAACTCTATCATTTAATAATGGATCCCTAGGTGGAAAAGGTAGAACTTGAGCTATAGCACAAGGAGCATCTCCCTAGTGAGACAGGAGGTCCTAGAGACACCCAAGCTCCATGGCCACTTTGTTGGATTGAACTTATATCTGTAAAAGATGATTGGAGATAATGGATGATTTATGGAAATCAAAAATATTACAATTAGAAAAGTCATGATTGAATATATAATTATTTCTTTCTTTCTAAATCTAGAAGAGAATATCCACTTAGAAAGTATGCCAAACTTGAGCTACTATGGTGGGAATCATGGGCTTGTCCCTCAGGAGGGTGTGTTGTTATGTGAATAAGTTGGGCTGGAAGGGCCTGAAGAGAACATGGATCTAGGCCCAAACTCTTTGAGCTTTGGGACAATACCAGAAGAGATGAGGTAGGGTCTCAATATGTTAATAAAAGGGACAAGTAGGTAATTGGACTTTGAGATGAACCATGCTTCTGCCAATAGGTAAGCCTTGGTGCAATATACACCAAGTAAAATGGGCAAGCTTGGGCTTTACACATGCCCCCAAATAGTGTTAAAGTGGAAGCTCCATATTTTCATAGACGAGTGTAAACCCCAGTGATTGTTAACCTTGTCAACCATGGGCAAGTGTAGGGTGAGCCAATTATAGCCAAGATGAGGAGTGTAGTTGTGAAAGAGGGTTTCCACAAATCATTTCCAATCCTTCCACCACAATCTAGTAGAATTAATTGAGATTTTATGGAGCATAGAATCAGGGATAACACTAAGGATTTCTTGATAAGATTCTTGGTATACATTAGCCAATCAAAATTTGGCTTTCACATCCTCCTAGGGTAGCCAAGTATGAGAGCATCTGTAAAATATATCCTTGATAGTGTGGATTCCTCTATAGAATAGCTTAAGGGCATTGATCCAGTGAACTTCTTCCAAAGGAACTCCATTTTTCAAAAATATGGGAGACCACCAAATAGAGTGGGAATTAACAGAGAGCCCATTGTAAAACCCAAAACCATTCCAAAGGAGCCACAGATTTATCTTTTCCCAAGTTTTCTAGATGATTTTGGCCACAAAGGACCCAATGATCTAAACAAGAGATTGGATAAAGAGCAAATTGGGGAATCCAATTCCCTTCCAAGCTTTCTTACCCTTAGGCAAGCCTAAGGAGATGTAGTATCTGAATAACACCTTCTAGGATTTTGGACCTTTGATGTCCCTCACTACCCATTTGGCACATAAGGTAGATCCTTTCCTAGCAATGTTGATAAGTCCCATCCCCCTAGATTCATGTGGTAGGAAATAATATTCCTAGGTCACCCTGTGGAAACCTTGACCTTGGGGAAAATTGACCCACATGAAATCAATGAGCAATTTCTCCAACTTTTGGTAAGATTTTTTTGAAGGGACCCAGCATGACAAATAATACACATGGGTGGATGCAAGAATATTCGAGCAAATTTGAAATTTCTCTACTAATGAATTAGACTTGGTCATCCAGTAATCTATCTTCTTAGTAAATTTATCAACAACATATTACCACAACAAAGGGGGTGAAGCATCAAAGACAAAAGGGATGCTAAGAAATTTAAATTTTTTACCATGTTGGATCCATGTCCAACCATATTTTGCTACCACAGAGGTGGAAGGAGGTATGATTGCCTGTAGCATCGAGTTTTCTACCATTGGATGCTAGAGCCAGAGGCCAATCAAAAGGTGTCAAGACACTAGAGGCATTGTCTATGTTAGCTTCATCTTCAATGAGGGTAAAGAATGGATCATCTACAAAATGGCCATTAAGCAATTGTATGTCCTCATGTGGGTTAGATATATTAGGTGGGAGGTAAATTCCCTTAACAAAGCCACATGATTGGGCTTTATTAAGAAGGTATCCAAACCGCTCAACAACAAGCACATAAAGTGCTAGCATTAAGGGGCACCTTTGGTAAATGAAACAGTAAAGTCAAAATTATTTAGAGGTGACTTTGTTAATGGAGAGGATAGTCGAGGCATCTGTGAAAAGCATTTTAATGGTTTGAATGAAAATAGGCCCAAAACCCAAAGCACGAAGCATGGTTAAGATAAAAGGCCATTCAATGCAATCATAAGATTTTTTAAATTCAATTTTGATGAACAAAACTTGCTACTTAGATTGTTTGGCCCAGTCCATACCTTTTTAGACCATAATAATGATGTCTAGGATGTAACAGCCCCTGATAAAGCCAGTTTATTCTAGATGCATAGTGAGAGGCAATAAATTGTGCAACAATATCTCTAATGCCTTGGCTATGATTTTATAGGAGACATTGAGGAGGGTGATGGGCCATTAGTTTTAGATCAACTATAGGTCTCCTTGCTTAGGTATGAATTTAATATTTCCTTTATTAATATTTTTACCTAGTGTGTGAGTGTGGAAGGCTTCTTGGTAAACCTTGAGCAAGTCATTACCCACAAGATCCCATAGGGTTTTGTAGAATTAATAGGGGAAGCCATCAATGCATGAGGCTTTATCATTAGCCATATGTGTCACTTTTTCATGCAAATTGTCTATAGTGAGTGGCCTATCACAAATCACCCACTACGCTAGAGTGACTTTGTAAGGCACAATTGAAAAACATTATTGAATCGCAGTTTCCCATTCAGCTAAAGGGGCTTGAGCTTAGAACACTTTTTGATAATGGTGAATAAATGCTTTCACTATCTACAATGTCTCTAAAAGTTTGTTTCCAACCTTAGTATTAACTTGAATTTGTTGTTTTGAGTTTTTAGCTCACAAAATTTGATAGAATTCTTGAGAGGCTTTGTCCCCAAAATTTAGCCAATGAAGCTTGGATTTGACTTAGGTTCCTCAGGCATTATAGTTATTTGCAATCTAGATGTAGTGCTACAAAGAAACCACTCTCACCTACAAGATCTCATTAAAGGGATCTTTTTTCAGAGTTAGGGTTATGTAGTTTAGCTCTAAAGAGGTAGTAGAGTAGGAGTGTCTCTAAATTTTAGCAAGTTAGTGGCTATATATCTGCAAAAAAGGGCATTCTTTTAGATTGCATCATCCCACCAGAGAATCCAACCAGATTCTTAAGAAGGACATGGGACTAAATTCCAAACTCTCTTAATGTGTGCCAATATGGGCCTATGCTTGAGCAAAGAGGTGTTGAGAAAAAATGCATTTTGTGAACCTTGGGCTTCATGAACTACCAAGTTACATGAAACCAAATGGGGAAGTAGTTGAAAATCCCAAAATCTGATACTATCTACACTGACGAGGAGAAGCCATTATCAAAAGAGAAGTATGACTAGGAAGACACCATTTCTTTATCAAGCCACTTAAAAATTTGAGCGAGGCCTTCCCTGAAGTTACTCCAAGTGTACCAAACTCCAACTTTAGGCTGGCATGAAGTATTAGGGTCATAAAGACCTCATTTAGTGCACATGTAGAACCACACCTCCCTTTTGCCAGCTACCCACCTCATGGTAAAGTGGCCCATTTTGTCCTCAGGAGCTACCACCACATTAATATAACCACATAATACCTAATAGGATTCAGGGAGATCATCCACAATCCACCACCATAAATGGGCACATTCCAAAACATCAATCGAGGCATAAATATTAATAAATCCAAAAGAATGGCTTTTAATATCAAAAAGAGCCCACACTAACTAGTTGGTGGGGTCCACACCAGATTGCACTAAGCATGGCCGCCAGCTTGGAGAGATGAATGTGATCACCCCTCCATGTCCCACGGTATGATGAATATGCAAAATGATACTATCATGCTAGATGAAATTACTGATAGTTGTCAATAAAAAATCTGCCACCTTCACTTCCTGTAAGCAGAGAATGTCCATCTCAGGAAACTTCCTTCTAAAATAATGCATGAAAAACTTGTATTTTGGATCTATGAGACCATGAACATTCCATGAAAATCAATTCATAGATGATGGGAGGCAAGGGACATGTCCTCCAAATTAGCCCTTCCAGGGCATCATACCATTCTGCATAAAATGTCCACTGTTGGCATTAAAAAATTCATATTGCTTCCTTAAGTTAGGGTCAGCCAAAAAATATCTTTCCTTCACCTTGCCATTCCTCCTAAGAGGGATATGAGAGCATTTGGGTCAATCACGTTGAGAGGGAAGTGGAAGAGTAGTGACCTATGAGCATGAAATATTGAGAGAGTTGGGATCAGAGGCCTCGAGACCTTGAGGCAAAATGTTTGTAGCCAACGAAGTGTTAAACACCCTAGGATTTTCAACCAATTTTAGGGCTTATACCAAAATGGGTTCCTTTTCAATAGGATTCTACTCCTGTAAGCCAATGCTAGAGGACAACTTGTTGCCTTTGGGGGAAGTAGTCGAGTTGGAATATTTGGGACATGAATTCCTCTTTCCTACCATTATCCATCCGTCTTCAACTATTTTTTTACTAACCTCAAGAGAGGATTTGGTAGGTGAAGGCAAGTGGGTAGCTAAATTATTGCGAGCCAACTAAAGGGGACAATCCCATATCTTATGGTTTGCTGCTTGGCAGTAAAAATGAGTATTAGGCAAGTTGATATAGAAGACTCACTAAGAGTGCCTTACATCCTCAACTTGTATTTCTACACACTCCTTGAGGTCTCAAGATAGGTCTACCTATACAAAGACCCTTTTTTATAGTTTTGTAGATTAGAACTAGTTTTGTTCATGATAAACCACACAGCCTATGGAGGATGCAATTTGGTGGATAAAGTGCCATCATGGGAGTGGGAGGCTTGGGAATTCTACCCAAATAAGGACTTTAAGAGAAGTGTATTCTAAGACTACAAAGTCTCATGTCCAGGGGGAGAGGACCATGAGCGAGTTCCTGACATACCAGGTGGAAAAATTTTGGAGGATTCCTCTAGCATGGGTTGGGTTAGAGAAGTGAAAGAGAAAGAAACCATTATTTATGTTTTGGATGCTCTCCAGCTTGATGCCATGAGATGCCCAATGAGTTTGAACCCAAGAGTGTAGCATAATTTCAAAGGGGATTCTCCTAACAAAATAACTGATTAAACATAACTACTCTAACCATTGACATGCAAAATTAAATTTAGGAATAGGTAGAATCACATCAAGTTTTAAAATATTACATCGTGGTATACTTTCAAGATGAACTTTCTTGGGAACTTATAGGGGCCATTATTTGGTGTTTCTCCATTCTTATCCATAGCTAAAATAGCTAGGATGGAATAGGGGGAAGACATTATTGAGATTGGCCTCGCTTGAAGGTGAAAAACCCTAAATGGTAATTAATGCTAAGTCGTGTAGGCACCTAAGGCCGTAGTATGAACCAAGGCTAGACAAGTGAGGAACCAAGGGCTGATGCAAAGGCAAGCATGGAGAAAACCCTAGCAGAACAAAAAAACCACTCACCCTATTCTCATCAAAATTGATTTTGACAAAGCATATGATCAATTTCATTGGTGATTTATTCTCAATATTATCAAGTGGATGAGATTTGGTCCTTGTTTCATACATCACATATAAATGTTATTCACTGAATCACAAGCCTAGGTCATAGTCAATGGCATCTTTTGACATTTAATGCTCTATTTGCCAAGGTTATGCACTCACACCTTTTCTATATGTTCTTGTTGTTGATTCCCTTGGTTATATGATCCCACAAACTCATCAACAAAGAGATTTGAAAGGAATCACTCTTCCTCAAGATTCTTATGCTTATAACTCCCATTTTGGTGACGATTTTCTCTTTTTTTTACAAAATATTAAGCATAAAGTCATTAATTCCCAATCAATTCTTAATGTTTATGATGATTTATCTAGATCCAAGTTGTGTAGCCATAAAATAAAGTCATCTTTATCAAAAGTGATCCAAATTTGGGTTGAATCCTATCAACTCAAAACATCATATTCCATGGGAAGATTACGTATTACCTTGATATTTCCATTTTGTATTCACCTTTCCCATTAAGATGTGAGATTGGGTGCTTAATATAGTTTTTAAAAAGTTAGAAAAATAGTCTTACAATTTTTTGTCCTTAGTAGGCAAGTTAATTATTATCAATCACATTATTTTGACCAACCATGCATACTACTCATTATGTTAATTTATTTCAAAATTTTATTATGGAAAACTTATATAGTTGGTCTGAAGTTTCTTTTGGATTAAAAATCTAATAAGAAAGTGTTTTATCCTAATTAGGTTTTAGAAACCCTGATAAGATAGAAACTAGTATAATAATTTAGATTTATAGATATAACATTCAAGTATATATCTAAAAGTAAAGTACTAAAATTGATTACAATGATTTGACAAGTGGCATATACTAAATATAATAAGTACAACAAAGAGGATGATTATTTACCTTTTCTAACTAACTATCTAACTATGATTGCATTATGAAGGTGGAAAATAGATTGAAGTATACATGCGATTTATCTAATTTAGGAACTGTGTTTTTACTTACACAAGGTTGATTTCATTGGATTTGGGTCAAATATCAACTTGTGATTTATTTGAATCAAGAACCATATTTACACCTAATTAGGTTTGATTCTATAAAATTTAGGTCAATATCAACTATCGATACTAACCTATAGTGGTTGGTAGTGACTTGTGCAAAAAATAGGGTTTGTGACTATACAATCACCTTCAATTTTCTTTGAAAGCTATGTATATGTGATGTCAGACCCTGATGATGTGCACAACTCTAGAAATTAGCCTCATTTACCTTGAAACCCCAAGTGTGCTTGTGAGGATTATAAACCTACAAAAACTATAAAAGTGTAATGGGTTGAGTTACCCTAATCACCCTATTTAATGATTGACCACTACTTATGTATCTATTGCTTTAGGAAGGGAAATCAAGCCACATGTAGTTATCCAACCTAGTTTGATTATGAAATTATTCTCTTTCATTGTATGAATGTAGATAATGATTTGGATTTGATACTTAATAATGTTTGTTCTGACTTGGCTTTGGTGTGCTTTAGATTTGGCTTATGACTGATTCATAATTTGGGAGGAATAACACATATTTTCTCAATGTGTAGTAGTGTATATATGTGTACAAGATAATCACCTAGTCCCCTTCCAAATGATGCCTATATTTGTTTACATATGAGTTTAAACACACTAAGAAGATAGGTTGACCCCAAAGAAATATTTAATTTTTTCTAGTTGAAAGTCAATAATGTTAGGTTTAGGTCAGTATCGACTAGTGATACTAACCTAGTTTGATGTTATTGACCTATGCATAAGAGGATTGAATTGAATATCTGGAGATGTTTGTGCATGATAGTATGCAGGTTTGAAATAGATAGTGAAGTTCCTTTAGGTGTGTAACAACAAAACAAAAGGAACAAACTCATAAGGTAGCATGTAGGTGTGAGAGAATGTTAGGTTAGGACCATATCTGTGCATGTAAGTCATGCATGGTAAATGTATGTCAAACTTATCATTGTCAAATACTTAATACTAGATTTTATTATCTACAAATTCCCCCTTTTATTCTAGTAATGGAATTTCTAAAGTAAAATGAAAAGATATACCTAAGTGTGTACAACACACTTTGTCTTTGATATGAAGCTCTAATTGTGCATGTCACTCAATATAAAACATGTAATAAACATGTAGTAGTCAATGCCCATAGATTAAAATTTGAAACTTGAATTTTGAAAATTAAATAATAAGGAAGGAATACCCCTATGGAGATGATGCTTCCTTATTGAAGCATTCAATAACTTGTGTTTCCTTGAAGCACATGGAGAGTTTGGATGACTGTGCCCCAAAATCTTGTAACTATATAAGTCCTCATGTTGGGAAGACAACATGCCATAACCCTCATAAATGTGAGGATAAGTACTCAATTTACTAACCCAAATAACTACTTAAAAAATAAATGGGAACCACATGAATGGTTTACTAGAAGTAAAACTAAATTAACCACTACATATGTCTTGTAGATTCAATTGTATAAATTTTCTCAAGTTCATTCCATGTAAAATAAATGCATGATCAAAATAGAATGAACAATGTTCATGCTCCCACCATGACCTCATATTTAATTACATAGTTTTTCTCATGTTTGTTAAAGTTCACACAATGTATCATAAATACATGATTGAAAGAGAATGAATAATGTTCATGCCCCATAATGACCTCAGTTTTAACAAGTTTGAAGTGGAATGGTGACCTTTTATCATTTAACTTGTAAATTGTATTTATATGCAAGTGCATAAACCAATATCATGCCCTTTTGGAACTATGTCAATTGATATAACATGTTATACATGTATATGTTGAATTCGAGAACTTGTATCTCGAATGTATGTGTATGTGGAAAAATGTAATTCATGTTCTTGTAAACTATGAACATATTCCCCATGCACATACACCCAAGTGTAAGAATTTTTACTGAGTCCTAATAAAATAAGTGCATATGCCCTCATAACTTATATTTATGTGCCACTATATGTCATGTAACTAAATTATCTGATATTTAAACCATTTTGAATCTCTAAATTTTTTATTCTAGTCTAAATGTTTGTTTATGGAGGCTAATGTATCTATGACAATAATTCCCTCTTTTTGAGATGAGGGATGTGTCATATAGATAACTCATCTTAAAATCATGTGAACATGTGGAGAGTTTGTCATCATTGTAATATATATGTCAGTTAAGGCATTTATGTAACATTTTTAATGTAGGGTGTATAGGTGTCACGTATGGATAGATATATCAATGAAGCACACACCAATAATCATCTATGAAAAGATAACTAAATAACACTATGTAGTAAAGGTGCATGATATGGATCATGTCACAACTCAATTTCAGCGAGCTCGCAACAAGCTCAAATTTTGATGTCACACTTCAAACTAAGGGCCACATACAAGAGACATAAATATGTCTCAAAAAATAAGACCAAGGGTCACATTTAATGGACATAAAGATATCATTGTTAGCCATGGAATGTGTACACTAACTACTTAAATATATGAATGTGCCACCTGGATAGGGACTATGGCTTCTTTTTGGTTAAAATTTATTTTACAATATTATTACAATGATACTCTATTTATAGCTGAGATCATGTACATGAAATCTTTAGTAATATAATATAGGTTGACATACCTAGACACCAAGTATAGACATCATGGTTACAACAATATAGTTTTTAGGATTATATATTCCTATGGATTGTAGTAGAATGGGTTGGATAATGTTGGGTAATATTGTATGGGGATCTTTAAATTAAGTTTTTAATTAATGTATGAAGGAGTGAGTGTATACTTTATATATTTGGAATGAATGTGTAATGAGTGCCTGATAGAGTTAAGAAGACTCTTCAACTAATATCTCTCCATGAATTCATTCTCACAACCATGAAATTTTCAACATTACACACAAATAATAAAATATCTGTTGTCCACTCTATTCTATATCAAATAGATTACAACAGAGATGTATAAATAGGTATAAGATAGGATAATCTTGAACTTACCATGCATGTGGGACTAATTTCCCAAATATAAGTGGAATTAAGGCATAAAACCATCATCCTTATGAATGTCAAATAAACATATCAAAAGGAAATAACACTTAAGTAAGTTAAAGAGTAGGAAAGTAATATCCTACACCAACATCTCCTCTTAAGCATAGCTTAGGTGGGTATAATAAAGGATGTAGTGTGAAGTCACATATCCCTATAGATGCCAATCCATCTTGTCAAATTACATAGATGTTGAGTTACTGTAACTGCTAAGTCAAAGTCTGAATGATTCTAAATACAAAGATAATTGAATATGAACAATGCACTCTAGAATACTTGGTAGAATGATGAACCAGAGGAAGCATTACCTGAACACTATCCAATAAGATGGTGATAAGTGAGCACAAAAACTAGTAAGGTTACCACATTGGTGGGGATACCACACTTGTCTCACTATAATAAACACCAAGAAGGCCATGGAGTCAAGTAAAAAATCCTCATATGGGTTTCAATAAAGTTCTTGAATAAGATACCCGTGTATAAATGAGGTTTCTAAAAAGTGGTCATAATAAATATTTTGATCATTATCTAAGGAGATATGAGGCTCTGAAGTTGACCATACAATTCTATTTTTTTGTGATTTTTTATATGTGATCAAGGAAAAAATTAGATCTCATATTGTATTCATACTAAAATGCAATTTGTACAACTTGAGCATGACTTGTGACACCAAAACCATAGGTCTCTCCTGCTCACTTACACAACCCACTTAGGCATGTTTTCACTATTTCTCAGTCATTCAAAGCTTCTAGATTTAACCCCTATTATCTCAGACTCCTTTCCTAGGCAAAAATCTATTCCCTAGGGTCCCTTTCCCCCTAGACAACAATGCCATAGGTTGGACTATAGCACTGGGACCCAGGGTGTCCACTTTCCATTGTTATTTGTCCAAGTCCACAATAGCCTTAAACGGTCATATTTTATTGAATTTTTATCTTTTCCCTTATCGGCCTAATGCAAGTTCATCTAACCGAGGATCACTAGTTCCCACATAAAATCCCATTCAAAATTCGTTTAGAAGGGTTGACAATCATTCAAAAGGCACAAGCTATAAATATACTTAAGCACACTCAAACAAATCTTCCTATTCTCTGCATATAGCTAACCACTATTATTTCCAACCTATCTAATCTCTTGCACCAGTCACGAGTCATCTTAATCTTGCCTAAATTCACATACACTTGCATTGAATACACAAGATTGAAAAATACACATTCAAATTGGGAGAACTACATTGGCTTTGATTCCTCTTCAGAGTATTAGTATGTAAGCAGCGTGCCCACACATGGGGTGTGATCATACATTCAATGTATATTACACACTAACTCCTTTTTCTAATTGGATTTGAGATCACCTATCAAGCATGAAGAGGAACTAAGATACTTGAAGACAAAATCAATTATACACGGAGCTTTATGAACAACCAAGACTCGATATTTTAGGCACAGAGTCTATTAGAGCAGACAAACAGAACCCAAAAAGCTTAGAAAGCTTAGACACTAAGGAATACAACACCAAAAACTTAGACTACAATGTTAGGCCTCTAGGTGTCCCCTTTTTGATGCTCCTATCCAGATAGAGAACATAATTTTTGATCCTATTTTTGATAGCCTACCTAGCTAGATCTATAATTTTTAGCCTCTGTCTCCTCCGTCTTAGCCCAAAATTAGCTAAGTTTTACTCTTTATCCCCTTTTTTGCTATTTTTAGAAATAAATTAAACACTTCTAGATTCAATAAATTAGTAGGTTAATTAAGGCACATTTATTTACTAGTTTTCCCTTAATCTAGACCCCTTTACTATTTATGAAATTAAACATATAGTTTCCCAAATTCAATAAAACATTTGGTGAACCTAACTTCAAATTTTTGCACAAAAACCTTATAAACCCTAGGGCTAATTACTTCTGATTTTTTGTAATATTTTCCTTGATTTTTCTTAAATTTAAAAATTAAAAAACTACAAATTAATTGAAATATTTTCAATAATTCACTTAAACTCTAATTTGCACATACTAGGTCCTATTTGCATACAAACACTTTCAAACCACTAGGAAAAATATATTGCTAATTTTATAAATATTTTTAGATTTTTTCTAAATTTTTCAAGCTCAATTATATAAATTTATAACAAAAATTTCAAATTATTACATTAATTTTGGAAAAAATCATTTCAAAGCCCTAGTTGCATCAACTAAATCCCAGTAATTTTCAAGTAATATTCCACTTATTTTCTACAAGTTTTAATTGAATATTAAAATCAGAAAATCACTTTAAATTTCAAAAATTCATAGTAAATTCCAAAAAAATTATTTCTCTCAAAACCCTAGTTGCATCTACTAGGTCCCATTTAAGCAAGTAATTTCTCATAAGTTTTTGAATTTTATCTTGCATACTTAGCTCAAAAATCAATTTCAAATTCAAAAGTTCATAGTATTTTGCAAATAATATTTTTGAAAAATCCCTAGTTGCGTACACTAGGTCATATTGCTTCTTGAGGTATCACCTTACACCCATAGCTAAATTTCAAAAATGATGCTCAATTATTTACACATGCTTATTAAATTTCTTGCAAATAATAAAGAAACCATAATGGGCCCTATCATATACATGAATGATGAAGTCTATCATATGTTAGTACAAAGTTTCATTTTTTGCTTTACATGTTTACTATGGAATGATATCCAATAAACTATCTTTTCATATATTAATGTACCTCTTGTCCCTCCTCCCTTGGAACCCATCTTCAATGCTAACTACTATTGCATGATTGATTTCACCATCCCACAATTCACTACCCATTGCTAGAGATCCCAGCTAGCACCTTTCATCCCTCCACCTCCTTGCCTTGTCGATTATCTATGTTTTCCTCCCACACACACTACTAATCCTATATGGATAGTGGATAATGTGATTAGAGCTGTTACTTAACGTGCTGTTATCCCACCTCCTCACCTTGTTGATTATCTACACCTCTTCCCATACATACCAATAATCCTATATGGATAATGGCTAATGTGGTTAAAGTTGTTACTCAACATGCCGGTATCCCTCCTCTGCCCACCCAAGAACCCCGTAACCCACCTATTCCATCCCATCTCCAACCTGAGCCCCTTACACAAATAAATTCAAATAAGGCATATGATATTGTGGATCAATTGCACAATACTCCAGCAAAAATTTCAATGTTAGAATTACTAAAAAAAGCCAATGTGTTTAAGGACATTCTCTATTAGGCACTCACTCAAACTTGCATGCTAGCTAACTCTGAGCCTTCTTATTTTGCATCAGTGGTCAATACACAAAAAAATAGCAAAGATGCCATTTATTTTGATAAAGAGGACACACCATCTTAAGCAGTTATAGATCAAAATTTACCATTATTCAAACAAATTTAAATCAAAACTAGTGCAGTAAAGAGAGTTGTAGTTGATAGTGGTGCTAGGATAAATATATGGAATATCACATTCTTACAGGCTATGGGTGTAGATATGGCATCTATGCATAAGTCATATAAGACTATTAAAGGGTTTGATGACATACCATGACAAATATTGGGCACCATTACTTTGGATATCATGGAAGGGCCCAAAACCCTTACTACCCAATTTTCAGGTTATGCTTGGTCCTCTCCATTATAATATTTTACTTGGATGACAATGGATACATGCAATGCAAGCTATTAATTCTACTCTACACTGATGTGTTAAGTTCATTCATGATAGATATTTCTACACATTTCTAGTAGATAATTAACCATTTAGATATTACCAAGTTACAGAGTCATTTTTGACTATTTTTCTAGATGGGACACCATCTCTTATCGTGCAACCACCACTTCACCATATTCTTCTTAATAAAATACATACATATGAGGTGGGAGAGACTAGCACCTCTTACATACCTCCAATCCTAGATATATCTCTAGCTCTAGATGCTCAGCCAGTTATAAGAGCTCTAGTCATTCCAATAGTCATAGTAACTACACCTATTACACTTACACCATCACTAACAATAGTTCTAGCAGTGCTAGTTGCTCCCACAGATACAAACCCTTAGGTCGATACAGATACTCTCATAACGTCATCATGTTCTCCTGCTATAGTTATCAAAACTCCTATTTCATAGTTATACCTTGTGTTAAATTCAGAGTTATCTTACGTACATGATGTTTATACATATTCCCAAGCTGCTTTAGATGATGATGATACAATACCCACACTCATAGATAATTATCTATGTGGATTAAAATTTACACCAGTTGGCCTAGGAGAATACCGAGATGATTTTAGAGCACTTATTAAGCATCCTACATCACTCTTAGCATCTCATGACACATTCTCAGGAGATACTCCATGTTCACGATCATAAACAGATTATTGGGTGCATACAGTTAACATGGTTACTTATACAAATAAAAAGACAATCATTCAGATCTAGGTAGGCAGTGCACACCATCGACCACAAATTTTACTAAAAATGTTACTTGATCATAAATTAATCAAGCTTCTTACAACATGACACAGGTCTATCAATAGATTATCACAAAAGTAAGGTAACTCATTTTGACTTTTTCATAGGATCACCAATCATGATACCAACTCACATACAAATTTACAATAATGATTAGATAAACTACAACATCAAGGAATTATTCAGATCACAACACCACTAACACCACTACCAATGAAATCACTTACCAATAGGACTAAATGACCAAGAGTAGAAGCAACATCTCCACAACCAAAGCAACTCTCAGTTCATCTTTGATTTGATGATAACCTGAACATAATGCTTACAACATATGATGATGATCTTGATGCATTCAATGATGGCCAAAATCCTTTCCTCCATTATTATCCCTAGTAGCCTTCATCTTGGGATCCCTTCCCACCCCCAGGCTAGTCTCTTATAATATGATGTGATGTTTGTAAATAATTTTATTTCCAGCATTGATTATATATAGTTTCCTCTGCTTGATTGCACATAACTCAAATATTTCAAAATATAAAAACAATATAATATTTCAAAAATACAAAAAAATATCAATTGTATGCATCATTTATGTTTTACATTGTTAACCATTATGCTAGACTTACATTAAACTGTTCTATGCTATTGTTTGTTAATTTATCTATATTATCAGGCTTCACTTGATCATCCAGATCATTGATTGCTTCAATTCACCCATCAAAGAGGCATCTTACTTCCACATTTTAGCTACATATTGATACATCTACCCACTGGGGGCATACTCTACATGACTACACCATCCAGGTTATGTCATTCTTATACTACATACTCTAGACATCTTGTTATAGTACATTCCTTACTTACTTAAAAAGATATTATATCGACATCCATTAGCATATATCACACTTCTATATTTCATAGCATATACATTAGTCTTGTATCACATATTTTGTATACTTTTACTTCTTGCTTTCCATAGTTAGATGCATGTTTATATTTATAGTACTTTACATGCTTTTACTCTTCACTTTGATTAGCTAGATGTGTTTGCATATTTTAGTTCCTATTTGCTTCATGCTTGCATTTTAGGACATTTGCCAATGTCCTTTATGTATGCCTTTCATGTGCTTGTGGCCCTTGTGCCAATATTTGCTTGTTCCCATTGTGTGTGTATGTGGAATTTGAACATTCCTTGTATGCCTTGTGTGTTTATTTGGTCCCTTGGCCACCCTCATATGTTTCTTGCTTCTTGCTTTGTATTCTTATTGCTTGATTGATTATCTTTGTGTACAATGCCATGATTCCAATCATGCATTTACCTTGCATCTTAGATGCCATGATGGACATTATGCTCCATCCCTCCATGCCACTAATAACTAACAACTAACATTTCAAATTCCAATTTACTCTTATACACATGCTATTACATTGTTATATCTATCTAGGCATACCACTGTGGATCTAACAATCTCTCTCTGTAACTTTTGCTATATCTTAAGATAATGTATATCAATGCTATATCAAATGTTTTCATAGCTTAACACACTTGCAGGGCTTTTTATTTTTAGGGTAGTTATTACAGGGTCTTCATTCCTACCCTCAAAAGAGGGAGCAAAAAATAGGGGTTTTGTCATAGAGATTAGAGCTCCTAATGGTCAAAAAAATAGTTTCAAAATAGTGCAGTCCAAAATCTAGAACTTAACACAGGCAAACCAAACCAGGCAGGCAATAGAGAATATAGATCAATCATTAGTTTTAGCTTTGGACAATAGTGCCAAAAATGGGACTATAAAGTGTCCATTTTTGGCACTATTTTCCAAATAATAAAATATTCTATTTTTCTAGAATCAGGCAGAGAGGTGAGTTCAATCATAGTTTTGCCAGTATAATTGGAGGCAATGTGCATGGCATATGGGCCTTCTCTATTTTTGAGTTTATAGCATTTTATTGTACATTCCTAGCAGTTGTGTTTGTGGTGGTTGGTATCGCATTAAAGTAAAATTTCATATAAGTTTGATTCCTATGTACCTGAGTTCCCAAATGGCTTCCTAAGCCTTGATTCTAGTTTTAGGAGGGGCTTCTATACAAGTCCAATCTCCATGTTTTGAAGTAGCCAATAGTGGCCAACAGTGGCCTAATTTCTAGTTTACATTCAGCTATCCATGCCAACATTGTTAGATCACAACACATTTAGGGGCTTCATGAGCCATCTCATATGACATTCATCTATACCAGTATTTTTTCATTCAGCTTCACATCATGGGGCAATAATGGAGCCAAAAGACTAACTAGCTTTTGTATTCTTGAGCCACCTATTCAGAGGGATTAGACATAAGGTCCAGACATCAATTAACACATGCATGATTAATTAATTTCACATAGTTGGTGATGATGGAGCCAAAGGGCTTGCCTTTGCATTCTTGAGCCAACTTTTAGGGGATTGAGCACTCATTTCATTCATCGATATAACTCTTGATTCAACATACTTCTAGCATCATGTAGCACAACCCATTAGCATAATATGTTTTGTATTAGTTTGCGTACTCGATGAGGTGTATTTGTTCCTTTCTCTTCCTTCTCTCTTTACCTAGATTTGTATGTTATTATTTTAAATATAGTGTATCTAATAAGAACTTATCTACTTTCACTTTTCTTTTTTCAAACTTACACAGTACAACATGCTATCACTATGCACAACCCAACATCACACAACTTCTTGGGCTTAGCCTCACAGGGAAGTTTAGGTATGCTTCTATTTTTTTCCTTTATCCTAGTATTTTGCTTTGCTACATACTTAGAATAAAGGGGGGGCAAATATAGTCATACTGAAATGCAATTTGTACAACTTGAACACGACTTATGATACCAAAACCATAGGTCTCTCCTACTCACTTACACATCTGACTTATACATGTTTTCACTATTTCTCAATCATTTGAAGCCTTATAAATTCAACCCCTACTATCTTGGACTCCTCTCTAATGAAACTATCCTCAGACTGATATTCATCAACACAAAATCGTAGTTATGAACCTGCAGAGTCCGTAGATTTTCCTTTTCCTGCACAGTCCGTAGATTCAAGCCTGTAGAGTCTGTAGATTCTGGCTTGCAGAGTTCGTAGAATCTAAAAAGCTTTGAAAAATGGAGAATTTGAATGTACTAAATCAAATAAATGATGCATTGATCTTATATTACTACAAATAGGGTTAAACTTTCTTATCTACACACTAATAGGAAAGAGAATTATCCATTATGCTTTTGCATTTGACGTGCAGTCAACACACGTCTGACAAATACAATCAGAAAAGTGACACATGTTGCAACCAAAGCACACGCAAGAAGTGCATCAAGTACATGCAAGAAGTGCATCCTTCACAAGCTGCAAGATTAGGGCATCCTCTATGTGATTTGCGGCTCACTCTCTCTTCCTCCTCTTTGCAAGTGATTTTGTCATAAGGCAGATCTGCACACTCCCAATTCAGGTTTCTACAGGCATCATGATATATACGCATTCCTCTTTGTTTCTCAGCTTGAATCTCCATTCTTTGTTTCATTTACTGTAATGGATAAATTCATCATGGTGACAATATTGTTTATTGTGACCTTTCTGGTGACCTCTACCATTCCTCGATACCTTACCATCATATTTGAGGAACATTATTTTGACAGAGGAACTTTCTCACCATCAATAATAATCCAAATATTGTTTTTCCACTTTCTTACATTTACGCGCCCAGCATGCACTAATCAAATGCAGATGGACTTAATTCACCTACATCACACCTAGGCGAGCATTCACAGAGGACCTTAAAATCTCCCTCGTGATATATTCTTAATCTGCCAAATCTTCAACAATTCCCCATACTTTATACATGTACACCCACATTTCATCTTGAGAAACCCATTTCCTCTCTTGAATTCTGAAACCTTATCCAGATCTATTTCAAATTTCTCCTTCTGGTTTGCGTTTTCCGTGTCATACACCTTATTCCAAATACTATCAAAAACGTCGACACCTTCTTGCACCTTTTTTTTCAATACTCTATCGATCTCGCCCTAGAGTTTGCGGCTGGCACCCATTTCTTATCCTGAATTTCACTGGATTGTATCCATGTCTTAATCTGATCTCTATATCTCTATAACTTCCTAATCTCCTTCATTTTACATCCTTTGAGATCCACTCCTCTTCTTACATCTCTTCCCTTGAATGAGAGGTCCTTTCCTCTTTGTCCTTCCTCTCCTCTACATCCTTCTCATCCTCCTTTTTTATGAATTCTCTCTTTTGCTCTTTTTAAGAGCCTTCTCCCTAACCTCTACGCCTAATTTGGGCTCAAGATAAAACCAATATAGTTTTTAATTTTCAACAATATACTAAGGTTGAAATATTTTCAACCACTCCTCCCTTATTTTCTCAATAGCCCCAACATGTACTTTTTACCTTTATTTTTTTACATTTACTCCTTAGTAACAACATATTAGAGGGAAAATACAATAAATTGAATTTGAATTTAATCATGACCATGTCTTGCCAAGATGTATGTAGATGCTCCTGCATCATACTCTCCCTCTAGAAAGGATTTGAACCTTAGTTCAAATGAAATGCTTCCTCCATGCATTAGTCTTCACTATATGCCTGTATCCCAAGGTCTTATTGCCAATACCAATGCTTGTCTTTGATATTATTTGTCTTTCATCTTGCTTTTCTTCCTTTTCTGGTATGTTTTTCTCCTCATCTCCTTCTCAGCTGCCATCTCCACTTCCATGCTTCTTCTAGATCTTCTTGTTGTTCTTCTTGGTTCAAAAATTTGTCCATTGAACTATGGACTTCATTCATCTCCACAACTGTAACACCTACATTCAAAACATCCAAGGCAATGTTAGAAGTAAAAACTTGAGACCATAAAGTCTCTTGGCTGTCTCCACTCTTCTGCTCTTTGGCCAAATTTGCCTTTGCATCTTTGCTTTGCTCTTGTCTTGTTTCACTCTTCCCAATGGTGTCTTCACCATGGCTTGTACCTTCATTCATCTCTCTCGAATGACCAAACAACTCCTCCAACATCTTCAACTCTTCCTTTAGTAAGATCTCATCTATCTCACTATCTTCATCAAACTTGGGCTCATCACTCACAAGGATTACTTGTCCTTCCCTAGCCTTACTCTTCATCTCATCCTTTCTTGAGCTGTCTTTATGCAAACCAACTTATTCAAAAACAATTGAAACACCATTACCTTATGTCTCCTTACTCTCTTCAATCTCTGCTTGAAGCCATCTTGTTTGTTCTTTGTTTTCAAGGAGGCATTGTTTTGCTGCATACTCGCCTCTTTCCTCATCATTCATCCATTTGGAACTCTCTTCTTGCTGCATATTAGTCCACATAGCCACTTTCCATTTGTCATTTCTCATGAAAATATCCTTAAATGATTCAAAAACATCATCATAAACAATTTGTTTACCCTTTACCTCTTTGGTATACCTCTCAAGCATCCTGTCTTCATGGAATGCCTCTTCCATACTCACCATCTCACCTTCATTCTCTTGGCTGCTGGAATCACCTTCAATCCTCTTCCATTGACTTCTTGGTGTTGTTGTCTCAACACTCACATCTTCTTCACTTTTTGCCTTCTTAGGTACCCACATTTGATTCTTTCTCTTATCAATTGACTTCACAAGCCATTTAGGCATCCTGTAACCATGCTCTTATACCAACACTTCCTCTTGCTTGGGAGTTTGCTTCTTCCACCATTTAGGCATCACATATCCATGGTTAATTGGAAACTTCACCTTTCCCTTCGCTTCTCTAACATGCATATCAACAATTCCATGCTTATAAGACAAATCAGTTTTTGAACTCACCTTTACCTCCTTAACGAGCTGCTCCATTAGTTCTTTGACTTGCATAGCTTCTTGATTATTTTTACCTTCTTCTTCCTTTGTTCTTGGCTATTCTCTTTCTTCTTCTTGGATTTTAATGACATCATGGAAGTTATCTTCATCTTCCATCTCTTCTCTTGCTTGTATGGGTTCTTCAACACCTCCCTCATGCATTAACCAATGCATCTCTTCTTCTTTATCAACAACAACAAACTTTTTCTTTTCTCCTACACATTCACTTGTGTACTTGGTGTCTTCTCTTGCACCAATCTCTTCATTCTTCAAGGCCTTTCTCTTGACCTTCATAAGGCTGCTCATACCTGCAATTACCCATTCAAAGACAACATTAGATATAAAAAAAGAGACCACAAGGTCCCAATGAGTGTTTTCTTCACCAACACTCTCATCTTCTCAAGTGCTCTTCTTGGCACTTCATCTTTTCTTTCTTCTCTTCTCTTGTTCTCCTCAATGAGAACCCTCTTCACAACTTATTCTTCTTTTTGTTGCTCACTTGGCAACCTTCTTATCTTCTTCAAGCCTCTATGGGCTTCTCTCTTCTTGGCAATCTCATTTTGCCTTTTTTTGCTCTTCATTAGGAGATCTATTGGCTACTTCAACCTCTTCCTCATTGGCCATACCCATGCTTGTTTGTCCATCTGCATCCAAGACTCATATCTATCTGCAAAATTAGCTAAATCTCTTTTCAAACTATCAATTTCTTTATCAATTTCAATATTGTTCATACCTTCCTTCTTTTGGATGTTTGTTTTCTTCTTGGTGCCCTCATGTACCTTACTGCTCTGCTCTTTTCTCAGCAATATTTCCATTTCTGAGATCTTCACCCAAGTCTTTTCCACCTTGGTCTCTTGATCCCTTTAGGTCCTCACCTAAGTATTTTGCACCCTAGTCTTTTAGTCCACTTGTCTCACCCAAGCCTTCCTCCTTGACTGGTCTTTTGACAATCTCCTTGATCTCACCTAGGCCTTTTGCATCCTAGTCTTTTGATCCCTTTCTCAATCCTGCAACAACTCTTTATTCAACACTTCAACAAATACAAATCACAAATCCAAGCTTACCTTGCTTTGGATCTTTCTCTTGAGCATTCACTATGCTCCTTTACTTTTGAGCTTCTCCAAGCTTCTCTTCTCAATTCTTCAAACTCCATCCTTTATCTCACCTAAGTCTATTTCACCTTAGTCTTTTGGCAAACTATCCAAGCTTCTTCTTAGATCTTCTTCTTCTTCTTGAGCAATTCACTATGCTCTTCTTCTAAAGCTTCTTTTGGCTCTTCACTAAGCCTTCCTTGGCTTCTTCTCCTCTTAAGCCTCAATGGCTTTAAGACTTCCTCTTCACCTGTTTACTTCTCAAACACAATAAACTCAAATCAAATATCAAAGTTACTCATACCTTTCCTCAACAAATCCCAAGAGCTTCAAGCTCTGATACCAAAATGATGAAACTGTCCTCAGACTGATATTCATCAACACAAAATCATAGTTATGAACCTGCAGAGTCCGTAGATTTTCTTTTTCCTGCACAGTCCGTAAATTCAAGCCTGCAGAGTCCATAGATTCTGGCCTGTAGAGTTCTTAGAATCTAGAAAGCTTTGAGAAATGGATAATTTGAATGTACTAAATCAAATAAATGATGCGTTGATCTTATATGACTATAAACAGGGTTAAACTTTCTTATCTTCACACTAATAAGAAAGAGAATTATCCATTATGATTTTGCATTTGTTGTGCAGCCAACACATGTTTGAAAAATACAATAAAAAAAGTGACACATGCTGCAACCAAAGCACACATAAGAAGTGCATCAAGTACACGCAAGAAGTGCATCCTTCACAAGCTGCAAGATTAGGGCATCCTCTGTGTGATTTGTGGCTCACTCTCTCTTCCTCCTCTTTGCAAGTGATTTTGTCATAAGGCAGATTTGCACACTCCCAATTCAGGTTTCTACAGGCATCATGATATATACGGCATTCCTCTTTGTTTCTCAGCTTGAATCTCCATTCTTTGTTTCATTTACTGCAACGGATAAATTCATCATGGTAACAAGATTGTTTATTGTGACCTTTCTGGTGACCTCTGCCATTCCTTGATACCTTACTGTCATATTTGAGGAACATTGTTTTGACAGAGGAACTTTCTCACCATCAATAATAATCCAAATATTGTTTTTCCACTTTCTTGCATTTGCACACCCAGCATGCACTGATCAAATGCAAATGGACTTAATTCACCTACATCACAACCAGGCGAGCATTCACAGAGGACCTTAAAATCTCCCTTGTGATATATTCTTAATTTGCCAAATCTTCAACAATTCCCCATACTTTATACATGTACACCCACATCTCATCTCGAGAAACCCATTTCCTCTCTTGAATTCTGAAACCTTATCCAGATCTATTTTAAATTTCTCCTTCTAGTTTGCATTTTCTGTGTCATACACCTTATTCCAAATATTGTCAAAAATGTCGACGCCTTCCTGCACCTTTTTTTTTTCAATACTCTATCGATCTCACCCTGGAGTTTGCGGCTGGCACCCATTTCTTATTCTGAATTTCACTAAACTGTATCCATGTCTTAATCTGATCTCTATATCTCTGTAACTTATTAATCTCCTTCATTTTACATCCTTTGAGATCCTCTCCTCTTCTTACATCTCTTCCCTTGAATGAGAGGTCCTTTCCTCTCTGCCCTTCCTCTCCTCTACGTCATTCTCATCCTCCTATTTTTTGAATTCTCTCTTTTGCTCTTTTTAAGGGCCTTCTCCCTAACCTCTACGCCCAATTTGGGCTTAAGATAAAACCAATACAATTTTTAATTTTCAACAATATACTCAGGTTGAAATATTTTCAACCACTCCTCCCTTATTTTCTCAACAGCCCCAACATGTACTTTTTACCTTTATTTTTTTACATTTACTCCTTAGTAACAGCATATTAGAGGGAAAATACAATAAATTGAATTTGAATTTAATCATGACCATGTCTTGCCAAGATGTATGTAGATGCTCCTGAATCACTCTCCTAGGTACAAATCTATCCCCCAGGGTCCCTTTCTCCCTAGACAACAACACCATAGGTTGGACTATAATGCTAGGACCCAGGGTGTCCACTTTTCAGTGCTATTGTCCAAGTCCACAATAGCCTTAAACGGTCATAATTTATTGAATCCTTATCTTTTATCTTGTCAACCTAATGCAAGTTCATCTAATCTAGGATCACTAGTTTCCCTTATAAAATCCCATGCAAAGGTCATTTAGAAGGGTTGGAAATCATTCAAAAGGCACAAGCTAGAAATATACTAAAGCACACTCAAGCAAATATTCTTATTCTCTGCATACAACCGACCACTATTATTTTCAACCTATCCAAGCTCTTGCACTAGTCTTGAGTCATCTCAAGCTTGCCCAAATTTGCATACACTTACATTTCATACACAAGATTGCACAATACACATTCAAATTGGGAGAACTACATTGGCCTTGATCCCTCTTCGGAGTATTAGTATGTAGGCAATGTGCTCACACACAAGGTGTGATCACATGTTTAATGCATAGTACACACTAACCCCTTTTTCAACTTGAATTAGAGATTACCTATCAAGCATGAAGAGGAAATAAGATCCTTGAATACAAACTCAATTACACATGGAGCTTCACCAATAACCAAGACTCAATATTTCTTGCACAGGGTCTCCTAGAGCAAATGAATAGAACCCAGAAAGCTCAAATACTGACTACAACACCAAAACTTGGACTATAATGTTGGACTTCTAGGTGTCCCATTTTTGGCACTCCTATCCAAGTACAAAATAGACTTCTAGATCCTATTTTTGATAGTCCACCCAACCAGATCAATAATTTATACCCTTTGTCTTCTCTGTCTCATCCCATAATCAACTAAGTTTTACTCTCTATCCCCTTGTTTGTTATTTTTAAAAATCAATTAAGCACTTATAGATTCAATGAATAAGTAGGTTAATTAAGGCACATTTATTTATTGATTTTCCCTTTAATCCAAACCCCTTTACTATTTATGAAATTAAACCTATAGTTCCCAAATTCAGTAAAATACATATTTAAAGTGAAAAATTAACTTGGAAGATTGATCTATGTGGAAGATTGTTCTTTTCTTTTCTTTAAATTTCCTTCAAATCCACTTTTTTCTAAATCTGGTAGAAAAAATTAATTTTCTCCAAGCATTTAATATTTTTTGGTGCATTTTTTAATTTTTGATCCATTTATGAGGGACAACTTTTAAAAAACTATATCTTTTGAGTGATAACTCAAAATCGAGTGTTGTTTTTTCAAAAATGTATGTTCTTTATGAACAATCTATTAGAGTCATTTATTTGTAAAATGCATTAAAATATACAATGCCAAATTTAAGGAGGGCTTATACAAAAACCATGGGTTAATTACTATTTCAACCTTGTCCACCTTCATGTGTCTATGGGGATTTGATTCTTCATCCACTATTGTTCTTTGCACTATCTCAGATGTAGTTTTGGTTGAGTTTGACATCCCTTTGCATGCATTTTGTAGGTTGTCATTTTTTGGTAGTTGACACTTTAACACACTTGTAGTTTGTGTCATGTCTCTGTCAAGGCCCATTTTTTAGAACCTTGATTTATTCTATGGAGATAGTTTTTTGTTCACTTGTTTTTAAAGCATCTCTCATGATGTGTGATGGCTTTTTTGACAAGTCAAAAGTCTCTTTGTTTGGAGCTATTCTGGTGAAACCCAGTGTCTTCCTTGTTTCAATTTGGTATTTTTTTGGTGTATGAGATGTATTGTACTTTCACTAATTTATAAAGTGCCATGGGGGGGATTTGTTGATTCAGCCTTGTCTACCTCCATACATTTGTGTGTTCTATTTTGGAAACCTTTTCACTTCTTCAGTTACTTGTCTCTTCCATCACCGCTAGAGCCATCCTCTTTTTAGAGACCTTATATGTATTTTTGACACCAATTTTTTAAAAGCTGATAGTCTCCCACATCATATGGAGCTATTCTGGTGCATATAGTGTCAGCTTGTTTGGTGTTTGAGTAGTGGATTCAAACCACTCGCGCATACCTTTTTTCCTCCACTCTGCCCATTATGGGGGGGTGTACATACAATTTTTTTGTCCTCACTTCACCCAGTCAATAGTATGGAGGGCTATGGTGTAGATTATACTTATTAGGTGTTGAGCATTTTTTGCACATTTAATACTCTTTTATACTTTTGACACTATTGAAAATATTCTTATTTGAAGCTATTTTGGTGAAGTCCAGTGTCAGACGTTTTTATGATCGAGTAGTGGATTTAGACCACTCGTGAAAATTGAATTCCTTTATGACTTGTGAATACTCAAAGCATGGACTTATTCAACATTATCTTTTGGGGATTTATACCTCTCTCTTCTTTTTTTCTCTCTTTTGGGGGGGAGTTTTTCTTATGGGTTTTCTCCTTTTTCTCCACTTTATGAGAGTTATATGTATATTTTGAACTTTTTTTGAGTGTTTTTTGGATTCCTCCTTTGTACATGGAAATCTTATTCAATCACTTTATTTGTTGGAACCCATATGAGGATTTTTCACTTGAATCCATAACCTTCTTGGCGATTCTTATAATGACACTAGTGTGGTATCCCTACCAATGACACCAATGTGGCAGCCCCACCAGTCTTTGTGCTTACTTATCACCATCATATTGGATGGTGTTCAAGCAATGCTTCCTCGGGTTCATCATTCCAAGCCCAAGATCTGAATCATTAAAAACAAAAGCACCATAATAAGAGTTATAAGGGATGCAAAGATGATATGCAAAGACAAAGGCATGATCGTTAATAAGATCATTCCAGGCCAAATATTTGAAGCATTAACATCAAAAACATCACAATAAGAGTTGTAAGAGCTACAAAGATGATATGTAAAGACAAAGGTAATATCATATAATGTCCATAAAATAAATTCTATATGTTACAAATGAGAAGCCTTGTAGATATAGGCAAGGACAAACAAGAAGTAAGTCAAACTAACCAATATGGGATAAATCACAAAAGAAAAAACTAATAAAAAAATAAAACTATTTATAAAACCTAACAAACATGAGAAATAACTTTGAATCCTCCCTCAAGTGAAGCTAGGGGCTAAAAATAATAAAAAAACAAAGTGGCATATCCACATTATGAGTCCTGGAAACAAGGCTTGATCAGGTATTCATGTGTAATATATCCATGAAATTGAAAAAGAAAACTTGTAGAAACAAACCTACCTCCCCCCCACGCCATAAAAAATGAAGTAAAAGAGAGAAAAGAAGGAAAGAAAGAAAGGAAGGAAGGACTTCATATGGAATCCTCCATAAGGACAACTTCATTCACCCCACACAAAGATAAGTACCATATATATTACATGAATGGAAATGATATATGGAACCATCTACATAGGTGGTGAGATAGTCCCAAAAATAACATGTTCTTCCCATTAATGTACCTTCCTCTTAAGTGCTACGAGAAAGATTCCCCAAATACACATCACTTGTAGAAATATCAATGCCAAATGAAGTAAAAGAGAGAAAAGAAGGAAAGAAAGAAAGGAAGGAAGGACTTCATATGGAATCCTCCATAAGGACAACTTCATTCACCCCACACAAAGATAAGTACCATATATATTACATGAATGGAAATGATATATGGAACCATCTACATAGGTGGTGAGATAGTCCCAAAAATAACATGTTCTTCCCATTAATGTACCTTCCTCTTAAGTGCTACGAGAAAGATTCCCCAAATACACATCACTTGTAGAAATATCAATGCCAATAGGAGAGATAATACCTAGTAAGACTTTGCCAAGACCTCCATGAGTGTAGCCCATAGAGTGAAGTATGCAAATTCCAAATCTAAAACTATGTTTCTCAAAGGAACTATTGAGTAATATGACCATAAGTCAAATTAAGTCAACTCCCTATATATTCAAACTTTATACATGGGTCTCCTAGGGTGTAAAATGTGTCCTATGGTCTCTAATAAGGTCAAACATGTGTTTTCATCTTGTCACCTTTGTCTTAGTTTATCCTAAGTCATTCTAAGGTCATTTTGAGTCATTTATTGAGTTTGTATGATTTACATAGATGAAAAAGTGTGTCAAGATGTCCTTCAATGTCCCATGTGTTAGTATATGTTAGAGAGACTATTTCATAACTAAAAAATTTATAGGTTCCACATTTAAAATAAGAAAATAGTTGAAAAGAGGCAATTTTTAGTTATTGTATGGCTTTTACAGTAGCTTTGGCATTCAGGAGGACTTATAAAGTGACCTTTTAGGTACCCCCAACTCAATTCCATGCTTGGGTAGCTTTGAAAAGCTCAAAAATGGCAAAAAACCATTCTATCTTTCCATCGTTCTCATTTGCATACAAAAATGATCAACCAGTTTCAATCTGGTATAAATAATAGGAGGTGAGTTGGATCAAGTGCCTTTAGTGGATGATAACACTCCTTGTATACTTAAAATCCATGGTAATAATCATAGGATTGGTTTCTTTTCTTCTATGAACCATTGCTAAGAAGGTCTGCTACTATTTTCTGCTTGCACATCCCCACGGCCTATAGTTTTCTCCTCTATTTGGATTTATCCATACAAACCAAGTGTTTCACATGTTATATAAAAGAATAAACATCATTTTCATGTGTTTCTAAATTTTTCTTTCATGTGTGAACATCAAATAATGGTCCTTGACTTTCTCATTCTACTAGTTGGAAACTACATCATAGTTTGCAAAGAATTTCATTAGTTGCAGATGGTTCTATTTCCTATAGTGGTTTCAAATAAAAGGTGCATTGGTTTTCCATACATTTCATGGTCATGGAAATCATATCTCTTTTCAAATCTTAGTCTCAAGATTATCCCTTAGTGAAGTGAGAAGTCTAAAGAATGCACACAATCAATTTTTCTGTGACCTTCACCTACAGTCAAATGAAGATAACCCCTTGACCAATCATGCTAATGGAATAAGGATGCTTCAAGATGGCGAGAATGAGTTTAAGGTTTAAACATTGAGTTTGAGTTATTCTAAAGGTTATAAGTTGGTTTTGAGAACCAATTTAACACACACTGTCATAAATCATGCATCTTCACCTATAGGCAGTTTTTAATAAAAGCCTAAGTATTTTCATAAGAGGTCTGAATGGTGTGATATTAAGGTGTTTGAGCTCACTCGAGACCTTCAAATAGGTCTAGGATGATATAGAAGCATCATGGTGAGACTTTAATATGCATACATACCTAAAATTATGTTCATAGGCTAAGAAAGTTCCTTTTGAGACACTTTACCTTAGTATCTTCGAATGAGGATTTTGCCTTACATTTGATCCTTCCATGGTAGAATGTCTTGAGGTTTAGATAAGTCTGGTTATTTAAATCATGAAACCCAAGAATAAGGGAAATTGTTTGCTAAAATTAAATGGTTGCTTGATCAAGATATGAAGGTGTTTTAAGGGTTTTTAATTTAGGTAGGTTTTGGCCTATGACATTTAAAGAACATTATGCTAAAATGACTAAAAGTAACCTAATCTGTAGTGACATATGACCATTGAGTGAAACTATGGTATTAATAATATATAATGAAATAATAAAGGTATGGAATGATCCAAGGACCTTAAATAATGTTTCAAAGAGTTGAAGACACAATGGTCATACTTTGATGGTCACCTACAGGTGACACAGTTTGACTGTAGACTAACCTTGGCAGATGAGAGTTGTTAGTTTAGAATATTGGCATAAATATTCACTTAAGTGGAAGTGGTCCAATGATATTATGAGGACAAAGGGATAATAGTGAATTATTCATGCCTAATTAACATCTACAGAGGCTTTTTAACTCTCAATTATCACCTACAGGTGACCTAATTAACATAATCTGATATAGTAGACAAACTAGGCCTAGTCAAGTGAAGAGAGGTGGATTAAGAAGGTTAGCATGAGTGATGATGAATTGATTATGATAGGATTACCTTATTAATATTTCCATAAATTGAGTGAGGTCCTCATACCAAATAAATAGAGCAAGGACAAGTTTTATAGCTCAACCTACAGTCAACACAGTCTATGGACTAGTACAGGCTAGTGAAATATGCGAGCTTTGAGAAGTTGGAAGAGGTGTCAGGTGTTTAAAATGTTTAAGAATACATTAAAAATGGTGATATACACCTCATGTTATGATCATAGCAAGGAAAAATGATATAAATCAAGTTTCAAACTTCAACATATAGCTAGTTCAAAAGTCCCTGCATAGTCAAGTCTTATGAGCCAATTTTGAGGGATTTGAAGATTTGAGTAGCCTATGGGTGTGATCAAACCCTAAATTTTGGTATACAGTGTCTTTATTACCTATATAATCCTCTCATGTTTATATTTTGGTAAGGAAAATAGGGGATATGCCCTCTATTTTATCTTAGATAGAGGGCACTTTGAGGTAGTCTAGACTGCAGACTTAGTGAGAAGATGGTAAGAGGGTGTGTTGGGAAGGATTTGAACATTGAATAAAGGTGTTATGAGTTGAATTAAAGCTAAGAAAGTGTGAATAAACACTAAAAATCCTTAAAAACCACTCAGAGGTGCATATAAGCCATGAAACATAGTTAGGCCTAAGACTAGGCCCTAGCCCTAATGAGGATCAATGTCATTTCTAAGACCAAACGAACCTTACTACTTGATTAAAAATCTTTATGGGAAGGTATAAGACTATTTGGAGCAATTGGTTTGTAGAGGGAACCATAGAGAAGCCATTTTTGGTCTAAAAACACCTTAGAGGTACACAAAATATAAGAACAAGCTCAAAAGACTATCTTCAAACACTCACACCTGTACAGAAGGATTACATGGTGACCTAAGAACTTGGGGAGAGTTAAAGGAGTTCCTAAACTTGTTTTAAATGGATTTTATTCATAGATTGAATGTTTGGTTTTTATGAACAATCCCTAAGAACTAAAACCTACTAAAACCCTCCTTAAACCTTGGTTTTGATGTGATAGAGAAAATATGCAAGGAAATGCATTTAAGAGGGATAGTATGGCCTATAAATGGTCTTGGGATTGTGTAAAACTCTCTCAAACTCCATCGCATTAGATTGGTCTGTACCCTACTTGTATGGATAATCCTAACACATATTTTTTTTGTAAGTTTTTACATGTTTTTTAGGTACAAAGTAGAATGAAAAAGTGAGAGTAATTTGGGGAGGTTAAGTGGGAATTATTATATCTATATATATATATCCATTTCTCACTTCAAAATAACATATAAGCATCTCTACTAGACCATTCATCACAAGCAGTCTTAGATAGAGAATGAAGATGACATGTGACTACCAACTGAGAAGATGAGAAGCCCAATTAGGGATATTTTAAAGGTCTAATTCATGGAATAGAAGGTAGAAGGAAATTGAACAAGTGTATTGACACCTCTTCCATAGATTTGGTTTAGCAATTAAAGGCTTTTTGGATGACAAATGTGAAGAATGAGGCTTAGAAGACTAATGAATGACTGCAGATGGTGAGAAAAGGTGTTCAAAAGAAGTCTATGAGTTAGGGATGTATATGATGACTATCACGACATGTTTCCAACCCCCCTAAAATAGTGCACATGTGTCAAGTCTTCCTAGTTTGGTTTTGAGTAGTCAAAAGATGCCTCATCATGAAGGCAATTTCAAGAAGGTAGCTAAAAGGTCTCTACACCAATTTTAGAGAATTTGATGCTTCAAATGAACATTTATCAAAGAAAACCATGTATATTTCTATTATCCACTTCATTCTCTTGCAATATAACTAGTTTTCATGCCTTGACATGTGGCATTATGACCCTTGAACTTCTTTCCTTCTCTTTGTTCTCACATATTCTATGAATGCAAGCCATTTTGGCCCTTGTATTCAATTTCACACCTAGTATGGTAAAGCCCTACTAGTTTGATATTGTAATTTACCTTTAAAATAATAATTTCAATATGGATTTATCTCATAAAAATCTTTTCTAAGTGTGTAAATTAGTGTGTAGTGAAAGGTCAAGTGATTAGTATCTATCCTTGCTTTCTCTTTGCTCTTCCAGGTTTAATGCAAGTTGTTCTCATTCTAATAGGTCACATGGAGTGTTTTCAAGTGTATTGGTCTATCTTCAAGTGTAAGGAGTAGCCTTAGTGTTTATAAATGACCTCTGGTTCAATGAACTTGAGTAGTTCTATGTGTATCACCTCCATATTTGAAATACTAATATTAGAGCAATTTAGGATTTTGGGACTAGTATTGTAGGTCATGTTTCATAGTCTAATGATATGGTAGCTGATCCGTAAACTACACTGACAAACTCTATGTGAAGTTTAAATTATGAATATTAAATTTCTCAAACTTAACAAATTTTTGAAATACTCAAAAGAACTTACAAATTGTTTGGCAAATAAGTGTTCTTGGTTATCGAATTAGATTGGAACTGTCAAAAGACTTTTTACTTCCTTTCACCAATTGAATTGGCTTGATTTTAAAAATGCCATAAAATGTCAAATTTTAAACTTTGCATGCACTTATAATTAAAAATCAGAAAAATGAATTAAAATATGCAATCAAATGACAAATTACCATCTGACATTGATAACAGAGTTCGGCATCTCTTGCCTATGTCTCTGGGTCCACCCAATAGTGAGGACTATTTCTATTAAATTTGTGCAAAAAATGGCTTACAAATTCTTTGAAATGCTGCACAAATTCCCTCAGGTCTGATCTTTGTACAAGAACTCCATGTTCACTGATAAACTCAAGCTTGGCAACATAGAATCCTTCCTTAGGCTTCAACCCCTTCTGAAGATGCTTTGGTCCTTACACTCAAACTATTAGTCTATCCATTTACAATATTTCTCTTTTCAATTATAAAACATAACTAAAAAGGCTCTCTCTATGTATATAGGTTATAAAATGGATCATAATCCACTTGCTAAAGCTATCTCTAAGCTTAAACTAGCTCTCAACCTATTAAAATAAAAAATACACAAATCGCAGAAGCTTACCTTCAAATAAAAGTTCATAGTTTGGTCAGTCAAGACTTATCCCTTTTGCACAATAGGTGTAGGGTTCAAGTCATTGGCCTAGATTTTTGGGCTCTTTAGACTTATCATTTATCCCACATTTGCAAATCTAAAATGGCTTTATGACTTTTTAAAGTGAGGTGGCTAGCTTTACCAATGTCGATGCCACTTTTGGTGGGCTCGAGGTTCTTAACATAACATTTGTTATTGGTTTAGTGTAATAACTTAGCATTTGTTAATCGACATCCTATACCCATGGCATAAGATGTGGTAGATGTCTCCAATCTTGAGGTCGATGACTCAACTATAAGACTTGGTAGATGTGGCATGCATTTCGGTAACCCATTTTCGAGTTCCTATGACTCAGCATATGAGGTGGTACTATGGAAGATAGATCACGAGCTAGGTTAACTCGACATTTCTCATGGTTTCAATTTGGGCATTTGACTTGGTGATGTGGCATAATGGGTCAAATGTTGGTTCTCCCATGTGGCATATGGGGCTTGGTAATAGTAATTACAAAGAATTACCAAGGTAAATTACAAAGCTTTAAAACATACAATTGATTTGTCCCACATGCATCTGATGGGTATAAAATTATGATTTAAAAGCAAAGGAAAATATAATGCAATGTGAAATGGAGGCCAAGGCACCCCTCCTTAATCAAGTGTGTCGACCCTCACAGAGGGCCCCCAACGAGCCAATAATGGGGCCCACAGTTCTCCATATGACTGCTTGTCAAAGATCAGAGGCTAAAACCAAACCAAAACACCAAACCAATTTTTTGCACAAACATACAAAAATAAACTGCCACATGTCAATGTGTGATTGGTCCACTTGTCACATTCAAATTACAACACCTCCTTATTTTTCCTATCACAAAATAACTTCAGCAGCCTATAACTTAGGCATTCAGACTCCATTTTGTGATCTGAAAGAAGCACCAAAAATCTCTTAATGAACTCTTACACGTGTAAGAAGTTTCATCATGACTTGGGAACTTTTTTTGAACTAAAATCTAGATCACACCTCCCTACAAAAGAGGCTTTTGGTCTCCAAAAGTCTACTATATCCTCAAATTGATAACTGGTCTACTGCATCACATCAAACAAAACCTAATCATAGTAATAGATAAACATTGGCCAAATAAATGATTCACAACTCAACTAAAAATGCCTACACATGGCATCAGAAAAGGAATATGCAACTACCAATAAATTGATCACAACATACCAAAATTGTCTACCCATGTCACATCTTGTAAAGCGATGAACTGTTAATAATTGAGAAAATTCCCAATGTAACTGTAAAACAAGTTTGTTAATGCCAACAACATACAATAAATTTTGTAGACATGTTGCAATACAATGCCCTAGTATGGGACTTACAATGCTAAGCAAATGCAAACAACATAAAGTGTATATTGCCTAACGTCCAAACATGCCCATAGGGTCTTACAATGCATCTATACATCCATGTGCCAAAAATAGAAACATTATAAAAATAGCAATCAAATAGGAGACAAGTGTTGTAAGGGAATTAACTCAACCCATAACATGCATTCTGCTATTATCTCTAACTGATCAATTGAGTTCAAGTCCTCTAGACAACTCTCTCAGCATAAACAAGAGATTCTAAAACATAGAGATATTCAACATGAGAATTGAAATACTTCGAATGATAAACTTGTCTCGAAGTGTTCTCACATGCTCTACTAATGCATTATCAAAGATTTTTCTTTCCCTTAACAGAATTATTAATAATGCTTTGACAAATAAGTGCATTATTAATCCACTTAATCAAATTTGCTGCCTAGTTAACTTGATTTCCTTAGTGGATTCCTTAACATCATTATGGATTGATTTAACTTCATTGACCTTATTAATAGGCTGATAAATCATCTTAGTTTTACCATGTCTAGAATGAGAAGATGATTGAAGTTTAAAACAATGATCAATCTGATGTCCAGTCATGTGGCAATGAGTGCATAAAATCTTCTTAGGTGAGGTCACCTTTTTACCTCTTCTCACTTTTCCATGACAAGAATGTTCTTTAACACCTGTAATCCACTTAATCAAAGCACGTCTCTTCCAAAAAAATGCAACATTATCATTATGCATCCCACAAAAAGTGCAAGGAAATGATTACATCATCTTTTGAATGTTAAATCCAAATTTATTAAACATAAAAAGTGGATCAAAAGATTTAGTGCTAACTCTAGTGTAGGAACTAGGAGGTGGAATCTCAATACCTCTTCTACATGTTCTCTTACACTACTCATGCTCTAATAGTGGCTTCGAACCTTTGCTATCAGAAGCTTATCTTCCTTTAGCTATGGAGGAAGTTTCTCCCATATCCACCTGCTCACTAGTGTAACCCAAACCTAGATGAAGAGATTCCTTAGCCATTTTGACCAAGACCTCTTCCATTAAAGCCCATTTTCTTCAAAAATTTAGATCCTATACCCTTAGTGTGTTGTTCAAAACTACCAAAAGCATCATTACTTGAATCCAAATCTAAATGGAAAGAAGAAGATGAATTACTTGGTGAATAACTTATAGTGCACTCACTCATAGTCTCTGCATCTGAAGTATAAGGTACTACCTTCTTTGGTTCACCACACTACAATTTGATCAAGAGCTCATCCTTAGATTCAAGCTTTGATTTCAAACTTGTAACTTGTTCTTCAAGAGCTAAGAGCATGCATCTCAAGAATGCATTCTCATCTTGAATTTGGGTATTGATGCTTTCAAGCTCTTCCATCTTAGCTTTATGTGACAACTTACCCATGGTTTCCTGCAAACACACTGATTCCACAACTACACACTGCAATCTAATCAAGTGATATTGAAAACCAATAAAATGAAAGCAACTGTCAAATCACATAATCAAAAGCTAACCCTGCTTACTAATTGCTCTGATACCAGTTTGATCTATAAACTACATTGATAAACTCTAAGTAAAGTTTAAATTATCAATACTAAATTTTTCAAACTTAACAAATTCTTGAAATACTCAAAAGCATGTGTAAATTGTTTGGCAAATAAGTGTTCTCGGTTATCGAATTGGATTGGAACTATCAAAAGAATTTTTAATTCATTTCACCAATTAAACCGACTTGATTTTAAAAATTTCAAATTTTAAACTTTGCATGCATTTATAATTAAAAATTATAAAACTAAATTAAAACATGC
This sequence comes from Torreya grandis, assembly GCA_037957365.1. Taxonomy (NCBI): domain Eukaryota; kingdom Viridiplantae; phylum Streptophyta; class Pinopsida; order Cupressales; family Taxaceae; genus Torreya; species Torreya grandis. Next base: position 540,461 of record JARHVA010001981.1, on the reverse strand, counting down.
AATCAAATGACAAATTACCATCTGATATTGATAACAGAGTTCAACATCTCTGGGTCTGCCCAATAGTGAGGACCGTTTATATTAAATTTTTGCAACAAATGGCTTACAAATTCTTTGAAACATTTCATAACTTCCCTTAGGTCTGATCTCTATACAAGAACTCCACCTTCACTGATAAACTCAAGCTTGGCAACATGGAATCCTTCCTCAGTTTTCAACCCCTCCTGAAAATGCTTTGGTCCCTACACTCAAACTATTGGTCTATCCATTTACAATATTTCTCTTTTGAATTACAAAACATAACTGAAAAGGCTCTCTCTGTGTATATAGGTCAAAAAATGGATCATAATCCACTTTCTAAAGCTATCTCTAAGCTTAAACTAGCTCTTGACTTATTAAAATAAAAAATACACAATCAGCAAAAGCTTACCTTCAAATAAAATTTTGTAGCTTGGTTAGTCAAGACTTATCCCTTTTGCACAATAGGTGCAGGGTTCAAGTCATTGGATTAGATTTTTGGGTGATTTAGACTTATCATTTATCCCACATTTACAAATCTAAAATGGCTTTATGACTTTTTAAAGTGAAGCGGCCAACTTTACCAATGCCAATGCCCCTTTTGGTGGGCTCAAGGTGCTTGACATAGCATGGGTTGTTGGTTTAGTTTACCAACTTAGCATTTTTTAATCGACGTCCTCTTCCCATGGCATAAGACATGGTAGATGTCTCCAATTTGAAGGTTGATGACTCAGCTGCAGGACTTGGTAGATGTGGCATGCATTTTGGTTAGCCATTCTTGAGTTCCTATGACTCAGCATATGACATGGTACTGTGGAAGATAAATCACGAGCTAGGTTAACTCAACATTTCTCATGGTTTCAATCTAGGCATTTAACTTGGTGATGTGGCATAATGGGTCAAATTTTGGTTCTCCCATGTGGCATATGGGGATTGGTAATAGTAAATTACAAAGAATTATCAAGGTAAATTACAAAGCTTTAAAACATACAAATGATTTGTCCCACATGCATCTGGTGGGTACAAAATTATGATTTAAAAACAAATGCAAATATAATGCAATGTGAGATGGAGGCCAAGGCACCCCTCCTTAATCAAGTGTGTTGACCCTCGTTGAGGGCCCCTAGCGAGCCAATCGTGGGGCCCATGGTTCTCCATATGACTGCCTGTCAAAGACCAGAGGTTAAAACCAAACCAAAACACCAAACCAATTTTTTGCACAAATGTACAAAAATAAACTGCCACATGTCAATGGGTGATTGGTCCACTTGTCACATTCAAATTGTGACACCTCCTTATTTTGCCTGTCACAAAATAACTTTAGCAACCTATAACTTGGGCATTCGGACTCCATTTTGTGATCTGAAAGAAGCGATGGAAATCTCTCGATGAGTTCTTCCACGTGCAAGAGGTTTTGTCATGACTTGGGAACTTTTTCCAAAATAAACTCTAGATCAGTAGCATAATGGAGATATTTCTAGTATATCACTTCTTTAGATTAGTTTACTTTCATTTATACTTCTATCTCTTTTCACACAATCAAATAGTGTAGGTGATAAGCATTCAAGGATCAATTTAGGGAGCTAGCCCTTAAATCTAGAGGTCTACCTCTACCATAGGCAACCCACAGGCCTAGAGGTATTCCAATGTCACTCAAATCTTAGAGTAGGTTTGAATGACCAACTTGAGGGTACAAGATTTGGTAACATCAAGAACCAAGCACATAATCAGGTGGATCAAAAGTGGGATAATAAAAAAATGTAGTAACATGAATATCAACAAGTTTTAAATCAGAATTTACAATAATAATAGGCCACTCATAAAAATCATCATCTAAACACATATCCTCACAAACAAAAGGATTAGGTGATGAAAGAACAACAACTATGGCATAATAAAAGCCATCATCAATAAGTCATGATGGTGTCTCATCTATGGTCTCCAAAAGTGATGGTGAAGGTGCCACATCCTCAAGAATCATGTCCTCTCTATCAATTAAATGAGTAGGAGGAGTACAAAGTATATGAGGAGTAATATGTGCCTCAACCTAACCATCATAAAAAGATAAGTCCTCACTAACAACTGAAGAAGGAGGAATAGTGAGAGGTGTAGAAGGTAAGAATACCTCATATAGATCATCATCAAGAAGTATATCCTCACAAAATGAAGAGGAATCTCGATTCATGTCAGTAGTAAAGAGTGAATCCTCACTAGGAGGATAATAAGACAGTGCTAATAGTACCTCACCCATGTCACTGTCAAGACTCAAATCTTGAATAACATTGATGTCATCATCAAAAGATAAATCCTCACTTATAAGAGGAAAAGGAAGTGGAATATAAGGAGGTGGAGTAAAAAAGGGTGCAAAAGACCCAAAAGACTTAATATCCTTCTCAAATAAGGCTACAATAGCATCCCAAGCTTCATTTGGTGATGTGGCACATGGGACATAACATTGTAAACTATCTGAAACATGAAGGTGAGTCAAACAAAGAGCCTCATCTTGCATGGATAAAATCTAAGCAACATCTCCCTCATCTATGAAGTTGGGAAGGTCACCAAGTACAATTATCCACAAACCTTTTTAGTTGAAGGTGTATTTTAATTTTTATTTTCCAAGTAATGTAATTTGAGGTGTTGAGAAGCTCCATTACCAAAATACAATGAAAAAGTTAGGAATAAGAAATAATGATCCCTCCCAAAAAATGTAAGCCCCCCAAATTTGGCACTTTAATAATTGAGTGTGTTTTACAATGTAAATGACCCCAATGGATGGGGAGTCAAAAAACATACTCTTTTGATAAAAATAGTACTTGATTTTTTGTAATGGTTCAAAAGTTATAGCTTTTACAAGTTTCCCATCATTAAAATAGGTCAAATATATAAACATTGCACAAAAATAAAATGTTTGGAGAAAATCAATTTATTTCTCCCACATATGGAAAAAATGGACTTGAAGTAAATTTGTAGCAAAGGAAAATAATAATGTTTCACATAGATCAATCTTTCATGCCGATTTTTCACTTTAAATACAAGATCCAATTTTTTTCTTGATCATGCATTAAAGAAACATAGAAAATCAGATTCACAAGCTCAACTTCAGAGCCTCATATCTCCTTAGATATTGATCAAAATCTTTATTATGACCACTTTTTTAAAACCACTCAAAGTCCTCTTTCTATCATTGAAAGAATTTTATAAATCAGATACTTATGTGAAGAGAAAACTAATCTACAAGATAGTCATGGTTTTTTGGAAAAAAAACTTTATGATTTCTCAAAAAAATTGTATGCCCAGTACAACAGATCTAAGAAACTCAAATGTAAATCATTATGATTGATTAGATCTAAATACAAAGATCTAAGCATACACAAAAATAGAAACTCTGCACGATAGAGGTGTTTTGAATACGAATAAAAAAACTTAGATCTGAAAAAGAACCATACAACTTATCTAAGGAGTAGACAAATAGTGTGAAAAATGGCAGTTAGAAAAATAGTAGTTGGAGACCTCTCTGATACCATAAAAAGAACATCAACAAGATTGATTCAAGCCCAAGATCTGAAGCATTAACAATAAAAGCATCATAATAAGAGTTGTAAGAGATGTAAAGATGATATGTAAAGACAAAGGTAATATTATATAATGTTCATAAAATAACTTGTATATGTTACAAATGAAAATCCATCCATATATAGGCAAAAACAAACAAAAAGTAAGTCAAACTAACCAATTTGGGATAAATCCACAAAAGGACAAACTAGGAAAAAGACAAAACTATCTATAAAACCTAGAAAATATGAGAACCAACTCTGACAGTGCCTAATAATATAAAGATTATAAGTAAGATTCAATAATTGGTGATTAATATGATGGCTCTATATTCCCTACTATAGCTATAAATTTTGTGTGTTGATATGTGTTATAATATAAAATCTCATGAAAAGGGTTTTGTCTTCTATGTAATGAACTCTTATTATTGTTATATTGGATGTTATTGCATAATATCTCTATGTAATGATAACATTCCTTGCGAAATCTCTGTGATCTACTTCTAATAGTTAGAAGACCTCTTAGTGATCATCTTTATTCTACGAGCTGGCATCTGTGTAGTCCTCCTTGAGTATTGCCATTGTGCATTTATCTAATTAGACTTCTATAAGATTACTTAAGAATGTGATAACCATTTATGATCTTAGTGTAAAATGAACACTTCGTAATTATTTCTCTTTTCTTGCAAGCTCTATCCCTAAATTACAGGAGCTATCCATGTAATTATCATGTTCTAGTGAATCTAGGAACCTCTATAAATAATGGTGCAGTGAGCATGGAACTCATTATTTGGGGATATGCTAAGGTGGTTGCCTAGTCAAAGAGAATGCTGTCTAGATCAAAAAATCAACAAATTTGTGTAGAAACAAGCTCATAGAATAAGGTGTTCTGAACAACAAATTGTGTAGGAACACATTTATAGTGAAATTTATGAGATATTCTAGTGCAAACTACCTAGATTACTAGCTGATTGGTTGGCTCATCTAGAACACCATTATTTCAGATCTTATGCGATCACTGACATTATGTGGTCTGAGGAGAATATCAAACAAATTTGGGCCTTAGACGCTAGTTGGACTTATATGATAGATTATTAGTTGGATTTGACCCTTGACGAGTATATCACATAATTCATAATACAAAGCTACATAGAATTTGAAGTGGAAATGGATCTATTTATAAGAGGGATAAGAGGAAAATTATTGCAATAACTTCCTATGCTCAGTAAGATGCTAGTTGTGGACAAATCGATGGTACCTATTCCCTTCCATATGGAGTAGTTGTTTTAGGCACCATGGGTGTGTGTGTGACATAAAGGAAAATGAATAAAAGATGAAAAAATAGAGCTTGAACTTGAGTCTAAAATGGATAATTAAGAGCAGAAGGATTAGAAGATGACTCTGTAGTTAGAAAGAGAGTTGTAACAATAGAGGAGATGGAATAAACAAAGTGTGTTTTAGGAAGCTATGAATAGGATAAGGAGTAGTATTGATATTGATGATTTGGATTAGATGAGAAGATAGGGAGAAGTGCATGGTGATGAGAGGTAGAGAGAGGAGACCAGGAAAAATAAATATAGAGTCTGAGGATATAATGAGGATCTAGCATGGATGAAGGAAAAGGTAGTAGTATAGAAGTAGATCAAATGGTTAAAATCTCATAACTTCTAGGAAGGTTATTCTAGAGATAAAAAGAATGATTACCCTACAATAGTAGACATAGTATGGGTTCATGTTTTGAGAGATATATATTTGTGGGTAAAGATCATTTCTAAAGGGAACACACATCCCTTGAGCCTAATTTTTTTCACAATCATAGTAATTCCTACACTTAGCAAAGACCAATTCCATAAGAAGTTCACAGGAAAACCCTAGAAGTATAGTAGACTACATATCGTGAAGTTTCCCAAAATTTCTTGGGCAAATAGAATAAGAATATAACATCATTATCAACAAAGACAGAACCCTTAATTCTTGCATAGGCCAAGGATTTTATAACACAACTTAAAATTTTAGAATAAAAGGAAGGAGATGATGGAGATATCTTTATGACTATCACATCCACAAAACCAGAGGAGACATCATAACCACCACCAACCTAAGAGGAACCTCAAATCCCATAGAAGCCCCATAAGTCATAACCATCCCAATAACCAATTTTAATAAAACTAATGATGATACCTGTAAGAAATCTCACTATGACAACTCAATTAGAGGCATTAACCCATTTGGCTCTCTATGATGGGGGGTCTACAGACCCAAAACAATACCTATTCACCTACATTATGAAATGGAAAGCTAAAGGAATCATTAATAAAGCAGTAATGAAGTGAGATATAATTAGAGCATTGGATGGTAGAGCATTAGAATTTATATTCCATAAAGGTGTCAACCAAGTGATACTATAAGAAGTTAAAAAAATGTTGATCACATAATTTAAAGTTTAGAAATACTCTAGTTAGACCATACAACATCTCAAAGAAATTTGACAAGGAGCCAAAGAGACTATCTTTGAATACGATCAAATATTTTTAGATGTAATAAACAAAGTTGAGTTTGTTATGGAAGATAAAGACAAGGTTGCTTGGTTTGTAGAGAGATTGCGACCAATGATAAGGTTTACTATTGCATAAACCTAGTTCACTATTAAATTAGAAGCAAGGACAATTACAATACATGTGGATCAGATTGAAGATTATGGAGGAACTTTAGCTCCTAGTTCATAAATAGAGAACACCTTACAATTCCTTATTAAAATATTAGAATAACAATAAGAATTAGCATAGAGACCTAGGTCAGATCTTTGGTGTATGGAGTGCAGTAAAGAAGGGCACCATAAGAATGAGTGCCTGAGAATAAAAACTAAGTTCTATGATATATGTTGCATAGTAGGATAAGTGACATCTCAATGTCACCTACTGCAACAATACATGAGGAACCCATAAACATTGTACTGTAACTTATGCAAAGCTCATATTCACAATGAGAAGAACTATTGAGCTCTATAAGAACTAAGAGAAGACATCACCAAAAATGTCTTTGTAATGGATGCATAGAAATTGAATACTATAACCTAGGTTACTATCACACTTGAAGCAAACATGCATGACACTAATACTACTATTGCACCTTGGGCACCAACGATACTGGCTTATCAACCTACATACATACCTAGTTGGAATTTGCTTGTTTATAATTGGACAACCCTTGTGTAGAATTAGAATATGTGTAATCTTATGAATCTACAACCAACATAGTCTAACTGGGCATGGCAACCAACTCAGGCCCAATATGGTGGATATGGGGGTACTCAACAACCACAATGGTGGAATACACAACATAATTCTATTAACTATGGACCATAATAGTTTGGTAACTAGGGTTTCCAAATCAATGGAGGAGGGTACCATGGAGGAACTAGGGGAGGTTATTGAGAAGGACAATAAGGAGGTAGAGGAAATGGACCCCGACCTTTAATTCAATGTTATTTATGTGGTAAGTTTAACCATATACAAAGGAATTTCCCTATGAATCTACAATGTCAATCCTACTACACTTATTATAGGGTTTATAAACAATATAATATAAAGGATTACGTAGTGTTGGCAAAGCAACTAGAAAACAAGGTTGTAAGAAACATAAATATGGTAACCAAACATCCCTAATAAGATGCATTCTTAAAATTTATCACTCATTGGTAACATGAAAATCAAGTTTTATCCCTTTTGGAATTGCCACAAGACCACAGGATCAAGAAAGCACAACCAGATAAGTATCCAAAACCAGTCATAGAGAAAGGGTTAATGCACGAAGCAACATAGATTTTGAAAATGATTCAAAAATAAGAGACCACTGAAGATGATGCTATAGACATAGATGCAAAAATGTATTGGAAGATAGTCTACGTCATATGACAATATGGTTTTGTCACTACCTTGATAGAATTGATGAAGCTTCTTAGTATACTACATAATGAGGACATCTCACAAAATATCACCAATTTACTCCATAATCTACTAGAGTGTGCATAGAAGGACCAAAAAATATCAGGATCAGATGATTTAGTATGTCAAAACCAATAAATCATGGGATGTTAATTTGAGAATGGACATTAAGATAGCAAGGTATGACGTACCCATCATAATGTTTTATTTTAGAAACATAGTTAATATGATCCTTTGATCAACATGGGTCATTATTAGCTGACCTACATTAAGTTAAAAACATATTACACTAAGTATTGATATTATTAGCACATTAAACCAATTGGTCAATTAGAGTACATAGAAATCAAAGTCATAAAACGTAGCATGTGTGATAACTTTGAAGTCATAGGTATGAAGATGGATGAGATGCATTATCCTACGCTAATTGGTAAAAAGTGGGACTATGATGGTTAGATGACCATCAATATAGTAATGAAATATTTGGAAGCTCATTAAGGAGATAATATTAACGTGATCCCTTTAAATAAGGATGAATAAAAGGCATATTTTATCCCTAAGGAGCTATACTCTCCCTTGTCTACGGAGAGAACAATTGGATGAAGGTGAATGCTAAATAAAAATGACAGACCCTATGAGCCAATGAATGTGACTTCCAATACAATCACACAAGCTTATCGAAGGTATGCTTCATGTCCATAAGGTCACCAACTTAGTCAGGCATAGATTTTGTATATCAGGCTGGTCAAATAGATTAAGATTACATAGAACCAATAAAAGAAGGCATTCTACCTTAGGATAGGGATTTTTTGGTAATTTAATATTCCAACACTCACATTCTCAATTGGATGAAGGGTGACCATGAGGTATGACCTCTATCCATGGTCTTTGCAATAGAATGCTAACTACCACACTAATTTTCCACTGAGAATGTTAGCCAGTTTATTCTCTGATTGCAATAATATGTGCTTGATATAGACCAAAGATTTAGTGCTCTCATATATGCATTTAAGGGGATTGATAATAACTAGTGATCTATATATTAGAAGGCATAGATGTAATGGGATGAAGCCTACAAAATCCTTCTAGCTTGGTTCCAGTTACTAGAGGGAATTAGAAAGGACTGGCCAATATTTCATGAAGGAGATTGCCCTAAGCTTCATATTTACTAGTGCTTTGAGGTATAAACTTTAGAATTTATCACCCCAAAGGACTGGGTACATATATTCTACTATACTCTAGATACCCTTCCCACTGCTTGGAATATACACTAGGAGCACATAAGGGAAACAAGACATTGGGCATAAGTTCAATGCAATTTTATTCAGACCTTTATTTTTGAAGATGATAACCCTTTGACATACAAGGCATTATAGAATATAAAATTCTTTTTATGCCATGGAAGGATTAAAGACTTAGATGGAATAACTGATTCCTCATCCTTCCATGATGTAGCTTACAATTTAAATAAAGCTCTGCAGGCCTATAAATCAAAGAATGACAAGGTAAATGTATTTATTTAACCATGTCATAAAATATAAGATTAATATGAGTGGACAAAATATTCAATCAATGAGGATGACATGGTCCTCATAGAGCTATTTAGACCAAAATGGGAAGTTGAGACACTTCCAAGTCCAGTCACAAAATCATCTAAAAAATAAAGGTTGTAACATCTTAATATTCCAAAGTGAGAAGCTAGATGGTTACTATATGATTCTATTCTTAAAGAATAACATAATATTTACCATTAAACTTTAAAAAAACACATTGGGAACATTATAACAAAGGATGTTACCAAATTAGCACGTATTGGTGATTACTGGTCATAGGAAGACATATATGAAGTACTGCATTTCTTGTGGGATTATCAAGTTGTCTTCCCAACCAAGCTCATAGATGTCAAGGGTGTGGACCCATCTCTAGGGGAGATGCACATTGAACTGAAGGAGTGCACATGACCAATTAAGAAAAGGCCATACCATTTGAACCCAAACATGAAGCTAAAGATCAAGGCTGAACTAGACCACACGCAGGAGGCAAGAATTATCTTTCCTATGGAGAAATATGAGTCTTGGGTGAGCCCCATAGTTATCCAACCAAAAAAGACCGATGAGATTAGAGTATGCAGTGACTATCATCTTTCAAATGGGGCTGGTATTAATGACCCTTTCCCTATCCTATTTACTAATGAAGTTCTAGAAGAAGCCACATGTCATGAGGTGTATTCCTTTACTGATGGTTTCAATGGGTAACATCGGATCCCAATCACAAAATAAGATAGATTTAAGATAAACTTTGCTATAGAATGGGTTTCTTTTGAATATAAGATAATGTTGTTTGGATTGAAAAATGCACCTGTAGTTTTCTCAAAGGCTATTATAGCTATGTTTAAGGATTTTATCCATGATTTATTATAAGTCTATTTGGATGATTGGGTAGTATTTTCATTATTTAAAAATTATTTGTCTAAATTAAGATTTATGTTAGAAAGATACATAGCATTGTGGATAGTGCTCAACTTAAAAAAATGTTATTTTTTACACTCTTTAGGGTTTTTTCAGGGAACATAGTCTGAAACAAGGATATCTTGGTAGATCCATCCAAGATCATAGTAATTATGGGAATGCCACCACCCATAACTGTGATAGATATGTGATCTTTCCTTAGACATATAGGCTACTACAAATTTTTTATGAAGAGGTATGCTGTAATATCTACCCCTTTAGAGAAGTTATTAAGGAATTATACATGATTCATCTAGATAGATGAATACCATGTGACATTCATTAATTTAAATTAGAAATTGGTAATTATGCTAATATTGTTTTTTAAAGATTAGATTAAGTCCTTCCATGTACATGTGGATGCATCAAGAATCATAGTTGGTGTTATGTTGGCATAGCCAAGGGAAGGTGGATTGGATCGCCCCATTTATTTTACTAGTTAGAAGTTGTCTATGGCTGAAAAGAATCACACTACTATGGAGTGTGAAGATATTGCAATAGTATTTGCACAACAATTTTTTTCCATTACCTATTATCAATGTCATTTAAGTTATTTATCGATCATCAAGATCTACGCTACCTCATGAATAAACCCTTGTTGGGAGGTCACATATCTTGATGGTTAATGATTTTCTAAGATCTTCAGTTCTAGATTAATGTCAAACCTGGTCAAGAGAATGTAGGACCAGATCATTTGAGTTGGCTCCAAAATGGTGAAGAACCAAAAGAAATTCATGATGAATCACCTGATGCACACCTATTTTATATGTCTATGATTCTTGAATAACTAAAGGAGATTGCATAGTTTATAGAACATGGGACATTCTTAGAACACTACACAAAATGAGAGAAGAAGTAGTTGAATACTAAGACCCTCCTATTTAATATCATCAGAGGAGTCATGTAATATCTAGGCAAGGACAAAGTATTATGCAGAGTAACACTCGAGCATGAATGACCTCAAATACTTGAGCAATCACATCAAGGCATCGCTAGAGGTCACTTTGTTGGATATGATACTGCAAGATTTTTTTTTTCAAAGTGGCCTATGGTGGCCTTATTTATTTTAGTATGCACACCAAATTGCACAATAGTGTGATGTTTGTCAAAAGATAGGAAGGCCAGACAATCGAGATGAAATGCCACTTCAACCAATGCTTACACAACAACCTTTTAAATAATGGGGTATTGATTTTGTTGGGCTTATCAATCCACCTAGTAAACATAGTCATGCATGGTATATAATCACTTCACATGACTACTTTACCAAGTGGGTCAAACCTTCTATGATAACCAACTATAGTGTGAATGATATAATGAAGTTCTTGTATGAAAACATAATCACTAGGTTTAGGTGTCCAATAAAGTTGGTAAGTAATAGAGGTACACATTTTTTGAATAAAACAATAAAGACACTCATTGATGAATTTCTCATATTTCACCATAAAAGTACAACTTATCACCCTCAAGAGAATGGTCAAGTAGAAGCTACAAACAAAGTATTAGGTAAGATGCTGACAAAGGTCTATGATATTCAACAAGATGAATAGGAAGATAGAATTCCTATAGTCTTATGCATATATTTCATGCATTAAAAATGTGCCTTGGGGTTTACCCCTTTCAATTAGTTTATGTATGGTTTATAAGCAATACTACCCTTAGAGTATGTTATACCCAACTTGAGAATCACAATCATCATGTGTATGGGAGACCAAAAATCTTTGATGAGTAGGTTATTAGACCTAAATAGAATGGATGAAGACCACCATAGAACAACCTAGACATAAGAGGTAAATAAGTGCAGACAAAAATATTGGCATTATAAGAATTTGTAAACTAAGGAATTTTAGATAGATCAACTAATCCTACTATATGATAGCTAATTTCAAGCCTTTCTAGGAAAATTGAACATCCACTAAAAGGGACTGTATATTATTCATGAGTTATTATAGCTAGGAACAATGGTATTGAGGGATTTAAAAGGCACCATTTTACTTGGAAAGTTGAATGGTAATAGGCTCAAATCCTACTGCCAATAATCTATGTGCCCAAGAAAGGACATGCTAAAATCCTACCACCAATAATCTGTGTGCCCAAGAAAGGACATGTGCTAAATCACACTAGTTTAGTGTAGGATTCATTTTCATTCATGTTGTGTGGATTGGGTTTGGTTTTTGTTATGTTGTGTGTGTAGATTAATATTAGGTGTAAATAAATTGGCACAAGCAATTTGAAAGTAGGAGACATTTTTCATGATTGGGAGGAAGTAGTAAACACCAATGTTAAAATGGGTGGTATAGAGAGATAATTAAGTCTAGAAAAGTTATGTATGACAATGATATTTGATGATGGATAAAACATAAGTGATGGTTATTAACAACCAAGCATGTGATATAAGAAACATATATCACAAATCACTATACCGATTAACATCATGAAAAGGAATAATCAATTCGAAGATTTAGTGAGTCACATCATTCCACTAGGCCACCACAAAAGGATGCCACCTCAACACAAAGGGTGTCAACTCATCAATTTGAAGATTTAGTTATAAATACTTTCAAAGGAGGATCCTAAGACAATTTAATGAATTTAAAATAAAGGGATATAAAAAATCATGTGAAGACCTATCTATAACACATCTTACCAGTTGATTCATTATTTCATACTTCACTAATTTCAAGAAATTTTGTGCTCATATATCCAAGTCTCTTGTAGAACTTTGTACTTTTGTATTCAACCTAGTTTAGCCACAATAAAGAGGTATTAAATATGGACACATATGGATAATTATAATTCATAAAAATGCTCTTTGTTGCACAACTAAAATATATTAGGATTAGAGCAAACATACACCAAGATAAATTTTTAGATCTAGAGGTGTGTGTTTCCATCAAACGTGTGGAAGAAATTTTTTTTGTCTACAAAGTAGTCTTGGATGTATAACCATTGTCAATTACAAAACCACATAGGATCCATAACACTGATGTTGAGTGGTTAATTTGGTTACCTACATTTAGCCAAATGAGTGAAATCAAAACTTCTGCTATGAAGATTTAATGATAGAAAAATATATTTGTGTGCCGACATCACCATTTATGTGAATGAGGTTGTGATGGCCAAGGGATATAGGTATGGTGGTATGAGGATGCCCTCTTGGGCCTTATAAATCAAAATCTCCATTGATTCTACTTTAAATTAAAGAGGTCTACACCCAAAGAAATCATGTAATTCTATTGGATGACATTTTAGATGAAGTATTTTGCATTCTAGTAGAGTGCATTACTATATGGTTTTAGTAAACAACACAATCCATGAAGGAGGCCACAAAAGGAATCATTGATCTTTCTCATCATATGATTCATAAGGAGGAAAAATTTTATAGGCTATAATTTCTTGTTGTAGAGCTTACAACTAATATTGTAAAAGTCATCGCATTTTCAAGACATCCTTTTCAATATCAAGTTTTGGTTTTGTTGCTTGTGTTCATGCAGTGGAAGTCTCCAAAAGGTATAGTCAATCCAGATGTTGATTAATGGCTAGATGTTACATTCTAGAACCTCATTTGGAAATGTATCAAAAGTGGCTATTTTGCACATCAATAATTATTTAGTGCATTATTGGATGAACTCATGTAATTGGTGCTTAGTAAGTCAAGAATCCCACTACCTGTAATACAATTTCTAGGCCAACATGCGGTGATCATGAAGCTTCTAGATGGAATTTATATCTACATTCATGAGCTCCCAAAGGATCCATTTACACCTTTACCTTTATTTATATGCATATGACATAGAAGGAAATAACACAGTAGAAACTTTGGCCATATGCAGAGTGACTCCACTACAGATAATTCCACCTGATGTTCCCATTCATGTAGACACTACACAACCCTCTATAATGACATTTGATCCATTGAATTGAGGGAAGTGTAAAGCTATTTTGAGTTATATATCACCTTATCCTCCAAAAATGAAGACTCACAGTCAAAAGACATGGTTAGATGATCCGCATATTCCTCAGATTGTTGTGGAATATTAGTGACAAAATATTTAAATTGATGAACAATAAGTTTATTAGATTATGCTTATAGACATGGTTGGTGATTTGTGTGAGAGAGAGGAAGAAAAAAAGTTTCTTTTGGAAAGTGGTGCATATAATACAAATCTTCAAGAAGGTGCCCAAACATTTATTGGTGGAATTTCTGCCTTTCCCATAGTCTATTAATATTGACACTATGGGGGAGGATCCAAACTCCAATGACTACAAGAAAAAAAATATTATAGAAGGCATATTTGGTGGTTCCTCTTAGACCTAGCCAATTGATCCTCTTGTTGAGATCCCACCAAAGTATCTTTAACATAAGCATTGCACTCTATGAAGATACAAACCTACTACTAAGGAGGAAGAAGAGGAAGCCACACCCACAGTCCAAAAACCCACAATATTTCTAACATCTTTAGGGGGACCTACACCATCAATTCATGAGGAATTATTGAGTTATAGACACCAAAAGGGCCATATGTCATGGGAAATGGTGCATAGGTCCATTGTGATTTATTCTTTATCTCAATTAGATGAATCTCTCACTGATATTGAAGAGGTGGTATTGGATGCACAAATGCCTAAGGAAAAATAGGCTACAAAATAAGAAGTACAACGAGTTTTAGAGCACAAAAAAAGAAAATAAGAAAATAAACAAAAAAAATAAATAGTAAATCAAAGGCTTTGGAGGCATAACATTAGCAACATATTGAATTACCACTATAAACAGTGGGGATGCAACAAGCTATCGAGTAAGGGAGCCAATATTAGTGACTATAGAGGAAGTTTTACAACTAATTGTACAAGAATTTCAAGTGCCACTGAATACCACCATCTAGCCCATATAGATTTAAGATGCTAAGACACAATAGAAGAATCTCATTGAGGATGAGGAAGTGTAGAAGAAAAATGTCACTATTGATTTAGCAAAGAAATAGGCTAAAGATGAGGCCAACAACAAAATTGTTACAGATGTAATGAAGACACAAGATGATGCTCCAAAAACATGTAAATAGGTGACAATAAAAATCTTAAAAATGATACATTACGACTTGCACCTATTTCTACTTAGCCTCCATTGATAACCGTAGAGACCACAAATGTGTAAACATTGTCAAAAGATCACACCTCTCCTCCATAGCAAGTTGAGGTTGTAATAAAATATCTTATACAATAGTTTTTTTGGGCTCTACCTACTATCTCTTCTGCTTCTCAGTCCCTCCCAACCCAAGTTTAGGCCTTACCAAAACGTGATTCAGCTACGACATCTAGATTCTAGCACTTAGTCCCTTTGGATGTTATTTTTGCACCCTCCCATTACACCATTTTCATATTCTCCCTCATTCTCTTATAGTGAATTCCTACCACTACCTCCACTATTTTATTGATCATGCCTTCACCTACTATTGAAGCATCTTTGAATGTTTTTAAGATTTCATTAGCTAAACAATTGGAAGTTTCTTCAACATTTCAGGAGTCCATACACAGACTATTGTTTCTTTAAAAAATAAGGTGTCCTAATTGTATAAGGATAACTCTGACCTATGGAGTTTACTCATTAACACTATTAGTTTAATTGAATATGCCTATCCCACTCTCTAATCCCAAGTTGTGGGCCCTAGATTTATGCTAGATCACATGGAACTTCCAAATCTAATGGCCCAACTTACATAGGATTGGGTGAGCATCCAACAAGTCACTAGTCTCAAGCTACAAGGTCAGACCATCAAGGAGGAGTCAAATAAATTATGCAAACTCCTAGATATTTATCAAGTTGACCTCACCACTATGATCAACCAGGCCATGGTTATAGACCATCGGTTGATTAATTGGAAATCATAAGTGGATGTGGTATGGAACCATATATTACCTGAGTTTAACAATGGGAGTTCTTCCAAGGGTACACTGTTTGATCCTTCTATCACTTATGCTAGGTTTGTATCTACATTTCAAGCATTCATGCAAGCTTAAGACTCTTTCATGCAATAGTTGTAGACTTGGTAAACTTAAATGTTGTGCTACAAATTTTTAAGAATCCAAATGTAGTGCCATGTTGAGAATCTCACCCATCTTCATGTAGATATCTCCAAAAAAATGACTATTTCTAAAGACACTCTTCTTTCTATAACTGACAGTGATATTTATCAACTACTGTATGCTCAGATTCCATTACGGGCACTTCTACATAATGTTCATGAATACTTTATTAAATGATAGAATTATAAGACATACACAATTGAGTTTGATAGTACCATTGCTTTATTAGTTGATGTACCCACCATTATTCCTCCAAGTCAACTTTATTAGTTATCATGCCAACATAAGACTACTACTCCTAGTTCATCACAGAGTACTCCATCAACTTCACAACCACCAGCTATATCTATTTATCTGTAGATGCCTCCTCCATCTAGATAAGTTTTTTTTATAGAGGGGAATTTATAAATTTTTCTTATCAGCTTTCTATTTGGTAGGAACACATGGACGTGGAGGGTTAGGTTGGTTGAAAACCTATAAAGGGTGACCATCTAGTTTCACTAGTCTATTAAAACCTTGAAAGGGTGTTAGACTATCTTACTACATAGTTGAAAACTTGTGAGGGTAGCTAATTAGTGTGCAATGGGTGAAAATTGACAAATGACACCTTGAATGATCTACAGTTTATGTGTGTTCTACCTATATTTTGTTCAGTGGACTCTAATTTCTTTATGATGTTGTCTTAGGATAAGAAAAAAGTTTAAGTCTGGGAAAGTGTTAGCCGGGGAATGTGTACACTAACTAATTGAGTATATATATGTGCCATATGGACAAAGACTATGGCTTATTTTTGGTTAGTAGTTATTCTACAAGATTGTTACAATGATATTTTATTTCCATCTGAGATCATGTACACAAAATCTTTAGTAACAAAATATAGGTTGACATACTTGGATGCCAGGTATAGACATTGTGGTTACAACAATATAGTTTTTCAAGATTATATATTCTTGTAGATTGTAGTAGAATGAGTTGGATAGTGTTGGGTAATATTGTATGAGGGTCTTTTGATTAAGTTTCCATTAAACACATGAAGGACCGAGTGTAGACTTTGGATATCTAGAATGAATGTGTAATGAGTGCCTAATAGTATAAAGATTGTAAGTAAGATTCAATAATTGATTATTAATATGATGGATTTATGTTCCCTACTATAGCTATAATTTTTTTGTGTTGATATGTGTTACAACATTAATTCTCATGAAAAGGTCTTTGTCTTCTATGTAATACAGTCTGATTATTGTGATATTGGATGTTATTGCATAATATCTCTATGTAATGATAACATTCCTTGGGAAATCTCTAGGATCTATTTCTAATAGTTAGAATACCTCTTAATGATCATCTTTCCTATGTGAGCTGACATCTATATAGTCACCCCTAAGTATTGCCATTGTGTATTTGTCCAAGCAAACTTCTATAAGATTAACTAATAATGTGTCAACCATATATGATCTTAGTGTAAAATGAATACTTTACAATGATTTCTCCTTTCTTGGAAGTTCTATCCCTAAATCATATGATCTATCCCTATAATTAGCATGTTCTGGTGAACCCAAGAACCTCTGCTAACAGTCATAAACAAAGGACATAAAAATGTCACATCAAACAATGCCAAGGGGACACACACAAAATCTAAGTACAAACTAGCATATCATGTAAAAGAGTAACGACATCAATGAAGTACAAAACAAGTAAAGACTAATCTACACCATCCATATGTATCAATGTCACATCATAGTATAATAACATATCTATGTAGTAGTGTGTAAGATATGAATAACTATAAGTACATATGTAAGCCCTATAGATAATTCAACATGATAGAAGGTTATAGAAATATATAACCTCTAATAGTGAAACTTATGAAATAAGATACCCCCAGTATGGACACTGGGTAGAGGAAAGTCCAACATTTATATTTCCATGTGTAACATGTAAGTCATACATCACATTCATATACCATGAAATCCATGTGTGTATAAAAAAAAATGTCATCTACCAAACATGTGATAAATAACATATTTAGATAGTGTAATTTAGTAATAATGTCATGTTCATGTCCTGATTTTATTTTTGAATATTTTGATTTTGTTTTGTTTTTGAATTATTTAATTTTTTAATATTTTTTAAATAATCAAAATTTATCTTAACACTAGTAAGAAAGATCAAGTAGAAAATATTTGAATCTATAAAATAAGAGAGATCTAAACAATCCATAGCACATGTCAAGGCATTTATGTGCACTAGATGTGATAGCATGACAATGTGGAGGAAGTGAAAACAAGCAATATGGCCCCACTATAATATGCAATATCACAACTCAAAGATATGTGGGAGGTGGAGGGGGACATGGAGGAATGAATGTGCATCCTCATTTTGTAAGATATAATTTTAAATTCAATCATATATCTGCAATATAAGGCATAATTGTATTTGATATGAGATAATCATGTTCTAAACATTATGTTTTTGTGACAGTCAGTGAATTCAATGTATATGATGGTGTAGACACATAAATTAACATTTGAGCTGAAACTATGTACTTGTGACCACTCTATAAACACACTTAGCTCATGCCTCATTCCATGATATTTTAATCACCTTTATGTCACTTTTTATGAAATTAATGATCCTAGAATGTCCCCATTCCTCATTCAAAATGACTCAAGATTATCCCATACTGATCCATACTCCCAGCTTAGTTATCTTTTCTCTTTAGATAATAATGTGCCATTTAGATTATCCTTCTCCCTTGTCCTGTCCAGGTCTGTCAGTCATATCCTCCCACCAAATAACAACTAGTTGCTCAATTTCAAACTCATGTAATGGGTTTTCTCACACATTTAGCAAGCCCATTAGAAAGGAATTCCTAATTGATCACTATAAAGCCACAATTTCAAGTATTGGTTTTGCACAAAAGCTTCACACATTAAAAAACACCATAATTATAATTGCACATTGAGAGAAAATTCCCCACTTCTCCCAATTCTAAATACATACAACCTTAGTATCCATAGGTTAATTATGAGTACCTCTCTAAGGTCACAAGTCATGGTTGAATCACTTAATCACACCATAATTTCAAAAGCATCTAGCCTTATACTAGTATTTCACACACACCACCATTTCATAGGAGAATTACATAGAGTTTAATCCCTCTTTAGAGTATTGGTATATAGACAACACTTAACATAGGGGGAATTAAGGTCTAACACAATTTTAACCACTAACCTTTTTTCCATTTTATCTATTTTATCTTTTTTTTTCTATTGAGCTGGGGTTACAAGTGAAGAAGACATTACATTATGGTTTTCATAATAGATTAAGAGCTCTCACATAGATAGATTTCACAAGCAAAGTAAACCTGCCATATTAGTCATAAAGTATAAAACCCTACATGACATTTATCCACCCTAAGGATACCAGTACAGTGCACCCATATCTGATTCTAATGGCCTTATCCAAAGAGTAAGAAAAACACTATTCCTTATTCACAACATCATCACAAAGCCTCCTAGTCAGCTTCATAGTTTTTGTCTTAGTCACGCATTACCAAATGTATAGTAAATTTATATTTATTTATCATTCCTCCTTTTAGATTTTTTCCAAATATATTAAATTTCAAATCAATTTGTGTCATTTATTTCATGTTTGTGGCATTTCAATTTTATATAGTTGTTTGTTTCATTTAGATAATTAGCTTTCTATTTTGTTAAATTTGATAAAATAGATGGCTCTGTTGATTTTAACAGTGGAGATGGCGATGCACAAGGTTGTAGGTTGGATTTATTAAGTATAAATATTACCAACTATCATTTGACTTAGATGATTGGAAGTGATAATGAGGGAAAAGATAGTCTTATTTTTTCTAACTAAACATGCAAAGGCTTCCATGAAATATAAAGCAATATAGGATCATTATTTTTGATTTTTTTAAATTAGGTAAGCAAGTAAGAGTCAAAAGGCAATACAAAATTATAAATCCAAGGTCTAGAATGATGATCAAGGCTATACCATATATACAATATATAAGGATAATAAAGGATGATCCAAAAAATAATCATGAAGAAGCTAAGTATATTGATGTTTTTAGTGGCCAAATAAAAAGGCTCATGTAGAGATCATGTATCAATAGGTACCAATGTATCATTGTATTGTTGTAATCTATTAGAATAACTGATGTAATATAATCTGTACCATAATCAAAATTTGAATCTAAATCTGAATTTGTATATTGATCATGTATTATGTGATACTCCTTGTCACTATCATGCTTAAGTTGTTCATGTGTATGTCACATGCTTATGGCAATTGTGATAGGTTCTGAATTATAAATATCATCTTGTAGTAATCTTGAATCTTTGCATCAACCTGAATAATATTATTGTCAATAATATATTGTATTTTATGTTTTAATTAGAAGCATTTGTTTATAGAGTGTCTCACAATTTTATGATAGTCACAATATGCATTACTATCACAGTTCTTTGTTTTAGGCATGTTTTGATCAATATTTTATAGAGGAGGAAGAATAAAAATGTTTAAATCAATTAGTTTTTATAATAATATATGAGGAGGTGATGGTAATATATAAAATTACATATTTGATGGAGCTAACCATTGAATTCAATTTGTAGGTTGTGATACAACATTAGCTATCATTTTGACCATAGTCTTGTCAACTATCTTGATAGGTAAAGTAAAAAGTGGTGGTAACTGGATGTGAATATATATGTCCCTCACATGTAAATGAAACACATGTATGTAATGTAGATGGTATTTATTTCATATTATGTATCCAAGGTTGGCCTATAATTAGGTTTTAATGTGTATCATAAAGTGTGACTTGAAATATAGAATGCACTTGCTTTGGTCCTAGTGTCATATCCATTATGATTATGCCAAGAGGTGACCATATCTTGTGATATATTTTAGTAATAATGTGATATGATATATTATTATTTTTGATATTGACCCCTAATTTGTGAAAAAATGGTATGTTACAAACTTTTTTAGTTGATTTAACATCAACAATGACTCATTTGATCAACCTATGTGATATTATAACCTGAATAAATAGTGCATTATATTGGCCCATTGTATACTTGATACATGTGATATGATCCTAACTAGATAAAAACATATGCAAAATTCAATCAAAAAGTAACGAAAACTAACTGAGTATATAAAAGGGATGCAAAATTTCTTTATAATTATTGTTGACCTCTTCGAGGGGTGACCTTCTTTGAACAAGATTAATTTAATACAATTCATGGGAAATTTCACACTTAGTCTAGACTCTTATTTATACTAATTCAACACTAGATAACTACTACTCTACATGAATGTGGAAATATTACAATGGTCTCAAGGGATGTCTTACAAATAATATGCATCTAAGGCCTTTTATTAAGAAAAAAAACTACAAATAATGATTAGGATGAAGGGTCCTAACATGCCCTACCCCTTAAAATATTTTCCCTTAAATCTAAATATGAGGAAAATGATGCTATATTTGAAGAAGAGGTTCCTAGGTAACATATTCTGGTTGCATCCCTTGCCATTGTACTAAAACTTTGGTGATGACCAGATTGCAGAGCTTACAAGAGATCCTATCTAGTAGAGTTATAGGTTATAAAAGCATATGCCCCTCTACATCAAGTTCTAGAAGCATTGTCTGGGTGGTGACATTATGGCTAAGGACCTTCTTTAAGTAATAGACATGAAAAAGAGGTGCATACGTGATGAAGGTGGAAGGTCCAACTTGTAGGTGATGGGGCTAATCTACTAGAGAATTTTATATGGCCCATAGAATTTAAGAGCTAGTTTTTGGTGGATTTTTAGTTTTAGAGAGGATCATTTATAAGTTTTCATGTAAAGGAAAACTATATCTCTAGGTTGAAAGGATTACTCATAGTGGTGCTAGTCTACCTACTTTTTCATGTAATTTTGTGTTATGTTGAGATTATCCTTGAGGAGATGAGGATATTATCACATGCATTGAGATTAGTGTCCATAACCTACTTATAAGATCCACCTAGTATATATAAGACAAGAGACGGTGGATTTTTACAATAGATAATTTCATACATGGTGAGCTTGGTGGTCATGTGGTAGGAGCTATTATACAACCATTCAACAAGTGGTAACCATTTTACCCATTGATGTTGATGTTCCATGGAAAAATAACAGAGATATGTTTCAAGACATTTAGTGACAATTTGGATTTGGCCATCAATCTATGGATGGTATCCTAAACTCATGTTCAAATGTATTATGAGGTGTTTAAAGAGTTCTTACCAAAAATTACTTGTGAAGGTAGAGTCATGATATAATATAATAAAGGCAGGAATGCCATGAAACTTTAATATTTGATCAAGAAATGTCTTTGATATGGTTAAATTAGTGTAGGGGTGGGCTAGAGCACATAAATGAGCATATTTAGGAAGACAATCCACCACCATGAGGATGACATATTTACCTCCTAATATGGAAATATCCTTGATCAAATCCATCAAAATGTCTATCTAAATATGTTATGAAATGGGTAGTGGCTACAGCAAACTAGGTGATGTGATTATTTCTCCCTTATAACATTGGCATATATCACATTCTAAAATAGAATTATTAATATCCTGCTTGATTCAGGGCTATAAAAAACTATAATGGTGCGTTCATAGGTTTTCAAAAAACATGAATGACTTGAATAAGGGTAGGCACACAATTCTTGAAAAATAGTTAGTTTGAACTTAGAGCCCATGACCAATACAAGGTGGCCTTTATATCATAATGTTTGGCCATCCCATGTATAGTGAGGTTTAACATTAAAATTAAAAGATAGTTAGATAACGAGATATTGGGTGGGGTTATCATGATCCCACTCTTACTGAATATCATGTAAACATGTAGAAATAAGAACATTTATAGCATACAGTCTTGCTTATTCTTCAAACTATTGAGAGAACGCATCGACCAATAATTTTTCCTTAGATTTTTTTAGGTGATCTCATGATCATACCCTATGAGTCTAGAAACCCATTTTTGTTGATCTACTAAAGAGACTCATTGCTCTATAAAATATTTGAGGCTTTGGTGGTTGGTTTTGATGAAAAAGTGTTAGCCTACCAAGCATGGATGCCATTTGTTGACTGCATAGAGAATATCCATCATCTCTTTATTGTAGGTGGAGCATGCCAAATTATACTTAGTGAGGATCTTACTAGTGAAGGCAATGAGAGGTTCATCCTGCATGAGTACATCACTAAGTATCGTGCCATAGGCATCATATTCAATAACAAATGGTTTAGAGAAATTGGGCATGGCCAATACTGGTGTGGTATACATTACTTGTTTGAGGTGATAAAATGCTTATTCAAATTATATCAACCATAAAAGGAGAATTTTTTATGTATTCATCAATGAGGCCATGATTTTTCCATAATCCTTGATAATTTTTTGGTACTACCTTATTAGGCCAAGAAATCCACATAGAATTTTGACTATTTTTTATTTTGGCTAATTTATCATAGCCTCAATTTTGGTGGTGTCAACACAAACACCAAAAAATAATAAAATATGTCCAAGGTATTCTACTTTGGGTTGCCCAAAATAACATATAAAATGTTTGGCACATAATCAGTTCTTAACAAAAAGTTACAAGATAGTGTCAAGGTGGTTGAGGTGATCCTCCCAAGTTCTATTGTGGATGAGAATGTCATCAAAGAAGACCAAGATGAACTTCTAAAAGAAGGGGAAGTATAATTTATTCATTAAGCCTTGGAATATGGAAGGGGCATTGGTAAGCCTAAATGGCATGACAAAGAACTCATAGTGACCACCATGTGTGTGAAATATCATTTTGGGAATGTCAACTTCATGTATGTGAATTTGGTGATAACCAGAGCATAGATACAACTTGGAGAAAAATGTGGCACCAAAGAGTTCACTGAGGATCTCATCTATTAGTAGAATGGGAAATTTGTCCTTAATGGTGAGCTTGTTCAATTCTTGGAAATTAATGTAGAGCCATCAAGAGCCATTTTTTTATGAACAAGCAAGACTGGAGAGGAATATGGGATAATGTTGGTTCAAAAGACTCCAACTTGTAAGATATCTAAAACCATCTTCTCAATCTCAATATTTAGAAAAAAGGGGTGATGGTATGGCCAATTTTTTGATGAAACATTACCTATAAAAAGTTGGATGTGATAGTCTTTAGGGTGATGAGGTGACAATCCAATTAGTCCCTAAAAATTGATTCATGTTTGACCAAAATATTTTACAAGTCTAATGTTTAGCCAGAATCAGTTGATGGACCACTATGAAGAGAAAAGAGTGGGGAAATTATGTCATGGGAACCCTTTTTGAGAAGTTTATCCATGCGACGAGAGCTGATGATATTAGTGTATTTAAGGAGAATGCCTTTTAGTGTATATTTGCATTCATTCTCAGATAAATGCATCCAAAGAATCAAAAAAACACCAAAGAATATATCCAAGAGTTCTTAGCCATTGTGCCCCCAAAAAAACATCACATCCACCCAAACACAAAGCAAACAATCAGTCCCAAAGTTATAGTCTCCCACTAAAATGTGAACATTATGACACTTGCCCTTGTAAGGAAATGCCCCTCCATTGGCAATCATCACCTCAAAATTATAATAAGGGTGCACAAAATAGTCTACCTACTTAGCTACTCGAGGGTAAGTAAAGTTATGAGTGATGACTAAATCAATAATAATGGTGAGGTGTTGTTTCTAGAAAAAACATTTTATATGCATTGTTTATAGAGTAGTTACCCCTACCAAAACATGCATAAATTATTTTAGATGTGAATTTGAGGGTTGTCAATCACCAGGTTCCATCTTTGACTCATCCAAATGGGAATCTAAGGTATCTTCCCATGCATATGTATTAGGTGAGGAATTAAAATTTAGCATATATAATTTTTTTTGATGTATTTGTGGCCCCTAGCCCATTTATCATCACAATTATAATGTAACCGCTTGTTGTGACATGTGAGTGTGCATTTCTACCTCGATAAGACATTGTATGGGTGTTTCCTTGAGAGGAGGTTATGTGTTGGGATGATAGAATAAATATGGCTGGGAAGGTGCTCAATTAGAATTATGATGCTACAATGTGATTTTGTCTTTGGTGAGCTTGACTAAGCCCAATGCTTCCATCATGGTGCAAGGTTGGAACATTTAAACCTCTACTCAAAGCACATATTTAAGGCTATCGATGAATCAAAATTTGAAAAAATCATTAGAGATGCCTTCAATTTGATTGGAAAGTTTTTCAAACTCTATTTGATATTCATGAATGGCTCTAGCTTGATGAAGTTTAGTCAACACACATGTGAAATCATCATAGGCACTAGACCCAAAATGTACTAGCAGGAACTTGGAAAAATCAACCCAATTTGGTTCTAGATTTGACTTGAGATACCATTAGAAAATGGCCTTATCTAAGTGGAAAGGATAAATAGGGACCTTTTCTTCCCCCATAGTGGGATTGAGGATAAATTACTACTCAACATGGTAAATCTAGCTAGTGGACTCAATATTATCAAATTTGGGAAAATCTAATTAATGGTCATATAGTGGTGATTTGGAGGAAGAACTACCATAAAATTGACAATCATTATTAGTTTAAATTGATTAATTTTCATCACTGAAGTTGAAGATGTGATCATGTAGTTTAGACAGTCAGGATTTAAATTTAATCTAGAGTTCAATAATGTTATGTGCCATGATGTGGGACCTAACATAAATAACAACCATCTACAAAAGGGTTTATAGGTTCCAAAAATGGCTAAGTGAAGTTATAGGATAAATTGATGACATTTACAATATAATAACAAAAGTGTAATTTCCACATAGGTGAAATGTTTTTGAATTTTTTTATTTCAGACTGCAAGCAATTTTTTTGACATGGAAATTTTGGTTTTTTCAAATTTTTTAAAATACCCATTAAAATGATCAGTGCGATGAGAAAATCATAATGGTGTATTCAGTCTATGGGCACCAAAAAAATCTATATTTTTTACTACTGATTATAGATATAATTTAACCAGTTGGCTATATGGCTAAAACTAGATCAAAATATAATAAATAATTACAATGTGATTAATTAGCAGTATGGCCAGAACTAGATCAAATTATAATAAACAAGTACAATTGGATCAGTCGGTGGCATGGAAAAAAATTGATCATAATATAATAAAAAATTGCAATGCAATCAATGATAGTATGGCCAAATAAAATCATAATTTAAATTTTATACAAAAACTTAGATCATTCAAATTATAAACATAAGTCCTTACCAGAGTTTGACATTGATGATGTAGTATGACATTGACAACATAAATTCTTATTACAGCTACTACAATGAGAATAAATGATGCATACAAAATGGTTTGGGAAACTTATGCAGAAAAAACATTAATGTACATCGATATATTTTAAAATGTAGCTCATAACGATGATAACCTTCTACTAAAAATCTATAGATCTCGACATAAGTACAACTTGTAAAACTCAGCTCGTAGTAATTATTAGTTATAAAACTTAGCTCATAGTGATTATTGATTGTAAAACTTGGCTCATAAGGATGACTTTTGAGGATAAAAGCTTAGTGCCACCACCATATTTCTAATTTATGATCACCAAGATCCCATAAGGGAGAGGTGAGATCATATGGTGGGTATAAATAAATATACCTAACTTATGAAAGCTACTAAAAAAAATTGACACAAGAAAGTGCTCTGATACCAGATGATAGGATCCTTCCTAAAACATATTAGAACTAGACAATAATTATATGAAATTCAATCAAAAACTAAAAAAAATTGACTGATTATATTAAAAAAGAAGTAAAATTACATTATAATTATCATTGGCCTCTTTGAGGGGGCAACCTTTTTAAAGCAAGCTCAATTTAATATAATTCAGGGGTGATTTTTCATTTAGTCTAGACTCTTATTTACACTAATTCAACACTAGCTAACTACTACTCCACATGAATGTAAGATTATTACAATGGGTTTAAGGGATGTCTTACAAAACATATGCATCTATAGCCTTTTATTAAGGAAAGAAAATACAAATGATGGTTAAGATGAAGGGTCCTAACAACTTGCACTATTTTTTAATTTTCTCTTAATGAAATTATATTTAATAGACAATTTTTTTAGATTGTTGGACATATGTGTATCATAAGAGTCAATACGAGATTCTTCTATTGACTTTATGAAATGTATGAGTATATATATTTGACTTTGTAATGTCTTTATTAGTTTCATAATTTTATATGTATCCAAGGCCTTGTCATCCTTTTTGTGTGGATATTGTAATGGGATGAATAATCTATTATGCATGTTTTCCCAATCCTTGTCTCGTGTATCCCATTTTTGTAAATATCTTAATCTAAGACCATATTGGGTAAATTATTTTGCATTAGTTCTACAATCAATTTTATTATCAAGTGTTTAAATATTTAGAGTCAAATATTCAATATGGTTTTGAAGAGATTACATTTAACCTTACATAACAGTTTTAGATATAATACTAATCACATCATAGTCATTTGTGAGGTGCCCCCTATTTTTTGGGAAAGTGGTAGCATGAACCTCCATAGAGAGAAAGTAGCTAACACCATTTTGAGGAGAGGTGGAAGAAAGGATGGAATAATCCATAGTAGTAGTATGGTTAGGGTTTTTAGGATGCTTAGGAATATAAAGTTAACAAAACCATAGAATAATTATGAATCCAAGTAGAAGTATGCCCCCTTAAATAAAAGGGAACATAAATAAATAAAATTTAGGTATGAGAAACACTAAGTCTGAAATATGAAACCTTAGAAGGATGAAACCCTAGTGGAGACCTAAGATTTTTACATAGTTCAACCAGAATACAAGTTCACCAATATGTTTTATGCTAATTTGTTTTAGAAACCCTAATAGTAAATAAATTAGTAGAATAATTTAGATCTATAAATATGACATTCAAACATATATTTAAATTCAATATACTAAAATTACTTCTAATTATTTGACAAGTGGCATATATTAAATATAGTAAGTACAAAAAAAGATGAGTACTTAACTTTTCTAACTATGACTATGTTCTAAAGGAGGAAAAAAATTGAAGTAAGCTTATGATTCATCCAGTTTACTATGGACTATTGTTATTGACTTGTATTGGTTGGTAGTGACCTATGAAAAAACAGGGTCTGTGATCGTATAGTCCCTCCACCTATCTCTAAAATCCATATGTGTGCGATGCCAAACCTTGATGATGTGCACAACTTCATAAATCAAACTCATTCACCTTGAAACCCTAAGTGTGTTTGTGAGGGATAGAAAGCTATAAAATTTGGGAAAGTATAATGGACTGAGATGACATCACCCCCATTATTGATTTATCACAACCTATGTATCTAATACTCCGAGGAGGTAAATCAACATCTCATCTAATATGATGTTGTAAATTTTTCCTTCACTATATGAATGTAACTAATTATTTAGATTTTATACTTGACAATGTTTGATTTGAATTAACTTCGGCATGCTTCAAAATTTTCTTTTGATTGATTCAAAATTTGGGAGGAATAGGGAATATTTACTTAATGTGTGATAGTGCATAAATGTGTACTAAATAAGTACTCAATCCCCTTCAAGTGATGCCTTGATTTGAATATATATGATTTAATTTGGGTAATTTCTCATGCATCAAACATGATAAGAAAATGGGCCAACCCTAATGAAAGTTTTGATTTTAAAAATTAGCCTTTGTTGGGAAAGGGTTGGTAATGTCAAGCTCAAGTCAATATCAACTGGTGATACTAACCAAGTCTTACATTATTGGCTTGTGACTAAATTCAAGATCTAGGGACAATTATGCATGATAGTATTCACATTTGAAATAAATAGAGAGGTTTATGTAGGTGTGTAACAATAAAATTAAAGGATCAGATTCATAAGGCAACATGTAGGTGTGAGATAATGGTGAGTTAGGACCATATTTATGCGTGCAAGTCATGTGTGGTAAATTTATGTCAAAATTGTCATTGTTAATTACTTAATAACATATTTTAATATGTACAAAAAGGTCAAAAACTATTTCATGAGAGCTTTGGATTCAGCCTAAATTCATGGGTGGGCTTGGGATCATTGATCCACTACAAGTAAAATGCCCTACCACTAAATGGTTTTCAAGAATTACTTAAGGTACCAAGCCTTAGAAGATCCTTATCAGGAAACAAGTTCAATGATCATCTCATGAAGGCTCTTAAACCTACATTCATTGGGAAGACAAAATCCTAAACACACCCTTTTTTGATATTTTTGGCTCTCTTCCTCTTAGATGTAATTAGATTGCTTGGTAGGAAATGAACCCTCTTCTCCAATGGCACCTCTAATCCCTTTGACATAGATTGATTATCTTTAATTCTAGTCTTTGGTGGAACTCAATTATTTAATCTAATTATCTTCCCTTTTCTATCCAATTATAATTCAATGTTAAATCCTTTGCAAAAAATGCATTAATACAATTAAGAATATTTTAGATAAATACACTCACAATTGGATCTTTTGGACCCTACTATGTCATATGTTTGGTTTCCCTACAAAATTGAATTATGTCTATGTTTTTCTTAAATTATTGATCCTACTTGAGTCTTCCTTAAAATTACCTTCAAACCTACACCCCTTTGGAAAGATTTGTGTTATCCAGACTGAGGGCAATTAGAACACCACACCAAGGTTTTTATCTCATCTCATTCAACCCCCATTCACACTAGAAGATTATCTTAATATCAAGTATTTATGTCCTTATGTAAATATCAATGAAAATGCATGGTGAATATGATTTGATAGTCCCCCACTGAGCCCAAATGTCAATTATTAGGCTAGCACATGCTACATATGAAACTTCTTATTGGCCACACATTATCCAAACTTGGTCTTGTTGTGAGAAAATGTAACTTTTTCTCAACCTTGAAACTATCCCCCACATCTTCTAGCATTGCCCATACTCATCTCAACTATGGTATTACCTTCTTTCCTCTCTTATATAACTCTTTCCCATCAATTTCAATAAAAAAATTCCTTAATAGGCATTCTTTCTCCCTCCACTTTCTTAGCCATTTGGAACACTTGTTGGCTTGTCATCCTCTTTCATTATTGGAAAAATTGATGCCAACAATTATTATTTGGGAACAATGTTGTATTAACTATCTAAAAAACTCATATTATGTCTTTTATTTGTTTGCAGTTAGAACAAATCAACACTCATATCTAAGAGTTGCATGTTGGGCTCAAGAAGATTAATGAATGTCTCAAAGTGATAGAAAAGAAATAGGTTCAAGACCTCCAAATGTCAATGATCAAAGCCTTGATTATATATATTGATGTATAGTTTATTTTAGATCTTTCATGTTGTTCTAGCTTGTTTCCTTTTATGGGAGTTGTTTTTTAATATTTCTAGTCAAAATTTAGTTGGATTTTTCCCATTGGAGGTATCTTGTTTAGTTTTCAAGTTTTTGTATTCTTTTTTTAGTAATATTATCAACATTTTTAATTTAAAAAAATAATGTTGGGTTGTCACGTTGGCCTTGGACAAGGTTGAGGATCATTATCATGCACAATGAGACCACAACACAAATAATCACCTTTTCCCTTCTAGATCTATGTTGTATTTAACATGTTTTTTATATTTTGTGTTCTATTTATTTACAAAATATTACTGTGACCATAACATTTAAAACAATCTAAAATAAGTCATTAACGTGTTTGTTGAGAGGATATAACCCTTGGGAAAATAATTTCACACTCCATTGTAATTCTTCTATAATAATTCTCAGTTGTGTTGATGAAATTTAGTAAGCAAGGTTGATCTCAAGAGATTATTTTATGTTGAAGGTGAAGATAGAAAGAGACAACTAGGGTTTCTCTACTTTGTCTCCTTGTTTCCTTCTAATGTGTAATCTAATATTGCCAATATATAGTTTAAAAACCCTCTACTCTATTATTTTTTAATCTATTTTCATATGTCATATTGATATGTGAATCTTTAGATCCTAAAAATTATTTTCCATCTCTTATTCAATGTAATCAGAATCTAGTTGGTGATATATTTTCCTCAACATAATATAATATTAATAGTAATATATCTTGCTCAATGTATTTATAACTCAATCTACATAGAAAATGTAGACTTGAAAACTAGTTGAAACCATAGATGAGGAAAGTGGAGAAAACCTAGCCACAGAATAATAAACATGGATGGTGTCAACATTCATCCTCCCACTAGGAACATGATGCAACTAGAGTGCCATGGAACACAAGAAGTCAACAGTCACATGGTCAACACTAATGTAACCAATGACCTTGGAGATCATTAGGAAAGCAAGTCTTTTTATTTTTAACTATCTGATGAGTTTTTTAAATTATGTGCAAACATTTCCCACTGTAAAATTATTCTTGTCTTCCCTAGAGCCATTCCTTCTTAAAGTGATTTTTATAGATGGAAACACCACATATGGGAGGAAACTAAGGGTGGAAAAAAATACTTCTATAAGGGGGTTAGGTAGAGATTATGTTTTTGTTATTTTTTCTTCCTCTAATTTTCCCCAAGCATCACTTCAAAATGGCACATGAGTTTTTTATGGCCAAGTTTGTTATCTTTAGGGATGTAATCTCAATTTTCACTCTGAAAGACCATCTCATTCAAAATATCATATGTGGGTTGAGTTCAATTTTCTTAACCTAGTTATTAGGCCCTTTATTCATGAGTTATCTAATCAGTGGGTAATGTCCTCTAGTGTAAAAGTGACACATAAATTTTTTTAGACCTTTGATACCATCTTAGAGTTTGTATTAAAATGGACCTTTAAAAACCACTATCCACTTCAATTCAAAAATTTGGCGCAAGATTTAATCAAATCCAACATGTTGTTTAACTCAATAAACCTAATGCCTATTTATATTTTCAAGAATATGGCCATTTAATCCTAGACTTCCTTAAACATAGACTCAGGCAGAAAAGGATAAATGAACTTATTGCTAAGACTTCTGCCACCCACCTATTGGTTCCTCATAAAACACCCTATATATACTTGTATAACCCTAGCTCCCCTACTCTGAACCCTAGTCCAAAAAATAATGACATTCATCATATCTCTATAACCTAACTCTTGATTTTATTATATAAACTCAAGTCAACAATATTCACCTTCCTAATAATTGGAAGACTATTGGACAAAGAACTGGATCCTCCTAAAAAAAAATCACCCACATAGGTACCTAATAATAAGGGAACCGAGTTTAATGTTGGGGATTCACATGAAGTGACTAATGTTAGATTTGATGGTGAAGAAATACCTTGATCAGTGAAACATGCTGGACAAACCATAACTCTTTCCCTGATCCCTAATCCTAATTTTAGTCATTTCACTTTACTTACTAGTAGCGAGTTCAAACAACCTCTCTTTGGTAGTGTCTCATGAATCTCTCCCTACTCTCATGAATTTTTTGGGGGTTCACTCTCCCTTTATGTAAATTCCATGTCAAAAATCTAAAGGATTTTTCATTGCCACTTTCCTTCATCACTATGGCAAACAGGTTGCCTGAGTTTATAAATGAGGTAATGGTGTTATGATTAATGAATTATGAAGGATTTCCTCTCTTCTTGAGCACATACCCTTTGATCTAAAATTATAATACATGAATGCCTCTCTAAAGCACAAGTTAAATATGGTAGACAATCATGTGGCTAGAGGGGATCAGATCTATGTTTGGCTACATTAGCTTAAAGTGAGTGACTAAGCCTCCAATTTTTTTCAAGTCCCTCCTAGCCAAATAGGCTAGATATCAAATCAAATATATTGATCTTTCTCAATAACATCTTATAAGTCTACCTAAAATCTCCTTGACCTTTGTCAACCACTAAAAATTAGTGTTTTAAGCCCAAGGAGAGATGGTAAAAAGTGTGCAAGCTCTAAAAGAATGCCTTGATGTTGAGCAACACAAGCTCATCAATGATAATCAAAATATATGTGATACTCCTCTCACTATAGAGGATATATTCTAGGTAGTGTAATGTATAACCCATAACAAAGCCTTGTGTATTGATAGTTTTCCTTGTGAATTTTATAAGGCTACCTAGCACTTTGTTGGACCCAACCTGCTACAAGCCTACAAAGAATCTATACAAAGAAATTATCTAGGTGATCTCATAAATAAAGTTAATATTAAGTTCATTCCCAAGGCCGTAAACCCAAAAATCATCACTAGTTGGTGACCCATCACCTTTATAAATTTGTCATATAAAATCCTTGACAAATCCCTTGAAAAATATCTTTGTTTCATCCTTTATGCCAACTAAAGCAGACTATATTAACTAAGAATAGATACATTCTAGACAATCTCATTCTTTTTTGAGAGGGAATGGAATATGTGTGGACATCTCACTAGTACACCATAATCCTCAAAATACACTTGGAGAAGGTTTGTGATAAAATTGAATGATCATTCATTCTAACCATGCTCTAAGCCCTAGGCTTTGGTCATTTTTTATTTCAATAGTTTAGACTTTTTTTTTTGAAGCCTTGTCATGATTCACTATCATTAGGCTCAAATCAGAGAGCTTTGTCTTATTCTTATCCATCATATGTGGTTTTCCTTTGGCTTTGACTCTTTATGTTTTATTTTCTGAAACTTTTGGTTATTTTCTTACTTATAGGGAGGACAAAGGGATCATCAAGGGTATATGTCTTCCTAATCACTCTTCTCAACTCATCAATGGACACTTTATAGATATACCTTCCTCACTATCAATGAAAAATAAGCTTGTATTACATAGGTACTAAACTTCCTTGATATTTTTTGCAAAGCCCTTGGCTCTAATCTATAGTGGGATAAAATAAAATGCTTCATACAGAGCATGATGCCTATACAAGGATGGTTCAAGTAATATAACTGGAAATGGATCCAAAATGGTGAGAAATTTAAATTTCTTGGCATATA
This sequence comes from Torreya grandis, assembly GCA_037957365.1. Taxonomy (NCBI): domain Eukaryota; kingdom Viridiplantae; phylum Streptophyta; class Pinopsida; order Cupressales; family Taxaceae; genus Torreya; species Torreya grandis. The sequence continues at coordinate 506,330 of JARHVA010001981.1, read as the reverse complement.
ATTTACTTGTGATGTCTTATCCTCTAAGTTGTGGTAATATGTCATTGGTAGAGTGGAGAAAAGGTTGAATATTAGATCATGAAAATATTATCATTGGATGGAAAATTTTAGATTTATTCTAAGATCTTGGATACCTCCCATTTTTACTATTCTTCCTATCGACCCCCCTCCTAAACCTCATTTAACAAGTTGGCCAAATTTATTAGGGAATTTTTATGGTCCAATACTAAATAGGCTCATGGCTACCATAGAGTTATTTCGAATATTAGATGTCTTTCTCATGAGAAAAGTGGTATGGGCATTATCTACATCTATGATGGACAAAACATTTCTCTATTAACTAAATGGGTAGTTCAAGAAATAAAAGGTAGTTAGGCCTACATAATTCTCTTGCAACACTACATTGCTTCTAGGTTATTATATGGTAAAGCTGGTTGTAAAAATGTTGGGTTACACACCTTAATTGTTACCATATCCCATCAAAATTGAGGGATATTTCATGGCTAAATTTATTGGAAAGATTTTTAAACTATCAAACCTTATCTCATATGGATGGGGGATGATTTATCTTTAAATGACCACAACATGTGGTGGTCTCCCATTATGACTAATTCCACTCTTCTTTTAGCATAATTTATAGGTATGAGGGTTTTTAGGCTCTTCAAAAAAGGTATTCATAAAGTTAAGGATTTTATTTCTTACCATGATTTGGCTCCTTGGCCCCTATTAAAATAAAAATTCAAGTTAATTAACTTTGAGCTACCTTTCATCTTACACATCCAAGAGATGATGTCCAATATGATGTTACATAAAATGGGTTTAGTCTCCATGTGTTTGGTGGGAAGACTGGTGATGGAACTATGATATGCATTTTAAGAGTTATTCATCAGGTCTCATATATCAAGTCATGATCCTTTTCTCTTTAGCTCTTGATAAGTTAAATGGGTGATGGAATTTGAATTCCTCACCTAAGACCTGGCTTACCAAATTTAAGAGCATCTAAGTGGTAAAAATCAAACCCAAACTCATACACTTATTTTGGTGTCTAGTCAACTAAGGCCTTCCTCTAGAGTAACATATCCTTTATATTTGGATTTATCAACCCAAATGTCCTTCTTGTTCCACACCAAATTCCTTCAAACATCTCTTCTAAATGTACCCCAAATCCCAATCTACATGGTACTAGATTTGCACCATCTTTCATCCCTTCCACCCAAAACCATTTCCATGGAAAATGATTATCTTTGGGTATAGTTCTCAATGGTTGACATATATATATTTTATTTGGATTTTTTTCAAAGCTATCATATTGTTTTAATTATTGTGGAAAGCTATAAACTCAACTTTATTTAACAATGAAGAAGTATATTGTCTATTTTTTGTTAATGATAAAGTGATTATTATCTCTTTAGCCTTTATGTAGATATAAGCACATGCATAAAAGGTAGACCTAAAATTCCAACACTTTTAGGATTTTCTCAACCACTAGGGGAGTGCTTCATGCACTATGAGTCATGTCCCCCTAGATCATCTATTATATGGATCTCCTCCCTCAACACCTTATCATCGATAAATCAATTCACATAGTTAAAACCAGTTATACTCTCTTCATCTAGGGGAGTGGAGTCTATCATAATTATTTAGGAATTATTTTATTATTTTGTCCCAATGGATTTCTCTTGTGTAGAGAAGTGGTTCAGTTGGCAATGTTGTTCAGTGACCTCTTTGTTGAGGTATTATTATTTATTTGGCTCCCTAGCTCTTATTTAGTATAGTTGGGTGGCACCAGATCCTCCTTTTAGTGATCCTTCCTCTTGGATTTACAAAATAATTAAGGATGAGTTATTACCTCCTCCTTCTAGGATAATATCTTGTGCTTAGTTTTTCTTTTTGGCCTCCTTTTGATAAGCCTTCCTTTTGGAGTATTATCGATCTTCCACCTCCTCTTTTTGGGACAGTAGTCTGTGCTTAGTTATTGTATATAGATTATTGATTAATAATAGTTATACTCATTGATTGATTAATAATATCTATAATAATTTGTTTTTATAGTAAAAATATGAATAAAAATTATGTACTTAGAATGCCTATATGATACTATTTTCCCTTTCTCCAATAATTTATTTAATTAAATAAGATTAGACTTGTGATTTATATTTTTATTAATGGGGGATTGTTGGAATATGGTCACAAGAGAGTTATACACACCAAGTAGTCTCAATTTTAGCCAATATTTTCCCCTCTGAATATTCTTACCAGTTTACACTTCTCAGATATTGGGGGCATATCATACACTAGGGGTGATCTCACATAGATAACACAACTGACAAGTAGTGTTTTGGTCTGTATTTAAATCCCATGTGTTCTTCGATGTTCCACTATATTTTCATGTGGGATTTAACTTTTAAAGGCTTATAATCCTTATAGCAAATTTAACAACATAAAGGATACATGGCATGGATCTAAAGACTTACAATTTTAATTTTAGTAGAATGCCAACCCATCATGTAATTTCATGGACTGCAATGATTTCCAATAAGGATCTCTAACTTTTTGGTAGCATAGAGGAATTAAGATTATATGTTTGACAATATTTACCATGTTGGGTACCTCTGTGATGGAGAGGAATTCATAAACCATGTACATTTTTTAGTAGACCTTACAAGAACTAGGGAAATGTGAAACATAATGGGTTTTAAAGTATCCAACAACTTATGTGTTATTATTTAATATTTATGTTATAGCTAGTAAGTGGGATGAATTTGAAGAAAGGTAAGAAACATTAGAAATGATACATGGTGTAATTGGATATAGATAAAGAAAAATGGCATACATTTACGGTAGCAGATAAATTATAGCCTCAAATAAATATTTATGTAGACTTAGGGAGATTTAAAAATATGAAGGTAGTAGGGTATTTAACCCTTAAATCTAGATTGGGGAATTTAGGGTTAAAGGGGTGGATACATCCTAGTGCACAATGATGGTAGGTTATATCTAAAGTAGGCCAATTAATTTTTAAACTTAGATAAACATATACTAAATTTATTATGTTGATATGTGATACAAGTAGGAAGTACAATTATGATAGATAATGTAATGGTAATGAAAACAATATAATTAATTTGTTCTAATGCTAATACAAATTTGGATCTATAACAAGAAAGTAGATTGGATCTGAATTCTAGATCAATCACCTTATTTTGGAAAGTGTACCTTTGTAGCTACAGACACTTGCATCGACTTAGGATGATTATGTTGATACTTTTATCTGAATTGGATGTAGGTGTCCAATATGAATTACCTACTAAAACTAGATGCAACCACTTGGATGCTTTTAGGTTTTATGTTGCCTTCACTTTGGTGCATTCATATCTAGGACATGGACTATCACTCTTTACCAAATAATAAAACCTTAGCTCTTCATCTTCATGTTGGTTTTGATAAAAATGGGTTAGTGGGCACATGGCATCAAGCTACCCCAAGGATCTAGCTATCAATGATAAATTCCTACATAATCAATACTTTGAAAAGGGCCTTAGACTTATGTAGTTATCCCCTATGTGTTGGCTTATGTGTGTATCATGCAATGTGTGATAAACAAGTACATAGAGTGACCTAGATTGTAATTTGAGAAATGTGGCTCATGGAATGCTCCTTTAGTACTTCAGACCTATAGGTATGCCCCTATGATTGATATGTAAATGGGAGAAAATAGGGATTTTTTTCTCACTTGAGTGCTTGGTTGAATTCCTTTGGTAAATTTCTCAATGATTTGTTTGGTCTATGTTAGCTATGTTCTAGGTGAGGAATGGATGAGGGTTGATCTTATATATATATCAACCACTTTGGAGAATATTTGACATTAAATCACATAGGTTGACCCTAGGAATACATATTATTTGTAAATTAGATGACTTTATGGCACTGGACACTTGCATCAATGTAGGTGTCTAACTGGGATGCAAGTGTTCGAGCAAATGTAGAATAGGCATAGGTCTAGAACTTGTAGAGATATATGATAAGCATGTTTACAACATTTTGAGTATGATGAAAGCTCTAAGTAAATATAGTAATATTAGTCAAACTAAGATTTAAGCAATATGCACAGAGAGATAGTGTATATGAGCCTTTTGATAGTGGGAAAGGTCTATAATCTAAAGGTACATCCATGATATGTATTTGTCAAGTGTACAACATTGAGGTGTTATATAATTTATATATAGTGTCTACATTTTACCCCTTTAATCTAGTAATAAATTTGCTAGTTTAAAGTGTAAAAATGTGTACTTGGTTGTGTATAACACACCTTGCCTTTGCATGAGTCCAACTTGATTGATTTTTTAGTGATTGACCTAAAACTAAGAGCATGCCATAGTATATAATCAGTGTATATAATCTGAAATTGAAATAATTGAAATGATTGAAATTAAAAAGAAACAAGGTTTATGTGTACACTTGCATATCAATGCAATCACCTTGCCTTTTGAAAATTTGATTTGAAAAGATGTATCATTATGAATAATTAAGTTGTGATTAGGAAAGATATAAAATATATAAAGTGAATATATCTACATAGATAAAGAGATATTGGATGACACATTTCCCCAACTTTGGAGAAAAGGTGAGTTTCCACCCAAAAATTGAGATTAACTCAATTGTGTAACCCAATCATACTTATAATTTAATGAGTGTGAGTGAACCAAGTCAACTCACACTAAATATATAGTGAGGTTGGATGATATAATTAAGTCCAACCTATAAACTTAGAAATATTGAGTGATTAATCACCCAAACCATACCAAAAGTGAACCAACTACTGCAGTAAATTGGTTCAATAGATTTTGTAAAAGTCCAAACTAGTGGGTGATGACAATCCATAGAAGTGTTTTGAAATCTGAAATTGATTTGATTTTACAAATTTAGGTGCATATTTCATATCATATGCACCTTAGATATGTCTCATATTGAAATTGTGTATAAAAATGGTACCAATTTATAGAATTCTACCACAAATATGTATTTGAATCATATAATTATGCAATTTGGCCAATTTGAATACTATGTAAGTGTGGAGAACATGATTCCAAAACATGGCCCCACTATAATCTGAAACTAAAAAATGGTGGAAATGTGGAGAACATGTTTCCATATCATGCTCCCACGATATATATGGAACTAAGAAATGGTGTATGTGTGGAGAACATTTTCTAAAACATGCCCCCACTATATATTTGAATCTAAAAACTGGTGTAAATGTAGAGAATATGTTTCCAAAACATGCCCCCACTATAATATGAATGTGGTAAAATATGACAAATGTGAAATCCATTCCTCTATGGCATGCCCCCACTAGTATGCCCCTATTTTTGAGGTGAGGGGAAGTAGAAACTAGTAGTCACCTTACCTCAAAGGATAAGATAATTATATAATCTATGTATGAGCCATGTATCATATATAAGGAACATGTATAGGTAGATATATCATCAAAGGATGTAGAATGTGATCACATAAAGTCCTAAGATGCATGATGTGAATCATCTCAACATCTAGATAGTAACAATACAAGCTCAACAAAAAATCAAACACATGCACAAAAACACTCAAAATCAAATCAAAATACAGTGGTCCAAGGAGACCTTAGACAAGGGTCATGTTCAAATATTTCATAGTCAAAGGGACATGACTTACTCAAATTCCCATAAAAGTAAGAATGGCATATTCAAATGTCAACATACAACAAGGGATTACATATTCAAATGTCAAAGAGGCAAACAAAGGCATAAGGGCCATCAATAATGGAGGATATTCAAATGGTCAAACAATCAAATAAAAACACTTAAATAAGTGCATAAAGAAAAAGTAAAATCAATCAACATAAATATATCATACTAGTCCCTAAATATATGTGTTAGCAAAAAATATTAATTACATAACATATCAAGTACACTGTGAAATCTATAAGCATGCATAAAGGCATGTGTAAGTACATAAGATCATACATAAAGTAAAGTGACCATAAAATGATAAAACCTATATGTATCATGATCAAAGAAGTAGATGCCCCCAATGTCCATATGACATGAGTAGAGGAAGGCCCAACATTTTAAAGTACATGGATCATGTATGTATGTATGCTTGAATCACACTCAAATGATATGTGAAACACATGTGTATATATACAATACTTATATGCTATCTACCAACATGGAACTAGCAACGTAGATGCCAATAAGCTAATAAAACAAATAATTTTTAAAAATATTTTTGGATTTTTAAAGGTTTCTTTTGGTATTTTTAGAATATGCCAAAGAAATAACTATCATATGATCTAATCTAATGTATGCTCATAGATATCTCTCTATTGGGAACCTGGTGTAATAAATTAGTGTTACTACTAAGGAGCATGTATAGTTATAATATATGTCACTATAAAATTTGTAATGCTCTACATATGAATAATAGGACTATGTGGTCATGAAGAAATAATAGGAGTGGGGGTTCATGGAACTCATCATTGAGTGCTCTACAGTTTCACTAAAATAACAATAATAGGAACATGTATAGGTGTTATCACTCCAAATTCCAACCTTGAATAGGTTGTTCAAGCCTTCCTCATTCAATTGATACAATGGAGACATCTCTAGGTTATGGGTGGCCTAATTGTTGAGGTGAATCTCTAGATTAGGGATAACTCCCTTGATGTATCACCTGAAACTACTAATAAACCTTTACTTGCAAGGAAAAGGGAGAGATATAATTGAAAATAAGTAAATGAGAAGTGGTGCACCAAATATCATGACCACTACCACTCATTTTCATGTGCACTATGTACTATAGGACTGAATGAACATACACTACTCCTAAACTAAACCTAGTACATCATTAATTTGTAGAGATGAAAGGAATTGTAAGGCTAGGATGGAAGATTGATTCCACTTCTAATACAAATATGGCCCCCAATGACACTAACTACAACCTATAATAGTGAATTAAATTGCATGAAGGTAAGAAGAATAAGACAACAAACCAAGGTGAAGTCAATATACACTTGATGAGATCAACCATTCAAGGGTTTACACTACATACAACCATAAGAGGATCACATATTGATCAAAGGCATACAAAAATAGTAAGGCTTCACCATACTCAAGTGGAAGGATCCCTTTTTACAATCAATTTTCAATGCATATATAGAATATGATGGGGGAAGAGAGAGATGTATCCATAGAGATTCTAATCATGGATACCATATAATCATAGAATTAATTTCATACAAGAAGTGGAAGAGAGGAGAAGAGGAGTTTATGATCCTATTTCCCATATGTCAACTCAAAAGGCAGAAATATCCAAGAAGTTAGAAAAATACATTCATTATGCATCTTGAGCTACTTATTCTTCATTGGAAGAAAATTTATGGACTATTTGTGGTGAGTTGCCTCTAAATATTGACACATTATGGAATCTTATTTTCTCTCAATCTGAAAATTCAAGATTGAAAGTCATCATGAGGGATTTTATGATCAAAGGGGCTCTTGGATTGATCCATACTTGTTCTAAGGACACTTACAAGACTAGTCATGACCATTTCACCTTGTATGAGCTGGGAGTTATTAATCAACCTACTTATATGTACCTATCCCACCTTTTGGACACTTGTTCATGTTTGACAACCTTCCATATTGATATTATAAGGTGTGTCAATCCCTCTAGGATCTTCAAACATCTACCCAATTGTCACTAGGTCTCAAGGAGAGACATTTACCAAAACTGGTTATAGAATCCTTCTTGGAGTTTCTTGAAAGGTTGGAAGTTATGCCTACTAAGTAATACCACATGACATAGAGTATGAAAACTCTAAAAAATATTGGAAGAAGAAATACAAGGATGTGTTTTATCTTAAGCTTCCCATCTCCCATAGAAGTACAAAATTGTCTACATTATTTCATTAGGACTATCCACAACTCCTAGGATGACTTATTCATGTCCTAATGAGTTATTAAATATGTCTTTAAATGATCACAATGGTGCTTATAAGTCTTCTTTAGAAAAGATACACCTTAAAGAGGTCTAAAAACTCAAATTATTATATAGGAGAGAAGGAAGCTCTATTAGAGTTTGTTTTCTTGTCTTGAACTTGTCTTAGCATGCTATAAGCCTCTTAAATGATTTTTAAAGGTAGTGGAAATTCTAATAATATCTTATGGGGACTTTCCACATGATTACCAGTCCACCTCATGTGTTTTAAGCTCATATTCAATCTTTCATACATCCTTGGAGTTGTTTATCAAGCACAAGAAGCCTATGCTAGAGGATTATCATAGTATAAGGCACTTCAATTCCCTCAATTAGACTTGCTAATGATGCTTATGGGCTTGATTAGTGTGTATAGAGTGTGTTTTGACAAGATCCAATGCTTAATAAGTCTTCACAGTGATCAAATCTATCACAAACTTTCTAACAAGCTCCCACATGAGGATTTGTAAGCATTTTAGGAGGTTTTGCTCTTAAAAATGAATCATAGAGGATAGATCCTAAATGGGTGACTTCACATGATGAAGTGGGAGGGAATTGACCCTTCTAGAATCTTTTAGTAGTATTTTCACCCATGCAACCTCTCCTTGAGTTTCATGCAATGTTTCAGACCTTATCAAGATTCTTGCAAGGTGATAGGAGGGTTTTGAGTGGTCTCCCTTCTTACTGATTATTCATACCATGTAAGGTCCATTGAGAATGATCAATGCCATAAATTTGGAGTTTGGGAACTTCCTCAATAAGCTTAGAGAGACCATTATGTACACAACTGACTCAGATTAGTTGGGAAAGTGTGTTCATTATCTTCTTTTACCATCCTAACCATGAATGTTCTTGAGAGTATTGGGAGAGACCTATTTAAAATTTTATTATCGTGGCTAACACCCCAAAATATTCTTAAAGTTTCACTACTTTTCTCAAGTCTATCATAGTCTAAATATACATACTCTAATCACTAGACCAATGGCTCTTGATAATTAATACTTACAACCCCTCATTAAAGGTGACTATGAGTGTTTACAAGGTTATTTGATGGATCTAAAAGTCTCTCGTATACCTTTCAATGATGCTCCAAACCTCACTTGAGGTGTATGGTCTTCACAACATGACTTTTGCATGCCTCCAAGACTGTGCTTCTCCCATGTTGAGCTCCATGTGTTAGAATGTTACAAGAATATCTTTTTGAAGAAGCAATGGGCTTGAAATGGGATGAAAGGGAATGTGAGGGGCACTTGAATATCTAAGGAATTATCAATGGGATTAAAATAGTGATTCTAACCTCAAACAAACTAAAAAACATTTATCTAATCCATATATATCTCAGACACAATTGGGTCACTATTATGTGACCTTATTATCACTCAACTTTTTGGATCAAATTAGATTATATCAAATCACATCCTTAGGGTCGTGATAACTATATATATCAACTTATTGGATTTTTTTCTCTTGTATTCACTACCAAAATGCATGGAATCCTCTATGTTTTGCTTTACATTGCTATTACAATCTAAAAATACATGCTTATGGTTTTGATTCACCATGAAGGTTAGGTTAGCATTTGGATAATCCTTATAGAGGATATACAAGGTCATTGAATTGAAATTCATGCCCACATATGACCCATTTTAGGTTTGAAGGCCTTTTATCACATTGAAAACCTAATTATAAGCAAAAGTGGTGTTGGCACAATTAGTTGCCTTGAATGATCCCTACATTTCTTCATGAATTTGTTTTATTGAAGATATAAGGAAGTATGAGGAGTTTAATTTTCTCTAAATGAGCAAAGGATGATGTTTATCTCTTTCATATCACATTTTTCAAGGCCAAAACATTTTTTCACCATCTTGTAACCTGACCGTCACTTGAAAATAGTGAAAGAGAGCTCATTTCTTTATAATACATGTGCATTCATGGTGTATCTAATTTAATTTAGTGATATAGATATCCATTCACACCTTGAGTTAAAATTTTCATCATTCATTTTATTCCATCAAGCTCAAAAGTGAAATTGTGAAGAGAAAACCAAGCCTATGAGGATAAAAGGAGCATTTTGACTACTTAGACTCTTAACGATTGTTCATAAAGTTGAAAGACTTGATTAGAAAACTAATGACATAAACTTAAATGGCATTAAGTTCCCTTTATTTTCATAATAGATATGGTTCCAACTCTCTCTCTCCACCACATACTAAATATTTGAAATTGACCCTCACAAGCTTGTCAAGGGATTGATGAAGTGTTTGATGGATTATGTGCATTGATTAGGCTTGTAAACTTCAAATGACCATGGATTTGACCTGGGGAAGGTAAGAGTACACTTAAAATTCTTGAGACTTTTTATAATGAGCTCTCATTTGCCTCTCAATCTCATGAATGCTCTTAAAACTACCCATCAGGATAAAAGATCTAAAAAATGCATTATATCTACCAAAGCTGACACTCTCTAACCAATTTTTTCAACCTCATAGGTTGAAGACCTTTTTATATGCTTCACAAGTGTCTATTACACATACAAATCACCATATTTGACCTTGAATTAACTTAGAAAGCCTTGTGGTACATTGGCAAGCTGTGAAATGACCTTAGGAGTGTTATTGTATTTGACTTTCAGACCTATAAGACCTAAGACCATGTTTAATGCCTTGAAACATGACCATTCCATCATATCAAACTATAGTTGGACTAACTTAGACCTTCATGACTTTTGACAATGAATAATTTCACAAGGAATGGCTAGAAATGAGCATAGGACCATAAACCATCATTACCTAAATTTTTCCAAATTTACCTTAATCTTTGATAAATGCTTTGGAGGTGACCATATTGAGTGACCTAATGACAAGACTAGGTGCTTTGACTCACTCTTTGACTAGAATACCTTAAGGGACTCTAAAAGTTACTAGGAATAATATAATGCTTTCAACTATGAGACCAACCATGACCAAGATAAAACCCTTCAGATGACTATCAACAAAGTTAAGAGCATTATGACTAAATTTTGGAATGCTACTAACATATTGTGGCCAATTTTGGCTAACATCTTTAGTGACCTCCCAAGATTGTATGCCTACTATTTAATTAGACCAATAGCCTTTCAAGTCTATTGGAGTATGGGTTCACTTGAACATAGAAGTATTAGGACCAAACTAAACTTGAAACGTGCTAGAATTTATCTTTGAATAGAAGCAAAATTGATCAACCTCACACAAACATCCCTAATATGTGCAGTAAGAGTGGTGAAATTTTCCCCGCTGAAGTAAGGAACACTCTTAAGAGTTTCCAAAAGGATATCATCGTATTGTTCAAAGTTAAAAGGGCATTCACCATTGAAGGAAACAAAGGGTAAGTTTATAGGTGTAACCATATCACAGAATGGGATCAAACCAATATTTCTTATAGGTGAACTAGTAGCAAAAGTCTCCCTCTTTTGATAAGGAAGTTTTCTAATGAATCCCTTTATTTTGATTGAATAATAAGGAAATGCTTCAAACTCAAAAAGAATACCTTTAGAAACTAACCATGTAGTTACCTTAAACATGAAATGTAGGTACTAATCTGTAACAAGGATGTTTGAGATCTTATTGGAGTCACCAGATGCCTAGTGTAAATGATCTTTAAGCTGCAACTATGTCAAGACCAACACCAATCTTGAATAATATTTTATCCCACCAAGCATGCCAGAACTATTATCACTCTAAATTATACCCTTGAGGGGGTTATTCAATTCTTCCTCATTCAGTTGATATAATAGAGACACCTCTATGCTATGGGTGTCCTAATTATTTAGGTGAATCTATAGATTAAGGCTAGTTCCCTTAATGTATCACCTGGAACTACTACTAAACATATTTCTTACAAGGAAAAAGTAGAGAGATAACTAAAAACAAGTAAATGGGAGGTAATACATCAAATTTCATGACCACTACCACTCATATGTGCACTATGAATTATAAGACTAAATGATCATACACTACTCCTAAATTGAACATATTGCATCATTGATTTGTAGATAGGTAAGGCATTGTAAGACTATGAGGGAATATTGATTCCACTAATAATCCACATATGACCCCAGATGACACTAACTACAACCTACAATAGTGAATTAAATTGCATAAAAGTAATAATAATGAGACAACAAACTAAGATGAACTTAATCTACAATTGATCAAATCAACCATTCAAAGGTTTAAACTACATACAACCATACAAGGATGTAAAACTAGTCATATATTGATCAAAGGCATACAAAAATGAGCAAGGCTTCACTATACTTAGGTAGAAGGATCCCTTTTTATAATCAACTTTCAATTCATATATAGAAGAAGATGGGGAAAGAGAGATAGGTAGGCATATACATGACAATCATACAATCATAGAATTAGTTTCATAAAAGAAGTAGAAGAGAGGATAAGAGGAGTTTTTAATCCTCTTACCCATTTGTCAACTCAAAAGGAAGACATCTCTAATAAACTGGTGAAAAGATGAGGAAAAGACATTTATTATGTATCTTAAACTGCTTCTTCCTCCTTGGAGGAGGAGTTATGGACTATTTGTGGGAAGTTGCCTCTGAATCTTGACACATTGTGGCTTCTTATTCTCTCCCAATTCAACAATGCAAGATGACAAGTCATCATGAGGGATTTTATGATTAAAGGGTCTCTTAGATTGATCCATACTCATTCTAAGGACACTTTTAAGACTTGTCATAACCATTTCACCTTGTATGAGCTTGGAGTTATCAAGAAGAATGTTTATAACTACCTATATAGCCTATTGGAAACTTTTTAATCTTAAGGAACCTTCCATATTGATATTATAAGGTGTGTCAATCCCTCTAGGATATTCAAACATCTGCCCAACTATCACTAGGTCTTTAGGAGAGATATTTACCAAAACTAGTTATATAATCCTTTTTAAGTTTATTTAAAGGTTTTAATGCATATCTACTAATTCATACCACATGACATAAAGTATGATAATTCTATACAAGCTTGGAAGAGGCAATATAAGGGTGTGTTTGATCTTAATCTTCTCATCTCCCATAAAAGTACAAAATTATCTATCTTGTTCCATTTAGAATATACATAACTCCTAGGATGGCCTATTCATAGCCTGAAGAGTTTTTAAATGTGTCTTTAAATGATCAAAATGGTGATTATAACTCTTATTGTGCCTGGATACAAACTTAGATTCCTATGTAGGAAAGAAGGAAACTCCTTTAGAGTTGTTTTCTTATGTTGAACTTGTCTTGGCATGTTAGAAGCCTCTTGAAGACTTGTTGAAGGTAGTGGAGAGTCTATTCAGATCTTATAGGGCATTTACACATTATTACTATTCCATCTTATATGATTTAAGCTCATATTCAATCTTTCATACATCCTTGGAGTTGTTTATCAAGCACAAAACTCTTATGCTAGAGGATTGTCAAAGCATAAGGCACTTTAATTCCCTCAAGCAGACCTGCCAATGATGCTTATGGGCTTGATCAAGGTGTGAAAAGGGTTTTTGACAATTTTCAATTCTTAAGAAGACTTCACAGTGATCAAATCTATCGCAACCTTTCTATCAATATCCCATATGAGGGTTTGTAAGGGTTTTAGGCAGTTTTTCTCTTAGTAATGATTTATAGAGGAAAAATCCTCAATGGGTGACTTAACATAATGGAGTGGGAGGGAATTTAACCAATTATCATCCCTTATCACTATTTACACCCATGAAACCTCTCCTTGGAGTTCCATGTAATGTTTTAGACCTTCTCGGGCTTCTTGCAAGGTGACATGAGAGTTTTGAGTGGTCTCCTTTCTTATTGATTATTCATACCATACGAGGTACCTTGATAAGGATAAATGCCATAAAGTTAGACTATGATAACTTCCTCAATAATATCAGAGAGAAAATTATGTCTACAACTGACTCAAACCAGTTGGAAGAGTGTGTTAATTATCTTCTTTTACCATCCTGACCATAAATGTTCTTGAGAGGATTGGGAGAGACATGTTTATAATATGATTATTGTGTCTAACACCCAAAATGTTATTATAATTTCACTACTTATATTAGGTCTATCATAGTCCAAACATACATACTCCAATCACTAGACCAATGGCTCTTGAGAATTGCAACTTGTAACCCCTCGTCAAGGTGACCATGAGTGTTTACAATCTTATTTAATGGTTCTAAAAGTCTCTCATATATTTATAAATGATGATCCAAACCTAACTTGAGGTGTATGATCTTCACAACATGAATTTTGCATGCCTCTAAGTATGTGGCTCTCCCACATTGAGGCCTGTATGTTATAATGTTAGAAGAAGATCTCTTTCAAATAGTAGTGGGATTGAAAGGGGATGAAAGGGAGTGTGAGTGGGTACTTGAATATCTGAGGAGTTATTAGTGGGATTCAAGTAGTGTTTATGACCTCAAACAAAATCAAAAATATTTACCTTAATCTTTGCTAAATGCTTTGGATATGACCATATTGAGTGACTTGACGACAAGACTTAGTGCTTTAACTCACTTTTTGACTAGACCACCTTAAGGGACTCTTAAAAATACTAAGAAAAACACAACACTTACCACTATGAGACCAACCATGATTAATACAAAACCCTTCAGATACCTATCAACAAAGTTAAGAGCATTATGACCAAATTTTATAATGTTACTAACCTATAGTGGCTAATTTTCACTAACATTAGGTGCTTTAGATATTTGAATATGGTGTGTAGTAGAAGAGGTGTAACAACCCCTCATGGATTATACTAGAATAATGAATTTTAAGAAAAAAAACTAATTACTCAACATTCATTCTTTCATCAGATTACACCATGAGAATCTAATTAGTAATTCTAACAAACTTAACCAAGCATATTACACTATCACAAACTTATAACAATAACAGTTCCAAACACTAACATTTCATGTAACATAACATAACTTAACTATAAGGAAAGTAATCACATTAAAATCTAGCCACAACTGGTATAATAATATAGCTTTTGTTGTTGAAGTATAACAAAATAATACAATTACATTTCCATTAAGCATTTATCCTTAATACAATAAATAGATACTGTGTTCCACAGAGCTCAAATCAGAATAACTTATGTATCTTTGATAATCGCAAGTGTAGTCTCCAAGTAAGTATTGTAGTGGGGAATGAGAGCATCACCCGAGTGCTTTTCTAAACCAACCATATACCATCGATCCCCCACACAATCCCCCATCAAGGAATGGGCCTCCCTTCATAGATAGGAAAATAATAATGGTGTGGGAATCTAGAGAGGCATGCTAGTACTTTGTGTGCTATAATATTTATACTACATGATGTGTATCATAAATAAAATATGTTTTAAAATGATATCGCAGTAATATGTAAATAAAACATATGAAATGATAATGTCTATCTAACATTACTTTGGCCAATGTTTTAAAATAACATATGATCATAAGGATCAATCAATTTCATACACACCACTTGATCAGATTATCTACATCTGACATCGATGAAGCTCACTAAGAAATTATTATATAACTATGATAATGTTATAAATAATTACTATGCATACACTAAATCCATCAAATGTATGTTTGAACCTAATTTATTAATTTATCTCATAAACTATATCTATGACAAGCAAGTTAATCTACCATAGGGTATTATGCAAGCCATTTAAGGATGTCATTTGTTTAAACATATGATAAACACAAAATTAACATCTTTATAACATAAATATCATTCCTCAACATGTTTGACCTTCAACATAGCCCAAAGAACTATAAGAAGTCAAAGTAAGAGACTACTAATAAAATAAAATTTTATAAATGCTTTGATTACTCTTTACTATTGTACAGAATATTCCCAGTAGATAACCATATTTACTCTATTATACTAATAATTTGAGCTTCTATAATATAAAGATCAAATAACTTACTCACTTTCACATACACATCATCTCACTTGTATAAATATATATTTATATATATCTTTATATACATGTACCTCATATATGATAATCCATATTCTCGAATATATAAATATATAATTATATATATGTACCTCATATATATATATATATATATATATATATATCCACTACATGAACTCAATTTATAATAGCTTACATCTAAATATCCAACTAGCCAAACAAAACCCATTCTGAATTAATCTTGAAATCTGTTTACTAACATTCACTTCCTAAGTAGTTAACTCGGCTAGACAAATCCATGATTTGTTTAAAAGTGGATAAATCCTGCTTAGCCTATCATAATAAAAACTAAATAAAAGCATATCGATCATACTTAAACATTGGATAAGATTCATGTATTTACATAATAAAACTTGAGTTCAACCACAATACATAAATCTGAGGCAATAATAAAGTTCCACCCCAAGATTCAATTTGTAGAAAAGAGGAAACATAGTTTCCTTCATACACTCACAATTTCTTTCCCAATGGAGTATACAGTGCTTCCCAATCTTAGGTTATTTTATTATTGATCGTATACACATATACTTCTATAAACATTATACATATATATTTTTTTTTTACAAAAGTGCAAGATTCTAATATTTAAATGTAAATCCAAACTTACAAAGACTATACGTCCAAGAGACTTAAATGTTTCACTAGGAATAATACATGCCCAACCATCTAACAAGTATACCTTCAAGATATCTTATATACAATAATAATTTTTCCTATATACTCGGCTCTAAATTTAGCAAATACATGGCTAATTTTAAACGTCAGTCTACAGACTGAAAATATAATAGATTACTATCCATACACCTAAGTTCTGTGCCCTTTTCTAAACTCCATGCTTTCCTTATGTGCATAATAACTAAATCTAAATATTATTTTAAATTTATACCATCTGTATTGAATATACGCCTTACAAATTCAACTTGGTAAACATATATTTTTATCTTACATTTTAAAATACATAGATTGGTTACACTATTGTTTCCTGAATGCAAACATAATTAAAATCAAATTGTCTAAGTTAACCAATCAACCCATTGTTTTTGTTATTTTATTTTAAATTATATAGGTATTAATACTTATAGGTATGCATATTTTCATTCAACCAAAAATGTAAACTCATTTACAACATTTAATAAAAAAAGAATCTCAATTACTAAACCTACCTTCAATGCCTTTGTTGAACCATGATGTTTCCTTCTTACTTCTCTCTTTTGACACTCTCACCATCCTCTTGCATCCTCTTGTTTTACTCTTCCATTCTCATTGTCCTCTCCTCTCTTCTTTTCATCATATTTATCCTCTCTCTACTTCACTGTATTCTCTTCTATATCTCCTTCGCTATATTTTTTTCTATATCTCCATCACTGTATTTTCTTATATCTCCCTTTTTTGCTATCGTACCCTCCTCAATTCTTATTATAATCTCATCTTTTATATTTCCTTTCCCTTGCAAAGACTGCCAATTTTTTATTTTTTTAAAATCAATTATATTGACTTATCTTGAGCTTCTTTTTGTTTTCAATTTCGTATCATCCACTTTAATTTGAGATTCATTTATTTCAAAAATCATGCATGTTTTAATCTTTGCTTTCAAGGTCATGTTAATTACTAATTTAATTTCACTTAAGTCTAATTTTATACCTTTATTTCTCAATTAATTCATGCATTGGACTAGATCTTAATTTAACATTATTAGGATAGTTAAATTTCCTTAACTTATACGTAAAAAGATAATTATCTATTTAAAACATAAATAAATCTAATTAATAATATAATTTATATCATAAAACTAATGCCACTTGTATTTCAATCTTCTAACTACGATTAATTTCATAATGCAACTATTGGCATTAATTAAAAAAGGATAACTATATTTTAAATTTGAATAGTAATTTGACTATGGAGAAATTAATGACTAGCTTTCGACCACAAGGAGAATCTTATTGAACATTATAATCTATTATCACACACAAAGATCTTATATTAATGATATCATTGTCATTATCTAATCAAATATTTATACTAATGCCTTGACTATTTCTTAGTGTAAAGACATCAAATCAAGATAATGATATTTACCAAATATCATTTAAATCTATCACTGTGTTAGGCAACCAAATTTGTGTCAGAATCGAATACAAGATCATAAAATAACATTATATGAGTAAATATATGTACTAACATCATACATAAGATCTCATGATTTAGATCATCATAAACATCAACTGAAACCATGATCATAATAAAAGTATATTAGCATTAAAAAACAAACTAACTATCTAGATCAAATAAAGAGTCAAACAAGTTTTTCTATTGTGGTGTGTGTGTGTTGGATTACTTTTATTTCCTCTATAATCCTCCAATCATCCCATCCACACCATCCTCTTTGATAATGCTCTCCCTCCATCATGATCTGAAGGAAGGATCAATCCTCCATCCACCTCATGACAAGTAAGTAGTTAGCTTGAGTCATCATATATATCAAAAACTAATGTTGCATAACTAATAAATATACATCTATAATGTACAAAATTAATAAATAAAACTTGTCACATAATTATCCATTATGTAAACTAATCATCATATCACTGTCCCATAACTAGCAATAGTCATAAAGCTCAATCAAAGTAATAACAAACTAATGATAACCATAATAATCTATAGATTCAAAGGTTATAAAACTTAGGGTGAAATCAGGATGTAACATTCTTCCCCCCTAAAACTAATCATCATCCTAATGACACTTATTTAAATAATAGTTATGAATAACAAACAAAGTTTAACAAAATAAAAACATAGTATCTAGTATCAACTCATGTAAACAAATGTGGAAATAGCCTGTAGAACTCATCATAGTACTTCCAAGTAGCACTATCCTCAGAGTATTGATCTCATAAGACCTTGCACTATGAAACTTATCTATTATTTAAATGAATTTTGTGAGTGTCTATTACTCTGATTGGTTCTACCATGACCACCCCAAGCTCCAAAACCTGTAAAGCATTATAATCCAGAATATGTGAAGGACTAGCTATATACTTTTTAATATAAGATACATGGAAAATATTATGTAATAGAGTTAAGGTTGGTGGCAATGCAAGCCTATAAACTACAATATTGACCACTTCTAACACCTTAAAGGGTCCCATAAATCTTGGTGATAGTTTCACTAACTTCCCAAATTTAATTGAGCTCTTCTATAGCTTAACCCATAAGAATACTTTATCACTTATAAAAAAACACCTATCTATCCTCTTCAGATCAACATAAATATTTTTTATAACATTAGCCTTGGCCAATCTCTTCTTGATTAATTTCACTTGTTCTTCCATTTCTAAGAGTATCTTAGGTCCAAAGACTACCATGTTCTCTAACCTATCACAACTAATTTGTGTCCTATACATTCTCCCATATAGTGCCTCAAATGGTGCCATCTTCAAAGTTGATTAATATGAGTTATTGTATGAAAAATAAACCAATGGAAGATAATATTAACATTTGTATTTTTGATCCATGTAATGCATACGAATAATATCTTTTAACACCTGATTAACTCGCTCAGTCTGACCATCAATCTTTGGGTGATATGCAGTTATAAAATTTAGTTGTGTACCCAAAGTTGAGTTCAGAGTAACCCAAAACTTATAAGTCATCTTAAGATCATGATCCAAAATGGTCTTATTTGGAAATCCATGCAACCTATACACTTCCTTTATGAACCTCTTTACAAGGGTAGGTGCATCATTTATCAAATTGTCTGGTATAAAATGAGCCATCTTGGTTAGTTTATCAAAAACTACCAAGATCATATTGTGCCTACTCCATGACAATGGTAAACCTTGGACAAAGTCCATACTAATCACCTGTCACTTCCACTCTAGTATATCATGTAGATATAACAATCTAGTCAGGTGCACACTCTCAAATTTTACTCACTGACATTTCAGATAACGTGACACATAGTTTGTCACATATTTCTTGATTCCCTTCTATAAAAACATAGGTCTAAGCTCTATCATGAGCTTGGTTACTCTTAGATGTCCTGAATATGGTGAATTGTGTAATTTCTTTAGCACTATGTTCCACATAATCTCTTGAATTTGGCACATACATATTTACATTATAACATAAAAGACCATCACTCTCAAAACTAAATCTTTTATATTGAGGATTCTGAGCATTCTCAGACAATGTTTTTCTAACGTAATCATAATATTAATCTCTTAGTGATAAATTAATCACATGTTCCCTAAAATTACTCTTGATAGGAGCCATGGCTATTATGTACCTTATATGACTCAAAATGTCAGCTACTATGTTCTCTTTACCTTTGATATAATTAATGTCAAAGTCATAGTTAGAAAGAAACTCTAACCAATGTCTCTAATGAGAATTCAAATTTAATTGGGTGAAAATGTATTTGAGTCTCAATTTATTAGTCTTGAGTTGAAATGGATTTCCCAATAAATAATGTCTCCAAACTTGCAAAGCATGAACAATTACTACAAGTTCAAGATCATGAGGGGTGTAATTCACCTCATAATGTTTTAGGTTCATATATTTATAAACCACTACTACACTATCCTGCATAAGGAATCCTCTTGGTCCCTCTCCCAATGCATCTGTGATTACTAAAAATTGACCATTGGGGTCAGGAACTCTCAACATTGGTGCCTAAGTAAGCCTCCTTTTTTATTGAAAATCTACTTCACAATTTTTTGACTAGACAAATCTTTGGTTCTTCCATTGCAAGGAGGTAATTGGATTAACTATCTTGGAAAATTTAGAATGAACTTTCAGTAATAGCCAGCTAATCCCATGAAACTTATTAACTCATACACATTCATTGGCATCAACCACTCCATAATGGCTCTTATCTTAGTTAGACCTATAGAAATACCATTTGAAAAAATAATATGTTTTAGATATTGTATTCTCTCCTAGAAGAATGTGCACTTAGACAACTTGCCATACAATTTATGCTTTTGCAACCATTGCAAAACCAATTCTTGATGCTAAAGGTGTTTCTCTTCATTCTTATAATATATAAAATGTCATCCAAAAATACCAAAACAAAGTGATCTAGATAATCATAAACACACTATTTATGAGATTCATAAATGTTATTGGTGTGTTAGTCAACCCAAAGAGTAACACTGTGAACTCATAATGCCCATAACAAGTTCTAAAAGTTGCCTTCATAATATCCTCATATCAAATCCTCAACTGATGGTATCTCTCTCTAATAACTATCTTAGAAAATACCATTATTCTCCGTATTTGACCAAAAAGATCATCTATACAAGGTAACGGATACCTATTCTTAATAGTTACCTTATTCAACATCTTATAATCAATGCAAAGTCAAAGAGTACCATCTTTCTCGATAAATACAACTGGTGCACCTCATGCTGACACACTTATCTGATCAACCCCTTTAAAAATAATTCTTGGAGTTGTGTAGACACTCTAAAACTTCATGATAATAGTTTTTAATGGCATCTTGAACTATGGACCCTTAATCGACTCTTCATCTAGTGGACCACCCAGTCTACTAGCATGCATTTACAAATTCATTATAAATCACCCTAAACACATCCTTTCATTTATCACTTTTTCACTCATTCATTCATGGCCCCTCAACTATTTCCAATTAAGGTAACCATTGACAGTCACCCTAACCATCCATGGTTGGGGTCACTTAACTTGCCTTAAGCTTTTAAAGTAACTCCAGCTTTGTTCAGGATAAACATCCTTCAGAATGGAAACTTATTTTAGCACCAGCTTTTAAAGACTAAACAAAAATAAGAAACTTCATCCCCTCCAAACTTAGAAACTTTCCCTCAAGCTTCCCTTTTTGTAATAGTTTTGTGCTATAAATAAAAGGCTCTTGGGAGAGTTGTGGATCCAAAATTTGCATCCAGGCTCTTTTGTTTTCTTTGTGTAGGCATCCAAGACTGTGAAGCTCTATCCACATGACTTTTGAAGGTAGGAGTATTGTTATGTTATCTAACTTTCTTCAAGTTTCAACTATCATTCACTTGGCATCATACATGTATCTCTCCTTTATTTTTAGTGTTTGTTTCCTTTATCAAAATTTGTTGTTCTGATCTATTCACCTACACACTAGTACATACCATTAGAATCCCTATATCACCTTCTACTAATCAACCACATCCCCTTACTTCCCTTTCAACGTCTTACCCATTTTCCCATAGGTAATAATAGATGGTTACTATAACCATCACCGGTTATAGCAACCATTACTGGTCATACAATCATCACCAGTCAGTACAACCGATGTCATTTACCCTGACTATCATTGGTCACTATCAGGGAAAAATAATAGTTTATTATTTTAGCCTTCCCCACACCCTACCAGACCTTATTTTGGATTTTGGCCTATCTACAAATCCTATTCTAATCCTCCTGACTTGACCTTGACATACTTGTGCATGGTATTGACCCATCATGCTACATATTATACCAAATAGGCACATTATTTTTTTTTTGGTATAATTATTTATGTTCTTATCAATTTATCATTATTTATTTTCATTTCTAGAACATTTTTGTCATTTGGGGAGTGGATTGATAGTCATCCAAGGGAGAATTCACTTCTTAGATATACCATTGTTAGGTAGTCCACCCTTCATACTTGTCTAACAAACAAGTTGGTTTAGTGTTGTCTTATTACAAGTAGTCCTTCCTCACCAAAAAGTAGTTCTCACATTCATATAGATCAATGCATGCATTATACACCTTAATATTCACTTTCTTTTATCTACTTTCAAAACTAAGAAATGAAGGAAATAAATTGAAACATTTTGGCACATCCGGTGGGACCCAATTCCCTTTCTTCTCTAATTGTTTGCTCATCAAAAGAAATCATTTCTTTTAGGGTTTAAAAATTAACCATTTACATTCATTGATTGCTTGTTGATTTTAGTTCATCAGTAACATAGGAGGCAAATTAATCGTATCATAGCATTCACACTTGTTATCACACAAAAATTTGAACCATAAAATAATTTACACATCAAAACAATACTTGAGACAAGGACCGACTAGGATTTCATCACCTGACAGTAACCTTACCCCCTCCCAACTATCCCACTTGGATTTCACCACCAAGGAGAAAACCAACTTAGCTATCCGGTTGAGTATAAAATTTGGACTCAGTATATCTTGGCTAAGGACCCAACACCCGTATCACTATGGGATCATGAAGTGAGGGGGTAGGCCCCAAACCAAGCCATGTACTGAAGTTCAACATAGATATTTTTTTTTGAATGCCTAAACAATCTAAAACCATCCATAGACTTCCTCTTTAGTACCCATTTTACAAGTCAACCTCCCTTATCACACTCTTTAAGGCACAAGCTGAAAGTGATTTAAAAGTAATCATAAGGTCAAAATTCACTTCTTAGTGTATGCATTAATTGATTTGGAATTATTTTGGGTTTACTCTTTGTTTAAGGTGTGAGTTTCATAATAACATTCCCTATTTTCTCATATGGTTTTAACCAGATAACAAGTGACAAATCAAAACAACCAACCACCACCTTTTTCTTCATCCATAGATTATACCTCAGATGTTGATAAATCTCCTCACACTTTACCTCACCATTCTCCTCCACCACCTTCTCCTTCTAGGATCCCAATCATATCTAAAGGATATTTAGACTTTACTACCTTTATTGACAATAATACAATTTCTTAATAACATTACCTTAACACCTTGCCTCATTGTACCCTCGTGTTTTGGTTCCTTCTTCTGATCCTTCTCTTGGCATGCCATCCCACCTTATGGTAGGTACCACTTCAACCCAACCATTTAATCAAGCCTTTTCCAACATCTTATCCACCCAAACTCAAACCAACCTTCCACCTCCCAACCAAACACCTCTTGTCACACCCCATGTGGGTTCAACCTTACCATCAGTCACCTATGCCCCATCTACCATGACATTATCTTCCACTCTAGATTCTATCTTCCCTTCAGTTTCAACCAATCCTTTGGCCATAGTTTCACTTCAAAACCTAGTGCTCTCTATACCTAAAAACCTTCTCCTAATTAGCACTAGGGTAACTACCCAACCTAAACCTTCTCAACTTCCTCCTACCTCAACCATACCAACCACATCCTTTTCTCAACAAGTGCCTATGACAACTTACTAGTATGTCTCTAACCCACAAGGGTACATACCACCCTCCACTCGACCTTTTATAATAATTAGCTCTTATGTGCCACCATCTCAACCCCTTACCACCACCTATCAATATGTGGCTTCTTCAGCACCATCTACCACCTATTCATACATAGCCACAAGCCAACCCCAACAGAATGTTCCTCTCAATTATGTGGCTTCTTAACCCCAACTAGATCTAATCAAAATGCTAATGGAAAAAATGACTAATTTGGATTCATCCATTTCCACCTCAAATAATATTGTGTCCTATGACCAAATTTATAATGAGCCTATCCATCCCTCCATGGCTATTAATGCTTACCCTTCTCGATGGGAATTGCCTAAATTTTCTAAATTCTAAGGTAAAGAGAACCCACAACAATACTTTAGAGCTTTTCATCATGTTTTCTATTTGATCACTTATGATGATGCTCTCCTTCTCAGAACCTTTCCCATTTTATTATCTAGGGTCACCCTTGATTGGTATAGTGCCCTTCCCACTCATTCTATCTTTTCTTTCTCTCAATTGGCACAAACCTTTTTGGAACACTTTTATGTAAACATATCTAAAAAGGTTTTCATTACTGACCTATACTCCATCAAACAATTTGAAGATGAATCCATTATTGATTTTGTTGCTAGATGGAGGGGCCTCATCAATCAACTCACCTTTCCATTACCCCAACTTGAATTAATTGAATTATTCTCTCAAAGATGTGCCAAACACATTACTCCAACTCTCCAAGTCCAAACCTTTAGGACCTTTGATGAAGCATTCACTATGGCACATAAATTAGAAAATTGAGTTATTTATGAAATGAAATTGAAGCTTCAGAATAAAAAATCTAGTTTCAAATCCACTAAATCATCCTCCACCAAATCCATAAACCCAACCAATTCTAAATAAAAAGCATCAACACAATTGATCATTCTCAAAATTGTACCACCTCCAACTGTCAACCAAGCACCTTGAACCAACAATCCTTCCAATCACTAAAATCATACCCAAAATTAGGCTCGTTCAAAACCATTTACCCCAATTGGGGAATACTGTGCATCGGTCTTGGATAAGCTACTTAAAGCCAATCTAATCCAAATTCTACCCATCAAGACCCCTCAATAATTTGATATTTCTCATCCCCTTCTCAAGTGGTACAATGATAATGATCATTGTGATCATCATCATGTTATTGGACATGATACCAATAGATGCAATACCTTTAAAAGCATTATCCAAGACTTGATTGGAAAAAGGGGAATTTGTGTTTGATAACCCAAATGCTCCTTCCAACTAATTTCTTGATATTTTCCAAAAACCTTTCATAAACCATTCACCTTGAAGCCAACATCATGAAATCCAACCCAAATCCTCTAATTCACATGAGGTGTAATTAATGCCATCAAGAATGTGTCCACTACTGAAGAAGTCATCACCTCTATCACCTAAATAGAGGAAACCAACCCACTATCCATTCCTTCATATACCCAAATAGAGGAAGTAATTACCTCCTCCATCTCCTTTGATAAAACCACAACTCCATCTACCCCTCATATGGTAAAAATACCCAAGGAGAACCATTTCATCCACTCCTCTAATCCAAAAATTAGAAGATTCACCTACTTCTTTGGACAACCAAACCAAGGAAGAAACTATACCTGCCTTTCCACTTGAAACCGTTACCCTTACCACTCCTATTATAGAACCACCTATACCTCCCTTAGAAACTATTGTTAGAGAGACAATACCCTCATCTACCCAATCATCACCTTTGGAACCTTCCACCAAAGATAGAAACATTGAAACCACTCCTTCTTCCCCAAAGGGTTTTTGCTTTGAATTTAATGATCAAGAAATAACTCCCATTTATAAACCCTTTTCTCAGCTAGTTCAAAGTTTGGAATTTACCTCCCAACCTAAATTTGATAGAGCCACTTTTTGGCATCGGTTTGGACTCCTGTATCAAATCAAAACTAAATCTTCTACTTCACTTGAATCTACTCTCAAGATTGTTATTATGACTCCACCAAATACCCCTCTTAAAGCTACCAAATAACCATATAAACTACCCTCATCTAAAACTATCAAATCATAGTATGCTTCTTTCATCAAGCCGATCAAAAATTTAAGGATCTTTCTTACACCTAATCCTACTCACCCTATTTTAAGATTGGACTTAACCACATCAACCCAACCAAAGCCAAATCTAATTAAGCCCATTAAGAAGTAAGGGTTACCTAGGCCACAACCTCGGGTTAGGACCATACCAAATCCTTGACATTTACCCTCTATTTTGGGACCACATCCTTCCACCATTCCCATTACCTACTCTTCTTCCAAGAAACCATCTCCCCTTTCTCCACCTATAACAACCCAATCCTCTAGTTCATCTTCCTTCCTTACCAACCTTTCTTCATCCACTTTCCCATCTATTAAACCTTCATCATCTAGACCCCCAATTCCCAAATCAATTGTAACTAAGCCAATTCCTTCTAAACCACCGACCAAGATCGATCCACCAACTATACCTCCTGTCAAAAAATATTTACCCAATAGGATCCCTACACCCAAAGTCCAAACTCCACCACCTCCAATATCTTTATCATAATCTTATACAACCATTTTATAAAGATTGTTGCAAGATTCTGCCATTAGCTTACCACCAATCAAGCCTTTTGACCCCACTCGCCAAAAGCCAACATAGTTTAATGACAATCTGATTTATCCTTATCATAGGACCCCTAGACATGATATGGAGAACTATAAATCTCTCCAATTAATTGTTCATGGCATTTTTAAGGAAGATGATCTATTATATGAACCTTTTTAAAGCCCCTTTCCTCTTTTACCACCTATCCAATCTACCTACCAATCATCTACTTCTCTAGTCCCACCAAGGAGTGAAGTAGAGGAATTTAAACAAGCAACCGGTCCCCTTATCCATACCATTCATATGGTGACTCAATCTCGATCCCAAAAAAAGGATAAGAGTAAAGTTGTCTAATATAATGAAAAAGTCAAGGCTAAGGCAACCATTCCATGGTCCAACCCTTCAACTCCTCAACCAACCAACCAAGCCCAAAAAATTACACCTCCACCTTCACCCTCACAATCATCCAAACCAAAAGCCTCTATTTTAGGAGTTCCTTATTCCAAGACATCTCCGTTCATCCAATGCTTGGTGTTAAAACAACTTCACCAAACACTAGTCAAATGAGTCTTTATGACTTAATTATCACCTCACCCTAACATCGTCAATATTTAATTGAAACATTTCACTCTATAGAGGTTCAACCAGATAACTCCCAATCTCTTACATCTTTGATTGGAGCCATCCAACATATTGCCATGGTTGCCTTCCAAAATTCAGAAATTCTACCATATCATAATAAAGACCATGATCCCCCTCTTTTTATCACCACATCCATCAATCACCTGTCAAAAGAGTTATGATTGATGGGGGAGCAAGTATCAATATCATCTCCTCCCATGCTTACGATCAACTCCAATGACCTAAAAATATCATGTCTGAAAGCTCGGTAGTTCTTCAATCACTCAATGATAACTTGGTTACCACTTTGGGAATAATTATTCTCCACATCCATTTGGGCCTCAAACTATTCCTTAACTATTTTATGTCATAAAGGGCGAGTTTCAACATAATGTGTTACTCAGTCGCCCTTGGATCCATGCTATGGGTTGTGTCCCTTCTACCCTTCACCAATGTGTCAAATTTGAGCATGAGGGACAAGTCATTACAATTAAAGTTGATCTGATTCCCTTTGCTTCTTTTAATATGACATATCATCCCAATGAAGTTCTCATTCCACCTTCACCCTTTTTGCAACCAACCTTTAGTCAAACCACCACATCAACCCAACCCGCCAACACTTATATCTTCAATAATGATGAAGCATCTACTAGTTCAAACATCCCTTCATCTCAAATCCTAGTTGAAGACCCCTTACAATCCATATTTTAACATCTCACATTGGGTGAATATTGAATTTTAGCTTTGGATGCTTTCCCTTATCTGCACAAATTTGGGAACCTTCAAAATGATCCATCTTATGATCCCAATATCAATACCCTTGTCCCCTTTCACCTTCCCAACAATATAACATATTTTATCTATACCTTCATCAACCCCACTTTTCCAATTTGAAGAACCTCTACCCTCACCAACCCCACTTTTCCAATTTGAAGAACCTATACCTTCACCAACACCACTTTTCTAGTTTGAAGAACCTCTACCCTCTCCAACCCCACTTTTCTAATTTGAAAAACCTCTACCTTCACCAACCCCATCTTTCTAATTTGAAGACATCAACATCATCCCACCTAACTTTTTTTTTAATCAATATTGTTAGTTTGGGTCCCATAACTTATCACTGAGAAGGCCAAATGAAAACCATTCCTCTCATCCACCCCAAAATGATTACACATGACTCACCCACCATTAACACCATCCAACATCAAGATGATAATTCTATTCTTACCTACCTAGGTGTGGGGAACTCTTATCTTCAAAATGCCCTCTATCTTGAAAATGAAACAATACTAAATGAATCGACCACATATGTCAATTTAGGAACTTAGGAGGACCCTTGTATCATCAAGATTGGCCAATCCTTAACCTTCGATGAATAATGAGACTATCAATATTTTATCCATGACCATAGCATAAATTTTGCTTGGTATTATCAAGATATTCCTGGTATTGACCCTTCTATTGATCTTCATAACATCGTAACCCATCCAAAATTTAAGCCAATTTGGAAAAAGCTTCATCGTATGCACCCTCACATAGCTCTTCTTATCAAAGAATAACTTCAATGCCTTTTATCTGTCAACTTCATTCAACCTATTGACTACCCATAATGGGTCTCTAGTATTATTCCTATTACCAAACCCACTGGAGGACTCTGCCTTTGTGTGGATTTTTGTGGCCTTAACCTCTCATGCCCCAAATATGACTTTACCCTACCTAACATAGACCAACTTGTTGATTTCATTACTAGCCATGAAATGTTATCCCTTATGGATGGTTTTTTAGGATACAACCAAATCTTTGTTTCCCCTCAAGATCAACATAAGACATCCTTCATCACCCCATGGGGAAATTTTTGTTATCGTGTCATGCCTTTTGGCCTAAATAACATAGGGGAAACCTCTCAGTGGGCCATGACCTATATCTTTCATGACCTCATTCATAAAATAGTTGAGGACTATGTTGATGATTTGCTTGATAAATCCAAGCACCATCAAGATCACCTTGTTGTTCTTGATATCATCTTTAAAAGACTTATCCATTATCATGTCAGGCTTAACCCAAATAAATTCTTCTTTGAGGTCTTACCAAGAAAACTTCTAGGATTTATTATTTCCCTCTATAGAATAGAAATAGACCCCACAAAATTTCAATCCATTCTAAAAATGCCCCCAACTAACCTAAACAACTATGTAGCTTGTAAGGCAAACTTTAGTCAATCCACCATGTTATCTCTCAGCTATTTGATCATTGTCAGGCTTTTCACCACCTCTTTAAGAAAGATACCTCCTTTAAATGGACCAAAGAATGCCAACAAGCCTATGATGAAATCAAGGAGTATCTTCTCTCTCCACCAATCCTCATTCCACCAAATGAGGATCAACCCTTTTATTTATATGTATCTACCATCAATCATTCCTTGGGAGCCATGCTCACTCATCATGATGACCAACATAAGGAGTAGGTTGTTTATTACATCAACCATACCCTCATTGACTATGAAACCTGATACACACACCCTAAATTTTTTGCCTTGCCTTAGTTTTTATTGCCTCTAAACTACATCACTACCTTCTCAACCACAAAACTTATGTCATTACTAACACTGAACCCCTCAAGTATATGCACTCTAATCCATATCATAACCAATGTATGGCTAAGTGGCTCATGTTTTAGCTAAGTTCAATATTGAGTTTCTTTTTAAAAATTCCATTAAGGGATAGGTGATTATAGACTAAGAAGCTGAAGCTCCTCTCCCTGATAATCAAATTCCCCCTCTTACCTTTCCAAGTGAGTCTATAACCACTCTTTCTTTGGAAGAACCCAGCTATCAAATGATTATGTATTTTGATGGCCTTAAATGTTAAAATGATGGGGGTGTCAGATTAATTCTCATTCCACTTAATGGGGAACCTCTTCCCTTTTCTTTCAAACTTGATTTTGAATGCACAATAATATAGTTGAATATGAAGCCTTGGTCATCAGTCTCCAAACCACTCTAGCTCTGGGAATCAAAATAATTACGATCTTTGGAGACTCTCATCTCATTATCAACCAAGTCATAGGAGCCTTTTAGTGTAAAAATGGTATCCTTATAAAGTACAAACAACTTGTCAACATACTTTTAGCATCATTTGACCACTACACTATCCAATCGATCCCTCATTCTACCAACAAATTTATGGACACAATGGCTTCCCTTACATCCCAAATTCCATCTCAACCTGCTAAGTCTAAACTATTTATCACCATCCATCACTTCATCAAGCCATCTTACCTAAAATCTAATCTTCCTACCATTTATTGGATAAAAACATTACCTACAGACATTTTATATGATCAAATCTTTAACTACCTTAACATCAATGTCCTCTCTTCTGATCTTTCAAGAAATGTTCATAAATATTTCATATAAGGTACTTTTTTATATGTCATATTAGGGGTAATTATTTATAAATGAGGCTTTAACGGCCTCCTCCTTCATTGCCTTCATATCCATGACGCTTCTTATGCCATTAAATTAGCCCATGATGACATTTGTGGTGGGTACTTTAAGGTCTGACTATTGCCAAATGCATTCTTCATCTAGGATACTATTAGCCCACACTCAATCAGGATTGTTATGACTATGTCAAGAAATGCATCAAATTTCAACAACATGCTAACCTTCATCATGCACCTCCTCATGGTCTTCAGGTATCAACTGACTATTGACCCTTCTCATAATGGGGTCTTGATCTTATCAAATAGATTAATATGTATTCCTCATAATGACATCAATATATCATAACCGCCATGGAATATTTCACCAAATGGGTGGAAGCCATCCCACTAATCTTAGTCAAAGATAAAAAATCACTGATTTCATTAACTACCACATCATTTTCTGCTTCAATGTTCCTCACAAAATCATCACTAATAATGGAAAATCCTTTAAGAATAAAAAAGTCCAAGAGTTTTGTGATGCTTTTGGTATTAACCTAAGATTTTCCTCACCTTATCTTCCACAAGCTAATGGCCAAGCCAAGGCTTCAAAAAAACACTCATCAAAATTCTCACTAAGGTAGTTAGTGTTTCAAATAATGACTGACACCTCCATATCCCATTTGCTTTATGGGCTTACCGCACTAGTATCCAAACTACTATAGGTGCTACACCTTTCTCTCTCATATTTGGAGCCAAGGTAGTTCTGCATCTTGAATTCCAAATTCCATCCCTTCTCATATCCTTGCATGAGATTCTTTCTAAAAGTGACTATCATCAAGAATGCCTTGCATGCTTAGAACTTTTTGATGAACGTTGCCTTGTCACCCTCAATCACCTTCACATTTATCAAGAACATATCAAGTGAGTGTATAACAAACATCTAAAAACATGAGAGTTCAACATCAAAGATCTCATCCTCAAGGAAAATTAACACATCGCTAACATGAATAAGACAAAAAAGGGCAAGTTTGATTTTAACTGGTTAGGACCTTATATTATAACCCATAAGTATAGATCAGGTGCTTATCACTTGTCTTCTCTTGAAGGCAAGCTAAAACTTGAACCCATTAATGCTTTGCATTTATGTCTCTTTCATTATTAAAATAAGGATTAAACCCACTTTTGTGTCTAACTTAAGCTCAATCCATTGGTTCATTAACCTTATTCCACCTCATTTCCTTTCAAACCTTTTTGGGATCGATTGATTATAGAAAATTGTGTGATTCCTTCGTCATAGTCATAGCCCAATCCTAAGTATGGGTACCCTGGATCTACACATAGCATGGTTATCATAGATACTTTTTTTATTTTAATAGACATAATCCCATGGTCAATTATTTCTCAAAACCCCTTTCTCTAACAAACCTTATGTGTTTAGTTCTTACTTCTACATGGGTAGACCTTTCAAACCTGAATGGACTTGTCCATGTCTAATTTTAGTTTAACACATCCATATATCCAAATAAATGGTAGACTACTCCCTCAAAGGACAAATACCCCATCAAATCAAAAGTTACTTAAAAATAGATTGCTCCCTTGAAGGACAACTATACACAGTAAAATATTAGACCACTCCCTTGAAGGATGGCTAAACAATATTCATTAAAAGCTTCCCACATCGATTAGTTTCAACAACTTTAAATCAATAATAGTAAGCAAAATCAATAAGTAATCCATAACCGGCTCTTATATTGCCCATTTGTAGACTTCTTGTATCGATCAATCTACCTATTTATCTCAATTAAGCCATAATCAACTCTTATATATGGCATGAGTAGACTTCCTACATTAATCAGTCTACCCATTATAATCAAACATACAATAGGCATGGATTTGTCTACTAGGGTTCTTTGGTCGCCTATGGGAAAAGCCACCACTAACTCCATTCTAGGTTCTATTTTCCTCTACTCAAATATCCACACCCCTAACTATCACCTACATCCTCAATTACCCTAAGGGATTATGAGCTTACTTGGCACGAAGTGGTCAAGACATCAGTTTTCTCAATAAAGCACGCTCTGACGATGCATTTGTTGGGTTTGTGTTCACTAAGTCAATCCTAACTATCACCTACATCCTTGGTGACCCTAAGCACACTTATGAGCTTACTTGGCATGAAGTGGTTAAGACATCATTTTTCTCAATAAAGCACACTCTGAAGATGCTTTGTGTTCACTTGTTGGGTTTGTGTTCATCTATAGATTCTTATTGTTAGGTTCTTGCTAGCAAAAGGCACCATGTTTCCTTTTCTTATCCAAAACAAGTGAATGTGAACATTTATTTTTCCCTATAAGCTATCATCTTATATCATCATATCCATTCACAAAGCCTAATCCATATAATCATCCTAACATTAACATTATATTATAACTGTCCTCATCATTCAACTCAAAATTAACATCATTCACAAATGACATAGCCAGCTGCATTAGCATCACATAACATAACATGATCATCATTAACATTAACAACATTAATTACATTATAACATCAACAACATTGATTACATTATAACATCATCATAAACACATTATTATCATAATCAAATTGCATGCCTATACTATGCAAGCTAATCATCAATATCATAATTCTCATACATATGCATTTATGAACAAACATAAAATCATCTCAATCATATAAAACATCCATATGTGTATATATATCAATAAGTGTCAATAAATGCACATATCTCTTGCTCATAAATACATCTTACATCTCAGCTTGCAAGTTGATGTCAAAATATCAAAATACATCACATAACATCTCTACTCATGAACTTGGAACACCTAAATAAAAGCCACTAGTACTAGCATCTAGTGGTGATCCCCTTAGAGTACCTCCCTATCAACCTAGTACCATTACCCACTAACTTGGTATTGCAAGTACTACTCCATCAACAATACTCACCTGGTACTCACCCCACCTTGGCTCATTAGAATATTATGCTAGCACAATGCCCTCATAGTAATGCAACTCCTATATGGCTACTAGATATCAGGCCTATGTCATAAAACCTAGAGGTGCCACCGTTACTCCACCTATATATCATAGATATTTTCTCTCTTGAGTCACCAAATCAAGTCAGGACCTCACTTGATCCCTCTCTTTGGTTATTGTGGTGACCTACCCCTATAAAATGGCCACTCAACCTTGTAATGTGGTGACCTGTGCCTAGGTCTAATCCCTTTTCACTATCACCCCTCCTAATTGGCCTTGAAGGATGGCAATCTACCCCTATAATGTGGCTATCTGATCTTATGCTATCACCAGTGTCATCATTACATATGGGTCACCCTGTGTTGGTCGCCCTGCCAGGTCAACATCCATAGACTCCTGGCCTCCATCTCCCCAACCAAAATCTACTATCATATATCTACCCTAAAACCATGCTAAATAATCTGTAGTAACACTGTCATCATCTCTCACCCTATCTAGAAGCTCCTCAAACTCTAGTACCTCATCTTGAGGCTATGGATCTAGAAATAAAATTTTGACATCCTCTCTCTTGTACTAAGGGAAATCTGGTGGAATACCTTGCTGGAGTTTGAACTATCATCGTACTCTCTTTATGGGGATGAGCTCTATCTCATAGTCTCATCTATCATAAACCAATCTCCAACTTTTTAATGTGTATGTATGTCACATATATCCATCCCATATAGGCCAAGTCATGTATGGCCTCCATACTATATCACCTGGTACTTGACTCTCTAGAGCACCCTGAAACCACTCTAGATCCCTCGTGCCACCACTAGCTCCTATGATCGCACCTCCTCTCCTCCATCATAGGAACCTGAACTTGTAATATATCAATAGATACCCATCCATAAGTAGGCCCAATGGTCTTAGCACACATATGTGCTCATATGCCGAATAGTACATAGCAAATCCAAAACTAATACCATTATGTCTGTGAACTTTAAATGCCCACAACTCCCTATAAATCTAAACCAATAATACCTATCCCCATCTAAATATTGTCCCCCCAAATATCAACTCTACCAAAACCCCTATTAACATATAGGGAAATCTCCTTCTTACTGAATCCAACAATGTAAAATATGTCATCATTAACTATATCATCATCATGATATGTCTCTCATTTGGAGGTCTATCATATAATGACCTGATACTAAAGCCACCTATGTGGAGTTATGTATGATCTTTGTCTGCTCCATAAAACCAACCCATTAGGTAATCTATCTCATCGCTCTTTGTATGATAAATATGATCTCCTCATATTGGTAGTGTGGTAATCCTATGGATATCATCTATAAAAATGCTCATCTCTCTAGTAAGTAACTAGAATGTTTTAGTTATCATATCCCATCTCTTGATGAGGGCAATTATCATGGTAGCATCTTTCAGTAGGTGTTGGTAGTGATGCATCACTCCAAATCCCACTACCTCCATATGGCACCAGTCCTCCATGGATATATCATCTCATACCTCCACAAACATTATTGGGACCTGATCATGCAATTGGATCTGCTCATGAGCCTACCCACCAATTATACCAAAATTTATGTGACAAATATTCTCTATTTACATAGCAATTATCTAACCTTCCCACACTCTTATTTTATTCTACGCTACACTCATCTCTCAACATAAATATTTACCATCTTTGTACTATTTACCCTATTCCTCTCAATAATCTTTCACATAACCCATTTTCAATAAAAAATACTACTAAGCCCATTAATTATACATTTTATTACCAACTTCAATCAAAAATTTCCCACTCCCACACCCTTTTCTTTGACCATCGATGGTCTCCTCAACCATCGATGGTCTCCTTGAGGGCTTTTTATACCCTTGGGTTGATCATCACCGATCAAGTTAACCATCGATGGTCATTGTTAATGACTTTTGGTGTTAAGCCTTAACCCCCCAACCTCCTATACAACCCCCTAATCTATCTTACAACTCCCTTTCTACCATTTTTTAATTCCCTCTGCCCCTTATATACCCCTTGCCACTCTCAGCTTCTACCCACATTCCCCTAAATTATCATACCTTGTGAAAACCCTAGGAGAACCAAACCCTACAACCTCTTCTACCAGCATAGTCTACCCCTGACATGCAATCACCTCCTCTTGTTCCAATTTACACTATATGTCAATTTAAACAAAAAAAAACAAATCCTACCTCATTCCATGACTGGTAGTACCATCTCAGTCCATATCCAGCTACCTGACCATGTGCATATCCAACATCCATCTCAACTCCACTTGATCACACTCTCACTCACAACCACCAATCTAGTCTCAACACCTCAACACACTTCCAAGCACTCATGAGTACTCTTCATATACAATGCTCAGATATGACAACACCATAAATTGCCAAATTTGCAAATGAGGACAAAATGGCCCTCATTGACCTTTTTACCATAGTTAGGCCTTTCTCAATCCTTTTTTACCTAAACTAAACCTTTTACCACATCCAAATGGGGAAACCCATTTCTTGTCACACCTTGACCTATTCAAGAGCCAACCTCTCCCTATCAAGAACTACATTTGGCCTTAAATCCATGTTAGATCCACTATTGATCAGACTATATAGGTAGTGTCCTCTTGCCTAGCACATTAGGAGTCAACTCGGCCACCCCCTACCCACCCAACCACTCAAATTATTTACCTTCACCCACCCTAACATTGGTAGCTATTCACATACCTTGCGGTGACCTTACTTTAGTTATCATGACTACCTTGACCAATTTTACCCTATTGAAACTTTGTATGATGTACTACCTCATGCGTGACTTGAACCATTATGTTTTTCTCATGAGCACTTCCTATCTTAGATACCTAAGCAAACACTGACCCTTTCTAGAATACCTGACAAGTGTGACCCACTTAGCTATGGCCAATGTTGGGGCTTGGTTAACTTGATATTTATCCTAGAACTCAACTTTATTTTCAATATTAGATACTTTAGTCTTGGCATGTTTTTGACTCTTATACTTCATCATGTTAGGAACCCCTCCAAGGAAGCACAATTGATTACTTTTCTTATAAGCAATTAAACACGGAATTATACCAGAATCATTAAGTAACTAGAAACTTGAAACAACAAAGAATTTGAGAGACAATACACAATCTTGTATTAGATAATCTTAGCAGAAAATACAATAAAGAAGATCCCACTTCTTCTTCCACCTCAAGGCTTGCCACACCTCAAAACCTTCTTCCCTCTCTCTCTTGCTCAACCACAACCAACTCAACAACCTAAGTTGTTATCCCCTCCTTGAATGCTTCAGCTGATCTCCTTGACCTTACACCTTGTAGATCTCCTTGACCTTGCTCCTTGCTTCAATGCTTTTACTTGCCTTCTTAATTATAATACATGCCTCATGGGTCTTTAAATAAGATCCCATACATACAAAAATAGATCTCTAATTACAATAATTAGACACGTAGCTCGAGACTATAATTAGCCCTTTAACATGCAAACACTCACTTCACTTAACTGACTATTCGTCAACAGTAATTCTAGAACCGCCACAGGCGACCGACGTCAGTCCCTGTCTGCCTAGAGGTGATCGATGTCGGCCGACCTCCTGCCGATGCCAGTTGTCTTCAGCTCACACCTGCCAAGGTCAATTTCATTCTGCACTGCAATCTGCCAACGCCGGTCTCCCTAAAACTCAGCAATCTCCTTCATGTCTGCAACAGTTGAAGCTTTTAGCTCCATAACCTAACATAATCTCCCACTTGGAGATAAATAGTTGCAATTGTACATGTACTTATACACCATCTAGTTTGTTCCCTTGGCTCTGTATCCCTCTTCAAGATCACTCTTGAAGACCAACCACCACAAAACCTGTGATGCTATACCTGTCATCCAAGTCCCCTGCCACATCTGAACTTTCTGACAACTCCCACTGGAGACAAAATCAACCTGTGATCTTCCATGTCTCTTATGCAAAAAGAATTTTGTTGCTCCCAAATTCTTCATGACATACCTCTGAACTAACTTTACCCTTAGCTTAGAAACTCCCTGTATGTGTAACCCTGCAACAAGCACACAAAATAGTAACAGGATAATGTAGCTAATATTATCCAACCTAGTAAAGAAAAATACAATGGTCAAACCTCGATTGTCCTGCAGCCTGCTCAAGACCATATACACTGGCCTTCTGTCTCACGTATCCATCCACTCTCTTCTCTAACTTGGGAATCCATCCCTCATCTAGTGCTTTCTTCCAGCTAACAACTCCACCAACAAATACCTGTTTGGTTCTTCTCCAAGGACTCACACTCCTCATCCATGCCAAGCTCCCACTATTTTTGGATTCTACCTGCATTGCCTCTTCATATCTTCTTGGTTCTTGACCATCAGTAAGCAATATAAAGAAGGTGAACAATGAATATGAGGTTCACTTACCCTTTCTAACCTCCATATGGGCGTTTGAGACTCCTTGACAACTTGCTGTCTGCCCAACATCCATTCCAGTGACCGATCTCGGCCATCTCCTAGTCTACATCTGATCGATGTCGATTACCTGCACTGATCCTAAATATCAACATCGTTTCCCTAGCTGATGCCGATGTCCTCTCTACTAACGTCGATTCTTGTCTAACTGACGTCAGACTTCTCTTGCCCAACTCTACCGACCTTGTTGGTCTGCACATGACCGATGTCAGTATCTGGATGACTGACGTCAGTTCCAAGTGACTGACGTCGGTGACTGTGTATCCCTGTAAGTGATGAATTCTTCATCTGCGAGCTCATCTTGGATCAAACCCCTATCCATACTACCCTGCTCAAAATTATTCAGCCCCTGT
This sequence comes from Torreya grandis, assembly GCA_037957365.1. Classification (NCBI taxonomy): domain Eukaryota; kingdom Viridiplantae; phylum Streptophyta; class Pinopsida; order Cupressales; family Taxaceae; genus Torreya; species Torreya grandis. The sequence continues at coordinate 467,562 of JARHVA010001981.1, read as the reverse complement.
GACTGATCCCTGTCAATCATCTCCTCCATAAACACCAAGGCTTCCTTGTTCTTATCAAAAGCATCAAATTTCCTTTTCCTACAATGAACTCGATCACTGCCCTTCGAATCTGAACTCATACCTTTTGAATCAAGAACGTCCATTCCCTTCTTATTCATGTGACTAAGCCTATTAAGCCACATCTTCAAATCTACAACTGAAGTAGATAAACCAGAAGTAGAATCAGTAATACAAGTAGATAGATAAAGAGTACCTACTTTCTTACCTCTTGCTAAAACAAGTGCACCCTTGGTAACCTTCCAAGAATCTGCTGTGAGGGTTATTGTGCATCCCTCATCACCCAAACTTCCTATAGAAACCAAACTCTACTTCAGAACTGGGACATGCATAACCTCCTTCAACACCCATGTGTTGTCCATCTGCAATTTCAGCTGCACTTTCCCTTTGCCAACTATTTGACAAAGCGTACCATCCCTTAAATAAAGCACTCCAAAGTCTCCCTGGACATACTCATGGAACAAATCTCTATTTGGGGATGCATGAAAAGAAGAACCAGAATCTAAAACCCATGATTCTATCTTACTATCCAAAGAAAGTATGAGAGTGCCTTGTGCCACAATACCTGCATCCTTTGCTTCTTCATTACCTTCATGTTGATTTTCTTTATCCCTCAACCAACACTCTTTCTTTGTGTGTCCTCTCTTTCCACAAAACTAGTAGGTGACACCTCTGGATTCGGACCTCCTTCCCATCCTCAACCTTGATTTCCCTTGCTCGACCTTCTCTCTTTGCCTTCCCCTACTTTCTGCACTTAGAGCATTCTCTAATGATTCACCTGTGCTTTTTTTGCGTATTTCTTCATTCAAGATTACACTCACAACATCATCAAATTTTAAGATTTTAGAAGCAGACGCAGAATTACTTACTGCCATAACCAAACTATCCCAACTTTCAGGTAAAGAGCACAAAATTAAAGGAGCCTTTACTTCATCATCAAAAACAATATTGACTGAAGCTAACAGGTTTACCAAACCATGGAAATCACTAAGATGAGTATGTACCAATCCACCTTCCTGCATTTGCAAATTAAATAACTGCTTCATAAGAAATACCTTATTTGAAGCCGAGAGCTTTTAATATAAATTTGCCAAAGATTTTATCAACTCTTTCGTTGTCTTGCACTGTGATAAGTTAGAAATCACAGAGGATGCAAGGCTCAACCTTATGGATCCCAAAGCCTTCCAATCAAGAACATTCCATTCTTCATCCTTCATATCTGTGGGCTTGCATGCAACCCCACCCAATGATAAGTACAAATCCTTCTGATACAGATAATCTTCTATCTGCATCCTCCAATGTTGATAATTCTTGCCGTTAAACTTCTCCATTCATAGCTTACTTTCTTCTGCCATTGCTGAACTCCCACTCAATTAAAAACCCCTGTGAGTAACCTGTAATCAATTCACACTACACAGATCTGAACCACCTATTAGTAAACCTTAGCTCTGATACCAGCTGTTAGGAACCCCTCCAAGGAAGCATAATTGATTACTTTTCTTATAAGCAATTAAACATGGAATTATACCAGAATGATTAAGTAACTAGAAACTTGAAACAACAAAGAATTTGAGAGACAATACACAATCTTATATTAGATAATCTTAGAAGAAAATACAATAAAGAATATGCCACTTCTTCTTCCACCTCAAAGGCTTGCCACACCTCAAGACCTTCTTCCCTCTCTCTCTGGCTCAACCACAACCAACTCAACAACCTGAGTTGTTTTCCCCTCCTTGAATGCTTCAGCTGATCTCCTTGACCTTACACCTTGTAGATCTCCTTGACCTTGCTCCTTGCTTCAATGCTTTTACTTGCCTTCTTAATTACAATACATGCCTCATGGGTCTTTAAATAGGATCCCATGCATACAAAAATAGATCTCTAATTACAATAATTAGACACGTAGCTCGAGACTATAATTAGCCCTTTAACATGCAAACACTCACTTCACTTAACTGACTATTCATCAACAGCAATTTTGGAACCGCCACAGGCGACTGACATTGGTCCCTATCTACTTGGAGGTGACCGACGTCAACCGACCTCCTGCCAATGCCGGTTGTCTTTAGCTCACACCTGCCGATGTCGGTTTCATTCTGCAATGCAATTTGTTGACGCTGGTATCCCTGGAACTTAGCAACCTCCTTCATGTCTGCAATAGTTGAAGCTTTGAGGTCCACAACCTAACACATCACATGTTGTGCATATTCACACCCACTCTACCTTTTATCAAACACTGACCCTTTCTAGGACACCTGACAAGTGTGACCCATTCAACTATGCCCAATGTTGGGACTTGGTTACCTTGACATTTATCCTAGAACCTGACCTTATTTTTAACATTGGATACTTTATTCTTGGCATGCTTTTGACTCTTACACTTCATCACATATTATGCATAATCTCACCCACTATACCTTTTATCAAATCATGACCCAATTTTTTTCTTACCTCATTGACTCTCATATTGAGGGGGGACACCTCCTCCCTCCTAAACTCAGGGAAATTAGACCTAGACCTTGACCAACTACCTATTTTTGTTCTGAAACTTAATTAAAACTACACAATAAAAAAGGGAAAAATATAGACACTTGAAAATTGCATGACAATAGTTTTCAATGGTGTCTTGAGATATGGACCCTTAATCAACTCTTTATCTAGTGGACCACCTAGTCTACTAGTATTCACTTACAAATTCATTATAAGTCAGCCTAAACACATCCTTTCATTTATCACATTTTCACTCTTTCATTCATGGCCCCTCGACCGTCACTAATTAAGGTAACCATCGATGATCACCCTAACCTTTGATGGTTGGGGTCACTTAGCTTGCCTTAAGCTTTTAAAGCAACTCCAGCTTTATTTAGGATAAATATACTCCAAAATGGAAACTTGCTTTAGTGCCAAATTTTAAAGACTAAACAAAAATAGGCAACTTCATCCCCTCCCAACTTAGCAACTTTCCCTCATGCTTCTCTCTCCTTACTTAGTAGTTTTATGCTATAAATATAAGGCTCTTAAGAGAGTTGTGGATCCAAAATTTGCATTTAGGCTCTATTATTTTCTTTGTGTAGGCATCCAAGACCATGAAGCCCTGTCTATGTGATTTTTAAAGGTAGGAGTACTGTTATGCTATACAACTTTCTTCAAGTTTCAACTATCATCCACTTAGCATCATACATGTATCTCTCCTTTGTTTTTAGTAGTTTCACCCTTTATTAGAACTTGTTGTTCTAATTTGTTCACATGCATACCAGTACATACCGTCAAAACCCCTATCTCACCTTTTGGTAATCAACCACATCCCCTTACTTCCATTTCAACCTCTTACCCTTTTTCCCATAGGTAAACATAGACAGATACTATAACTGTCACCAGTTATAGCAACCATCATCGATTATACAACCATCACCGATCAGTACAACCAACATCAGTCACCCTGACTATTGCCAGTCATTATCAAGGAAAAAGAACAATTTGTTATTTTAGCCTTCCCCATACCCTACCAGACCTTCTTTTAGATTTTGACTTGTCTACAAACCCTATTATGATCCTCCTGACTTGACCTTGACATAATTATGCATGATATTGGCCTGTCGTGCTACATCTTCTACCGATTAGGTATGTTGTTTATTTTCTTATATAATCATTTATGTTCTTATCAGTTTATCATTATTTATTTTCATTTCTAGAACATTTTTGTCAGTAGGGGAGTGGATTGATAGCCATCCAAAGGAGCTTTCACTTCTTGAATCTAGCATTTCTAGGTAGTCCACCCTTCATACTTGTCTAAAAAATAAGTTGGTATAGTGCAGTCTTATTATAGGTAGTCCTTCCTCACTAAAAAGGAGTTCTCACATTTATTTGGATTAACATGCACATTATACCAAGTATGCATCTACATACCTTAATATTTACTTTCTTTTATCTACTTTCAAAACTAACAAATAAAGGAAATAAATTGAAACAAGTTGAGCCTGCAATTCAACCAACTCATTGGTTGTCATCATGTAATGTGCCTTAGACTATGGTTTTGATTCAGGTATGATATTCATAGAGAAATCAAAATCACATTTAGGAGGCAATATTGGTAATTCTTCTAGAAACACATCATTAAAATCTCTAAGAAATAGGTAATCTTCAAGATATGGTTCTTTAGGTTCTTTCATTTCATTTATCTTGATGATAAATGCTTGGCACCCTTTCCCTTGATCCCTCTTGAGTTGTAGTGAAAAAATTTGTTTGAGCCTCAACTCTCTCTTCTCACCCTAAATTAGTTTCTAATTTTCAAAATCATCCAAACACTTAATCTTTTTTAAGTAGAAATTGACCTTGGCCTTGTGTTTTGCAAGCTAGTTGACTCCTAGAATCACATCATATGACCCTAGTAGTGTTACATACACATCCAATATAGTTGTTAATTCAAGCAACCTAATCTCTGCTTTAACTAGACACTTGTCAACTATGACTTTTGAGTCATTCCCATAGCATATTGATCATGCATTTACCATAAATCCATCTCTTCTAGGAAATTACTAAGCAATCTAGGAGCTAAAAAACATGCATTATCCCGTGTATCTATCAAAATATAAACTAGCTATTCAAATAAAATACTCGACATCTCTATAAGTGATGCTTAAAATTTGGCTTATTGATTATCAATTATTACATGAATACACTAATGAAAATTACCCTACTAAGGATTAGGACCTTTGTTTTTTGACTTATCCTGAGTGCATTCATGAGCATAATGGTCTCCTCCATAATTAAAATAACCTCCAGGTGATCCTTTCTTATCAGTCTATGGGTTTCCCTTAAAATTTCCTTTGAAACCATTGCCTATTTTTTTATCACCAGATCCTTTATTGAATTTATCATTCGTATTCTTGAACTTACCCTTACAGTCTCTAATCCTCTATTTATAACTCTTCTAATTAAAATTTGGATTAGAACTTCCAAACTTTTTATTGAACTTATCTTTGGCATGTGCAAAAGACTTTAACTTCTAATCTTGCTTGACTAACTTCTCAAAGACATGGTCCATGGTATAAGGTCCATGAACATCTACCTCACCATTAATTTGGGTTTTTTATCCCATGATAAACTTCCTGATCTTGAACCTCTCATCTACTTGGTATTGAGGTACATATTTTAGAAGTTTGGTGAATTGTTTCTAGTACTCATTTACTGATAAATGTCCCTACTTTATATTTTGAAAATATGTAATATTTTGATCAAAATAAAGTTGTGAAATCCATGGTGAAATGAATAATCTCACAAACTACTCCCAAGTAGTGATGGTTGAGTTTAGGTTCATCTCCATCTTCTTGTTGGCATACCATGTAGCTGCCTTACTAGTTAATTGGTACGCTCTCCAAACTAATTTTATGACCTCAAATTAGTTTTGAATATTGAAATACTTCATCTCTATTATCCACACTTCAACTCCATCACCTAGGACAATTCCATCAAACTTGAGTGGACTCACCTTTTTCATGTCCCAAGACAAATATGTAGCTACCTGAGCTCTCACATCCTACTAGTTTTCCTACTCAGTGAGATGATCAATAGGTTATTTTTGATGTTATTCCTCTCCATGGCCATGAACTTATTTTTCTAAGGCTATGATTTGATCCTTGGTATCATTCATAGTTTAGAAAATCTGATCCAACTTTGTTGATTGTTCAACAGTAAATTGGTTAGGATCAATTGGAGGGTTATTATCAATGACATTAAAAGGACCTTCACCCAATTCTCTTATTTCCACCATTATTCTTTATCTTTAAACAAAATCATATGAAAACATTAGTGGACTCATTAAGTCCTAGAGTTCAAGCCTTGGTTCTGATACCACATGTAACAACCCTTCATGGATTGTACTAGAATAATGTAGTAATTTTTTAAAAACTAATTACTCAACATTCATTATTTCATTAAATTACACCACAATAATATAATTAATGATTCTAACATACTTACCCAATCATATTACATTATCACAAACTTATAACAATAACAGTTCCAATCACTAACATTTCATGTGACATAACATAACTTAACTGCAAGGAAATTAATCACATTAAAATTTAGTCATGATTGGTACAATAATATAGCTTTTGTTGTTGAAGTATAGAAAAATAATATAATTAAATTTATATTAGGAATTTATCCTTAATAGAATAAATTGATATTATGCTCCATAGAGCTTGAGTCAGACTAACTTATATATCTATGATAATCCAAGTGTAGTCTCTAAGTAAGTACTTCAATGGAGAGGGAGAGCATCATCCAAGGGATTTTCCATACCAACCATGGACCATCGATCTCATACACAATATCCCATTAGGGAATGGCCCTCCCTTCATAGATAGGTAGATAGTAACTATGTAGGAATCCAAAGAGACATGCTGGTACCCCATGTGCTATAAAATTTCTACTACATGATGTGTATCATAAAGAAAATACATTATAACATGATATCATATAAACACATAAATCAAACATATGAAATGATAATGCCTATATAACATATGATCACAAGGATTAGTCAATTTCTTACACATCACTTGATTGTATTATCTACATTTGACATCGATGAAGCTAACTAAATCGGTGAAGTCCATCTCACTGCTTAGCTAGTATCATCAATGCCAGATTTTGCTAACATATAGCTTAACCAAAAAGTTCATGCAATTATTCTATAAGTTCAAATACATGATAATTTTATAAAAAAATTATTATGCATACACAGTCCATCAAATGTATGTTTGAATCTCCTTTATTAATTTATCTCATAAACAATATCTATGACAAGCAAGTTAATCTACCATACGGGTATTATGCAAGTCATTTAAGAATGTCATTTGTTTAAACATATGATAAACACAAAATTAACATCTTTATAATATAAAGATCATTCCTCAACTTGTTTGGCCTTCAGCACAACTTAAAGAATTTTAAGAAGTCAAAGTAACAGTTTGATAATAAAATAATGATTTATAAATGCTTTGATTACTCTTTACTATTTTAAAGAATATTCCCAGTAGACAACCATATTTACTCTATTATACTAATAAGTTGCGCTTCTATAATACAAATATCAAATAACTTACTCACTTTGACATACACATCTCGCATGTATAAATATATATTTATATATATGTACCTCATTTATAATAATCTATATTCTCAAATATAAATATAAATACACACACTGTATGAACTCAATTTAGAATGGTTTACATCTAAATATCTAACTAGCTAAACAAAACCCATTCTGAATTAATCTTGAAATCCATTTACTAATAATCACTTCCTAATAGTTAACTTAGCTAGACAAATCCATGACTTGTTTATAAGTGGATATTTCCTGCTCAGCCTATCATAATGGAAACTAAATAAAATCATATCTATTATACTTAAACATTGGAAAAGATTCATGTATTTACATATAAAACTTGAGTTCAACCACAATATGGAAATCTGAGGCAATAATAAAGTTCAACCCCAAGATTCGATTTGTAGAAAAGAGGAAATATGGTTTCCTTCATACATTTAAGGTTTCTTTCCCAATGGAGTATACGATGTTTCCCAATCATAGGTTATTTATTTATTGACCATATACACATATACTTCTGTAAACACTATACATATTTTGTTGTTTTATAAAAGCACAAGATTCTAACATTTAAATACAAATCCAAACTTACAAAGACTATACGACCAAGAGACTTAAACGTTTCACCAAGAATAATACATGCCCAAACATACAAAAAGTATGCCTCTAAGATATCTTATATAAAATATGGTTTTTACTATATACTTGGCTCTAAATTTAGCAAATACACATCTAATTTTAACCGCCAGTCTACAGGCTGAAAATATAACATATTACTAACTATACGGCTAAGTCTTACGTTTTTTTATAAACTCCATGGTTTATTTATGTGCATAATAACTAAATATAAATATTATTTTAAATGTATACGATCCATATTAAATATACACCTTACAAATTTGACTTGGTAAACATATATTTTTATCTTACATTTTGAAATACACAGATAGGTTATATTGTTGTCTCCTGAATGAAACCAGAATTAAAATTGACTTGTCTAAGTTAACCAATCAACCCACAATTTTCTATTCTTGTATTTTAAATTATACATGTATTAATAGTTACAGGTATGTAGATTTTCATTCAACTATAAATGTAAACTCATTTCCAACATTCAATAAAAAAAGAATCTCAATTACTAAACCTAATTTCAATGCCTTTGTTGAACTGAGATTTTTCCTTATCTCTTTCATCACTCTTTCCATCCTCTTGCATCCTCTTGTCGTATTATTCCATCCTTGGCACCCTCTCCTCTTTTCCTTTCACCATATTTCTCCTCTCTACTTTGTTGAATTTTCTTCTATATCTCCTTCGTTGTATTTTATTCTATATATTTTTCACTGTATTTTCTTCTATCTCCCTTTTCTGCTGCCATACCCTCTTTAATTCTTATTATAATCTCATCTTTTAGATTTCCTTTCCCATGCAAATACTGCCACTTTTCTGTTTGTTTAAAATCAATTATATTGACTTATCCTGAGCTTTTTTTTTCTTTCAATTTCATATCATCCACTTTACTTTGAGATTGATTTATTCAAAAATCATGCATGTTTTAATCTTTGCTTTCAAGTTCATGTTAATTACTAATTTAAGTTTACTTAAGTCTAATTTTAGACCTTTAATTCTCAAATAATCTATGCATTGGACTAGCTCTTAATTTAGCATTATTAGGATAGTTAAATTTCCTTAACTTATATGTAAAAAAGATAATTATCTATTTAAAAGATAAATCAAACTAATTAATAATCCAATTTATATCTTAAAACTAATTTCACTTGTATTTAAATCTTCTAACTATGATTAATTTCATAATGCAACTATTGGCATTATTTCAAAAAGGTTAACTATATTTTAATTCTAAATAGTAATTTGACTATAGAGAAATCAATGACTAGCTTTCAACCATAAGGAGAATCCTATCAAACATTATAATCTATTATCACACACAAAGATGTTATAATAATGCTATCATTATCATTATCTAATCAAATATTTATACTAACGTCTTGACTATTTCTTATATGATGATGCTTTTGCTATAATCTGTCACTGTGTTAGGCAACTGGATTTGTGTCAGCATCCACTACATGATCATAAAAAAACATTGTATGTGTAAATATATACACTAAAATCATACATAAGATCACATAATTCACATCATCATAAGCATCAACTAAAAACATGATTATAGCAAAAGTATATTAGCACTAAAAAATAAACTAACTATCTAGATCAAAGAAAGAGTCAAACAAGTTATTCTATTGTGGTGTGTGTGTGTTGGGTTACTAGCAGTTCCTCTATCATCTCATAATCATCCCATCTATGTCATCCTCTCTGATGATGTTCTCCCTCCATCATGCTCTAAGCTAAGAATAAATCTTGCATCCACCTCATGACAAGTAGATAGTTTGAGTCATCATATATATCAAAAACTAATGATGCATAAATAATAAATATACATCCATAATGTACAAAATTAAAAAAATATAGTTGTCATTATATGCATCTAATTTCATGTTGATGCATCTAAGTGTATCATAGGGTTCCTTAGTGTTCAAACAACACTTCTCATTTTATAATTCTATGAATTCAGAACATGAGTAGTAAGTTGTGGTAACTTGATGTTACCTGTGGTGAAATAGTGGCAGATATATGTTGTGGTGTCACATAAATTTATAATGAGTGATGGTTAGGATCCATCATGGTCTGTATCTAGTGAATTATAGAGGATCTATGCTAACATTCAGTGAATTATGATCTAGGTCTAAGCTACAAATCAATCTAAATGAATATTTACAATGAATTTTAAACTAAAGTGGTTTGGTATAAGAAAAGGAGCAAAGAGAAGGGTAAGGCAAAAAAGAGAAGGGTGATTTCCAATATTAGTTTCAAATATCATGATAGAGTATTAATTTCAACTGAGTATACATTCGACCAATATATAATACAACATAGCCTAAACTCAAATCTCACTATATACCAGGCAAACTTCAAAGAATACTGTAAAGAATCACAAGTAAGAACCAGGTTTACTTTTAAAGATTTGCTACTATAATCAAATAAGATTTGCACATCTAAATATAGAGAAAAATTAAATGAAGAAAAACCTAATATCCTCTAACTAATTTAGCATATGCACAAATTTGAAATCCTTGATTAGAAAATGCAACTCAGAATTCAAAGAAATTATTCAAATTCAAGATATAAAACAAGCAATTGAGAAAAAAGTTATATTAGCAAATGACATATCAAAATATGGGCAATATTTTTAAAACTCCTTGATTATATTAATTACTTTAAGTGTACAAAATTTTACTCAAAAATTTTCTCCCTTTTACAAATTGGTGATACATACTTTTTATAGAAAGACAAGGTAATGCTTCGGTCAGTTACAATATACACGTGTATAAAAGATAAGGATAGTTGTCCTTAAAAGATCTAAAATACACTTACTCTTCATAATTAGACTGACCTAAGGGTAATATGATAATAGACTAGCATATGCCTTATAAAATAATATTCTTATTCTAGATATTACAGTGTTTATACAAAAAGAATATTAGTTGTTGGGTGGGCTCATTACTGAAGGGTCCCCTTGTTGATTATGCAGTAATTCCATGGCTTTCTAATGTTGGTTTTTGATAAGATCAAGGTCTATGACTAGTTTCATGCACAATTTTCTTCTTGATCAGCCAAGTCATCCAAATCCCTATCATCTCTATCCATAGCCTCCTTTATGCTTGTGGACTTTGCAATCTTTTCTTCAGCATTAAATATCATATCCAAGATTCTTTTATTGTCCCTACTAAATTGGCCTTATCTTTTGATTTTGATCGACTATATGACCAAGGTGACTTTGTGCTTGAATTCAAATTCATCAATAACTCCAAGGGCATTGATCTTGGTAGGATTAACCAGCATAGAACCCAAGAGTTGCTCAATTTTGGTGATCAATTCTTTGTCATCCATTGGGATCCTATCCAAATTTATTATCCACACACTTAGGCCTTGTATTTTGTCAACTACTATCCCCAATATGGTATTTAGATGGGCTAAGCTGATAGATTTGAACTTAAGAATTTTATTCCCAATCCATATGTTGATGAGATCCCTTAGCTTAATCTCTACCTCTTGCCACTCTATAATCATGCCCTTGGTTAATTAGATTTGTTGGCTTAGTGCATCTTGCCTTATCTTCATGGACTAAAAATATCCAAACATATCAAATAATGAGGCTTCAAACATATCCAAGATGGCATCAGGTATAAATAAAATTGCCTATGTCTTAAGATTTTCCTTCTCTTCCTCTAAATTATGGATCAACTGCTTCATTCCCCTAATTCTAGCTTTAGTGTGAGCTGACTGGGCATTGAGAAAACTTTCAACATCTTGTACATGAATAGGATGCCCTCTTAACTATTATCCTTCAATAGGGGTTAGGCCAATAAAATTTTCCACCTTCTAAAAGTTGAACTCTTTAGTTCCCACCATAGCCTTCTTGGTGGTAACCCTTTTCAATCTAGCTATTTTTGGATTAAATTGGATGGTAGTGACTAGTTTTGTGAACTTGGGAGGTTCTAGGACCTCAATTCCTGAGTTACTTGATGCTCCTAGAGCATCCATCTTATTTCCCTATGGTCTAGTGGTGACCATAATTCTCCTTTCTTATTGTTCCTTTACCATATCCCTAATCCATGACTTCAAGTCATCATACACTTCAACATTGCTAACCTTTGTTATGTCCTATGAATGGGAAAGAGAAGGGATCTTTTATAGTTTTCCATAAATCAACTAGTTAGGGATGATTGGTCCATGAATGGGTAATTCATCACTAAATAGGTTGGTCTCACTATTTGGGTGTGTGAGAGTCAACCTTGGTCTTTTGGGCCTAACCAAGACTAGTTCCATTTTTGCTTTCTTGTTTTCTTTAAGAGCTATTGGGACTGTGTCAAGGGCAAGCACTTTTACTTTATCATCCCTAGGCTCTCCTGGTTGGACTTGGGCCCCTTCAAACTAGTCCTCTTCCCTATCAATGTCATATGCCTCTGCAAGTTCCTTGAGAGAACCCTCAAGTGTCTCATCTAGCTCTAAGGCAATCATATCTATGTATTCAACTAGGGAAGGTGTTGGAAATAGGACCAACCCGGAAGCACACAATTGATTACCAAATTCAAGAAACTTAATATGCGAAAATAACCAAAATCAACAAGTAACTAGAATCCAAAAATAACACAAGATATGAGAGACAATACACAACTTGTATTAATACTCATACAGAAAAGAATACAATAAAGAAGATGCCACTTCTTCTCCACCACCTTACAGAGGTTTCCCATACCTCAAGTGAACAGTAATTCTCTCCTCAAAGCTCTCCCTACTAGGTCCCAACACCCAACTCATACACTGAGTTGGTGTTCACCTTACACCTGTGCTCCACGCACTCCACAAGTGCTCCACGCACTCCACAAGTACACACCTGTACTCCAAGTAGATCTCTCCTGATACTGCTCCCTATTGTGTTGTTGTCCTATCGATCTCCAAACTACAGATCAAGCTGGTTCTGCACACCTGTGAACCTTGACCTTGCACACACATACACCTGCATATCAATGATCTTACTTACCATGTAGATCTCCCATAGAAGCCATGCACACCTGATGACTAAGATCATACACTCCTGAAGAACCCTGCTGATTCTCCAATCTAGCACCCACCTTGGTATTGTGGCACTAGGAGGAACACACCATTGCTCTACCTCACACACCGAAGGAGCTTATAATTATGCTCTCTTACTCCCTAGCTACACCTTTACAATACAACCATGAGTCTATTATATAGATCTCATCCAAACAATAATTAGACTCCTAGTACAATAATTAGATCCGCAGATCTTAGTCTATAATTAGCACTAAGCATGCAAACACTTGGTTCATTAGCTAACTACCCGTAATAAGCTCGCAGTTAAACCACACAGGCGACCAACGCCGGTCCTTGTCCACCTGGGGGTCACCGACGCCGGCCAATCTCTGACCGATGTCGGTTGCTTTCCTGCTCCATCCTACCGACATCGGTTGGCCTGACCGACGTCGGTGTCCATGGCACTCAGCAACCCTTCTACACCCTCCTCCATATCTGCATCAGTGAATCTTTTAGCTCCACAACTTAACAATCTCCCACTTGGAGATAAACAGCTACACTGTACCTGTACCTGTACCTATACTCCGTCTAATCTATTCCCTGGTTTGTATCCCTCTTCAAGCTCAACCCTGAAGATCACCCACCACACAACCTATGATGTACCTCCTGTCATCCAAGTACCCTGCCGTATCCATTCCTACAAACACATGTAGTGAAGTCCTAACCCCTAAATAGCATGAATCCCTGCTGCTGGTCTCTCTCAAATACCTAAGAATCCACTTCTCTGAATTGGCTCCTAACTCTCTGACAACTCCCACTGCTTGGGAAAACTCAGGTCTATACTAGACCTCATGTGATTTCAAACACTGAACTGTCCAGCCCTTGGTGCGCTCTGATTCTGCATCCTACGTAATGAACCTCGCCAACACCTAATTCACATCAGCTCCCACTGGAGACAAAATCTACCTGTGATCTCCATGTCTCCCATGTCAAAGAATTTTGCTGCTACAAACTCCTCCTGACATGCCACTAAACTAATCTTACCCTTAGCTCAGCAAAACCCTGTATGTACACCCCTGCTAGCTAGCATACTATCCACATACAGTAACAGAATGATGTCGTGACTCATCATCCACCTGGTAAGTCAAACCACAGTAGTTCCCTGACATCGACTGAAGTCATGCTTCATCCTCCACCTGTCAAAACCTGTACCACTGTCCTGCAGCTCCTCAAGACCATATGTCTGGTCTTCCGTCTCACGTATCCGTTCACTCTATTCTTCAACTAAGGAATCCATTCATCTCTGTGCTTTCGCACCGACTGGCAACCCTACCAAAACTCTCATTTGGTTCTGTATCATATCCCTGCCATACTCCCACCTGTTTCCTGGATCCTTCCTGCTCTACAATCAACAACAAGTATAAAGAAGAGGAACAACAAATTTGAGGGCCTACTTACATCTTCAGTCCTCTGTATGGGTGTTTGAGACTCCTTGACAGCATGCTGTCCACCCAAAATCTATTACAGTGACTGACCTCAGTCACTCCACAGTCTGCATTCGACCGACATCGGTTCCCATGCGTCTATCCCTGACTACCAACCTACCGATGTCGGTGTCCTCCTGCTGCCGACGTCGGTCTTACATACTGCCGACATCGGTTTTCTTTCCGACACCGGTACCTGTGTTTCCTGTGAGTGATGACTTTTTACCCGTGAGCTCCTTTGAATCAATCTCCATGTCCAAACTACCCTACTCAAAAGTATCCAGCCACATCCACTGATCTCTGTTCGCCATCTCCTCCAAGAACACCAAGGCTTTCTAGTTCTTAAGCCTATCAAATATATCTGTCTTCCGCTTAAGAACATGCATCTCCTTCCTGCTCATGTAACCAAGCCTACGAAGCCACGTCTCTGCAACAGAAGAAGAATCAGTAATATAAACAAGTAGATAAAGAGTACCTGTTTTCTTACCACCAGCTAATTCAAGTGCATCCACTGTGAGAGCTCTCGTACATCTCTCATCACCCAACTCTTCTGAAGAAATTAGCCACATCTCCAAACCTGGGACCTGCATGACCTCCTTCAACACCCATGTGTTGGCCATCTACAATTTCAACTTCACTTCCCCTTTGCCAATTCTATGGCAAGGCTCACCAGCTCCTCTATCTGGGGCTACATGGAAAGAGGCAACCGAATCTATAAGATAAGATTCAACTTTATCCAAGAAACCTCCTAGAGCATCCTGTGCCACATAACCTGCAACATCTGCTTCTTCAGTTCCTCCTTGCTGATCTTCCATAAACCAACAATCTTCTTTTACCTACTCTTTCTTTCCATCGGACCATAAATAACCATCTGTGCTTTTCAACTCCTCCATCCTTAGCTTACTGTGATCTGCCATTGCTCTGCTCCCACTCAATCAGAAACCCCTGAGAGTGACCTGTAACCAAACACAAAACCTGCTTCCTGCAACCTTAGCTCTGATACCACTTGTTAGAAATAGGACCAACCCGGAAGCACACAATTGATTACCAAATTCAAGCAACTTAATATTTGGAAATAACCAAAATCAACAAGTAACTAGAATCTAGAAATAACACAAGATATGAGAGACAATACACAACTTGTATTAATACTCATACAGAAAAGAATACAATAAAGAAGATGCCACTTCTTCTCCACCACCTTACAGAGGTTTCCCACACCTCAAGTGAACAGTAATTCTCTCCTCAAAGCTCTCCCTACTAGGTCCCAACACCCAAATCATACACTGAGTTGGTGTTCACCTTACACCTGTGCTCCACGCACTCCACAAGTACACACCTGTACTCCAAGTAGATCTCTCCTGATACTGCTCCCTGTTGTGTTGCTGTCCTATCGATCTCCAAACTACAGATCAAGCTGGTTCTGCACACCTGTGAACCTTGACCTTGCACACACATACACTTGCATATCAATGATCTTACTTACCATGTAGATCTCCTATAGAAGCCATGCACACCTGATGACTAATATCATACACTCCTGAAGAACCCTACTGATTCTCTAATCCAGCACCCACCTTGGTACTGTGGCACTAGGAGGAACACACCATTGCTCTACCTCACACACCGAAGGAGCTTATAATTATGCTCTCTTACTCCCTAGCTACACCTTTACAATACAACCATGAGTCTATTATATAGATCTCATCCAAACAATAATTAGACTCTTAGTACAATAATTAGATCCGCAGCTCTTAGTCTATAATTAGCACTAAGCATGCAAACACTTGGTTTGTTAGCTAACTGCCCGTAATAATCTCGCAGTTGAACCACACAGGCGACCGACGCCGGTCCCTGTCCGCCTGGGGGTCACCGACGCCGGCCAATCTCTGACCGACGTCGGTTGCTTTCTTGCTCCATCCTGCCGACGTCGGTTGGCCTGACCGACGCCGGTGTCCGTGGCACTCAGCAACCCTTCTACACCCTCCTCCATGTCTGCATCAGTGAAGCTTTTAGCTCCACAACTTAATAGAAGGTACCCTTTGGGGTAGTGTTGAATATGAGGGCCCCTCTCCAGGCCTCTCCTCTAGTTTCTTCTCTCTCAATTTCTCCTTACATTGGCTTTGTTCATCTTGCCTTTGCATAATATACCCTTGTGGTTGTGGTTTTTTTTATTGGGGTTGTTGTTGAGCTATCCCAGATGGTCCAAGTAGAAGGTGATATTAGAGAGGGTGAAATTACCATGCCTCTCTAGTTTGTTTGTCATCTTGGTTAGCCTATGTTTAAGTTTGATGTCGTGCCCTTATATCCTTACCAACACCTCTTCATAATTTTTGCCCTTAATATAAATGGTGTCATAAATACCATACTGATGCATGTACTCAAGTTTGGGTAGATTCTTCTCCTTCAAATGGTTGCTTACTATATTTTTAGGATCTCACATTTTGAGTTCATCTAACTGAAACCCAAATAAATCCTTATGCTTGGCCATAGTATCAATCCATTTATAATCTTGAAGTATAGTCCTTCCAATAATTAAAGGGAAGGGGTGGAGAAGACCCTCTTCTCTTTGAAAATTCCATTAATGCCATGGATGAGTTTGGAGGCAATTTCTTACTTAGCTAGCTAGTTAGGAACATACACTAGCAACTTGTAAGGCTGGGACATGATCTCCTCAATCCTGATGACCATGTAGTCAGGGTAGTCCCAGATGTCACCTATCATTTCCACATACTTCTTGATTAGTGGATGAACTATAGGCATGGGAACACCTATAATATCCTCCACTATGGTTGGGTAGACATAGTCACAAATAAACTGCATATAGTTTCTATACTTAAAAGATGTGTAATTTGGAGTAATAGTGGGAAATGGTAGTTTTGACCTAAGGAGACCAATTCCTAATCCCTAGGAAGATGAAAAAGGTAAATGGGGCATCCAGTAGGTATGACATCATATAAAATTGCTTACATGTCTTTCTTTTTATGGTAGTGAATTTCTTGGTGAGGAAGACACTGATCAAATCTCCAATTGGAGGAGTGAGCTTTTCTTCCACCATGAAATGCACATAAGGGACCTAAATTTTGTTCACATAAGTGGTTGAAGGGGATCTAAAGGCTTGGTTCAATAGGATCATTATTAATCTAATTCCCTCTTGAAATTGGACTATTGGGATCTTACCCTCAAAGTACTTGAATATATAGGGTCCTTGGTGCAACTAGGGTCTAAGGACGGTGTCCAAGTCATGTGTAATGGTCCATTATTTGATTTAAGACAAGTCCATGTGTGGGATTGGGAACTTATACTATTTATAAAAGTTAAAGGATAAATATAAGATACCTTCTTAGAATTCCCTTCTTGAATGATCCATTCATTATCGATCCTACAATCAACAAAGATAGGATCAAGGACATCTATGCAATTTAGTACCTTAAGTTTTGCCATGGTGTAGTGAAGGGTTTTTATCTGAACAATGACCAAGTCATAATTCCTTCAAATCACCATGGTAATTCTCTGCTCCTCCTTTGTAATGGGATTTAGTTCCTCCATGGTGAATAATATTTTAAACCAATTCTTAATGCTTGGAGAATTTAGGGTTGCAGTGTCTGATTCAGTGTCCTTGAAGATTAATCCCTCATTATTTGTTGATAATTAGAGTTCAGTTTCCTCCTTTAACTACTGTCTGTGAGTTACCATGGTCTCTATTCCTATAAATTGTTTACTTGGATATCAAATGGTCTCTTTGAAAGCTCTTTTGTGCTAAAAAACACAATCAAACTCTCTTTGGATCAAATTGTAACCAATTGAATTCATTTGGGTCATTTTTTATGCAGGGTTTAGGTGTTTAGAGATTTAATGGTAGGATATATCCAGACTCTGGCTCATACGTGCCTTGGATTTGATTTGGACCTTAGACTTTATACTTTTGCATTTTTGAGCCCATAAGATCTTGTATTTTGTCCTTTTCTACTTGTGTGGTGCCTATGTGGCATCAATTTGGACCTTTTATGACATTTTTCATAAATGCCTTTTGAGCACTAGTCATTGGTATTTAAAAAATGCCCTCTTTTATTTCACACTGTCAGATTAAAATCTAGGATTAGTGCAAGCCATTGATTATAATATGATCCCTTTCTTGTGATTGGATCCTTTCTATTCTAAACCTCATGGTTGTGACACTTGGCATATTTGTGTGCCTTCCAATGCTATGTATTCTACATCATTCATTTGTTGAATGAGCATTGTCCATGCAATGAGATTGTGGGCTTTTGAAAAGTTATGGGCTCCGTTGTGTTGTTGGATCATCTCTTAGTGATAAAACATGATCCATTAGATCATTTATTAGTTTCACTTAAAATATAATTCTACCATGCATCAAGCCCATGAGATTTCATGATTCTATTGAAAAACCCATGATATCTTCACATCATTGGATCATCTCCCCATGATGAAGCACAATCTGTTGATCTATAAAGATGCCCAAGCTTTAATTTAGCATGTTAATAAGGTGGAACTTAGGCTTAAATTCTTTAGACTAAGGTTTCTTTCATGTTTATTATACACAAAATAAAACTTAGGCCAAGAAATTTATACCTAATTTTTTTGAATTCATACAAAGGGGACCAAGGTTAAATACTTTAGGCTAAAGTTTGCATTGTGTTTAATAAACACAATGTATTCTTTGGGATAAAATATTTATGCCAAGTCTTATAAATTATGCTCAAAATAGATTCAAAATGATATAATTGTCTAACATTAGATAGGGTTTTAATATATTAACAAACACACAAAAACCTTTGGTTAGATGCATTTAGCCTAAGTCCTACATTTTCAAAGACCTTTTAAAATGAGACTTAGCATAAGTCTTTAGCCTAAGGTTCATGGTATTCAAAAAACATACTATGAAGACCTTAGGATATAGACTTAGACTAAATTCATTTTACATATACTTAGACTATAAGACCATTTTCGTCTTTATAGATTGAATATTTCTAATGTTTGAGCATCCTCCGAGCTCTTCCCTTAGTTTGTAAAGCAATTTATGGGCCTTTCAACAAGATTTTGGAGTGTATTTTAACCATGAGCAAAATAATTCATTATATTATATTTGATGGTCTTGAAGACATCAAATACATCCTTGCAAACATCGAATAACCATCACATGAATGTCATTTTCAAGCTAGTGAAGCTTTTAATTTGATGGGCTTAAAATTGACAGTCATTTAAATGTCAAATACATCTTGATGAATGTTATATGATGGTCATATGAATTATAATTTTAATCTCATCAAATTCTTTTGACCCAATACTAGACTACCATTTGACACCTCTATGGGGCTTCCCAAGATCTTGAACTTGGTTTGCTCTGTCAGATTAAAATCCATGATGAAGTGAGAGTTGTATGATCATATCCAAGAGCTAATTCATGATTGGTTATTTCTATCAAGTGGGTCCCTTTATTTTTAATCCTCAAATATGAGGGTGCTACATGTCAATCATGACCTTTCAATTGTGTTTTACTCCATCCGATTGGGTCTTTGAGATGAAGCAAGAACTATTGATTATGATTTGAGGGCTTGAATGCGATTGGTCTAAGGGGCTATGTGCGTGATTTTTTTGGGATTTATTCATATTGTCTGATCAAAAGGATATGAAGAAGCACGAACCATTAGATCATCCAAGATGCATGTTGTTTAAGTCTAAGCTTGGGATTTCCTCATTCCATTGGATTAAATACTATGATAAAGCGAGGATCATTAGATCCTACAAGATGCAAGGAAGTTAAGTTAGGATTCATGGTGATATAAAAGGCTTAGGCTAGGGTGTTAAGGCTAAGGTCTCATTTGTATTAATAAATATGTCAGGGCCTTAAAATTAAAACCTTATGCTAAGGTATAAACCAAAAGGGTTATTCTAACATAAAATTAAACTCAGGCAGCTAGAGTTTAAGATAAGTTGTTAAAATTAAGTTTTTATCATAATTAATAAATACAATGGGTCCTTAGGGTTAAAAAATTAGGCTAATCAAGGAAATATCAAAGGGACCCTTCAAAATGAATATAAGTTAGGCACACAAGGAAATTTTAAAGTGGAAAATAATAAAGGAAGCCAAGATTTTTAGGTTAAGTTTTAGTCATGTTAAAAAACATGACTAAGCTTGAAACATGAGTTTTATACTTAGGTCAAACAATGGGAAAAGGTTCCTGCCAATTTAGTTTTTGCCAATTTTTAAATTTAAACTAAGGGTTTTGCCAAGGTTTTGGAACATGAATTTTTTAGGGACAAGCACCATGGAACCTGAAACTAAAAGCCATAGAGACCATTTATTAGTATTGTTAGCCAATGTTAAAGCAAAACATAATGAGTAATCTTGATTTTGATAAAGTGGATGATCTTCAAATTCTACAAATTATCTTATCATACCATGATTTTATGTTCAATATTTAGGGTTTCTCAAGGGTCCCAATTTTCAAAAATGGGGGTTTTTTGGCTCCAAAAAATGGTGACTCATGAGGGAAACATAGAAATATGTTAGAACCTAGAGACTCTAATTTAGAAAAATAATTAGGTTATCTACTCTACTTGATCAATATCATCATCAAGATCATATTATGGTTGAAACGAACCTTGCTCTTACAAACTTAGGGTTAAACATCAAGACATAGCAATATTATGTGTGTGTTTTGATTCCACTTACTATTTTCCATGGGGTTCAATAAACAACTTCTAGGTTTCACGTCTTTAATCACTAAAACTTGACTTGTAGCATGTTTAGGTATCCTTTAGGCACCATAATTCTAGCTTAGGGAAGGCTTAGGCATTGCTCTACTACCAGCTAGGCATCCATAACCTTGACAAATATTTTTTTGGTTCCACTCAAGGCCTTTCTCCACTACCATTTAGGTGTCCATAGCCCTAATGGAGATTACCAAAATCACTTATGCTTGAAAGCTTTTCATTTTTCATTGCATCCTTATTTTTTGTATTTTCTTAGATCTTTATGCTTTTGGCAAGGTTGGGAACCTGGGTAGCCAAGTTTTAGGATTTGGTCAAATGTTTGATCTTTAAAAAAATCACCTATGGTTGCAACCGTTATCCTAGGCAAGGATGTTGATTAAGTGTTAGTATGTGTATACCATGATAATTTGAGCTCTCACCCTACAAGTGTAAGTCTTCTTAAAACTAGTTTGAGGTCAAGATAATGCTTAAGTTATTATGGAATGATTGGCTTCTTCTATGTCTTTACCAGTTTCTCCATGTTACAATATTATGCTTTACATTTCGGGATAATGGTCATCATATACATGGGGTTCACACCTACATTTTTGAATTTTAAGGTTATTTTCAAGAAAACTTCATAACTCTGAGATCAAGATTGTCTAAGAGGACTTATTAGAACTAAGAAACAAAGTAATAAGAAAGAAACACACAACAAAAAGTAGAAAAGTGAGAAAACAAAGAAAGAAAATAAATATATACATGCTTATATACAAAGAAGGGACAAGAAGGAAAGAACTTGAAATAACTAACTGGCTTACCTACATTAAATCTAACCATCTTATAGTTTAATCCATGAAGACCCCAGGAGGAGGAGCAGAGAATTAGTGCTTGAAGTGTTATCCATTAGTGGGAAGTGTGAACTCTGTTCCTTGTAGATCTTTGAGATTTAAGGTGTTATTTCTCAATTTTTATGCAATATGGTATGGGCCAATTCATAAAGGTGTAAACTTTCCATGCTTACCCTTAGGCTCAGATGCTTTGTCCTAAAGGTAAACTAGGTCTTCTTGTCTGAACACCTTGATCTTTGATATTTTTTCAAACCATCTTTTGACTATGGTCTGATGTCTACTAAAATCATAAAAGGCCTTCTCACTTGCATCTTCCATCTAAATTATGTCAAACAATCTAGAGTTGACAAGTTCTTGGCTTTCTTCCATGTATTCTTGCATAAATATGTATGTGGGTAGCTTAAAAGTGATAGGAAAGATAGGTTCTTGTCCATACACTAATAAAAATGGTGAGGCTCTTAAATCTTGCTTGATTCTTATCCTATCAGCCCAAAGTGCAAATTTAAGGAGTTTGTGCCAAGTCTTAGGCTTATCTTCAACAGATTTCTTGATTGCTTTCATTAAGTTCTTATTTGTAGATATTTAGAATCCATTTCCTTGGGGATAATGGTTGGATGCAAACTAAGCATAATTCCATTATCATAAGGTCATTTAGTCATCTCTATAGATATGAAGGTAGATGCACTGTCACACACTAGACAAACTAGAGTTCCAAACTTAGTATAGATGTTTTCCTCTAAGAAGTTGATCACTTCTTCAGTCCTACATTGTTTGATGGTTATAGCTTAAATCCACCTTGTACAATAGTCTTTGGTAGTTAGGACATATTTGTGACCTTTAGATGAATTAGGGTTGATCATTCCAATAAAGTCCAATCCTCATTGATCAAAAGGTTTATCAACCATGGCTGGTTGCAAAGGCATTATTGCCTTTGGTTATTTAGTGCTAAAGACTTTACATGAGTGGAATTCCCTCACATACTTATGATCATCCTTAAAAATAGTTGGCCAATAATATCTAGCTTTAATAATTTTATGGGTTGTGGTTCTTCTAGATGGATGCTCACTGCCCAGCTTTTCATGGAAAGTGTTCATGATTTGGGCAGCTTCTTCTTGTGAGACACATCTTAAGTAAACCCCTTAAAAATTTCTTTTATATAAGACCCCATCCTTGATCAAGTAATGGATAGCTTTCAATTTTATGGCCCTCTTTTACTCCTTGGATACTCATGCAAGACAAGTACCATTAATTAGCAAATGTATGATTGAATCATACCACTCACTAGCTTGAAAGTTCTATTGGTCTACTTGCATAATAATTAGCCTAGGGTTAATATTATCAATCATCTAGATCAAACCTTAGCACCTTACCAATTTTTTTTATTTTCATTTCCAAGTCATACTCCTACAAAACTAACATTCACTTACCTCTACAGTCTTCCAGCTCATTCTGGATTAACATAAGCTTGGTGGTAGGGTCAGATAAGATAATATGTACCTTATTTTTAAAGATGTAATACCTAAATTTTTTAACTACCTTAACTAATCATATGCCTACTTATCAATCAAGGAATAATTTATCTCAACATTCTTAAAATTAGTGCTCATAAAATCTATTGGGTGATCACATCCATCAATCTTCTGAGTTAATACTATAGCCATAGTGTGGTCAGATGCAAAGGAGTAGAGGTATAAGTCTCTTAAAAAATCAGGACTTATAAGGACTAGAGCTTAGATAATGGCCTCCTTAATATCATTGAATGCCTTTTTTTATTCTTCATTCCATGTGACTTTGGTATCCTTCTTCAATATATCATTCAGTGGCTTGACAACCTTTACAAAACCAAAAATGAACTTTCTTACAAAGTTTATCTTACCAAATAATGATTTTAGTTCTTTCCTACTATTTGGAGGCTCTATTCTAGATATGGCCTGCACTCTTTCAGGTTATAACATGAACCAATAATTTTCCTTTTGTGACATGAAAGATACTCTTCTTAGGGTTTAAAGAGATTCCATACCTTTTACATCTCTCAAAAACTTGTTGTAAGTGCATGAAGTGATATTCCCTATTTTTAGAAAAAAAAAATGTTAGATCATCCATATATATGATAATACACTTACCAATCAGGCCTTGGAAGGCATGGTCCATATCTCTTTGAAAAGTATCACCTACATTGATTAGCCCAAAAGGCACTCTCTTGTAAGTAAAGGTTCCCCACTTTGTTGTGAAGGTTGTTTTTATTCTATCTTCTCTATCAACCAACACCTAGTTGTAACCTGAAAATCCATCAAGAAAAGACATCATAGTTGAACCTAAAATAACTTGAATCACTTGGTCTAGAGAGGGAAGGGGATAGTTGTCCCTTTATAATGCCTTGTTCAAGTTTCTAAACTCAATACAAAGTCTAATCTCACCATTTTTATTCCTAATTGGCACCAAGTTATCCACCCAGGTAGAGTGTCTGATGAGGAAGACTATCCTAGCATCTAGTAATCTTTTAACCTCCTTAAATAGCATTAGCTCTAGGATAGGGTTTACTAGTCTTTGTTTTTGCCTGAATGGTTTGCATCTTTCTTTAAGGGGTATAGTATGGGTAATGACTCTTGGATCAAATATATTTAATTCATCATAGGACCATGCTATGACATCCTTGTTTGGGTAAGGAGCTCTTTGGTTTTCTTGTTTTCAATGTTTATGCAGGATTTCCCAACATTTACTAGTTGGGGTTGATCTTGGAGGCCAAGATCAACAGCATTATAATCTTTCCCACTTACATTGGGAGCCTTAGAAACTTCAACCAGTTATCCTGATCAAACAATCTCTTTGAAGCAATCATGCCCTTGGGGATTTTGTTGTCATTCTACTAAATAACTTTACCATCAAACTTGTCCTCATTAGATGCATTTTCATTAGTCTCATCAATGACATGATCATCAAATGCCCCAAAATTGGTCATGAAATCTAATATTTATTGATCATCAATGAAAACTTGAAAATGGTTAACATTATCAGGCATCAAAGGATAAGGGATTAGCTCAATGCTAAAATTTGGGGAATCATGGTTCGGCATGAGGTTGGTTATAGTAGATGCCAACTCATCAGTAGTTTGGTTTTTTTTCTCTTGAAATGGAGGTAATGCTAAAAGCATCAAAGAATTCAATTAGATCCCAAACCCTGAACTTATATCTCTTAAGATATGAGATCTTGCATTGGTATTTACTTCTCACTTGATTAACCACTAGCTATAAATCCCCATAAACTAGTAGTTCCTTGGCCTTATTCTTTATATCAAATTTCAAACCAAAGATAAGGGCTTCATATTTAGCAATATTGTTAGTGCAAGTGAATTGAAGCCTATAGGTTTCAAGCCAAGTTATTTACATATATCTAAAGGCATGATCAACCTTGGGTGGTTTGTTGGACTTTAATGACTCCAATATAAGGTCCCTTTGCTTTGTAATCTTTTTTATTTCATGAAAAGTAATATTATCATTTATCCTTTTCATATCTTCAACAATGTTATATCTATTTTTATTAAAATAATTAGGAATATCAATACTGGGTTTAGAAGTACTCCCTTTGAGGGGCTCAGGATTGTTACTTGAATAAGTGTATATATGAGTTTCAAAGTTATTTAGAGTCATTGATGTAATTAAGTTATACCTATGTTATTTATTTCTCAAGGGATAGGTCTTCAATAATTATTTAAAGGTTTAGATCTCTTCAATAATTTCATCAGGCTCATTTTCCTCTTGAAAGGGGAAATTGAAAGTCTCCACCATGAAGGCTTGATCAGATGGTTTGGATCCATAGGTATTTGCACCATTATCCTTGTTAGGTACTACTTCAAATGTATCTAATTCTTCCTATAATGCCTCAAAATCTTTACAAAACTCAATGTAGTCAATTTCCCCATGATTAGTTGTATAATGCACTCTATAGTAATCAGGTACTACAATATTAGTGAGGTTAATGTCCATGGTATTATTTTTAGTAGATGGATCATTATTACTATTATTATGAAATATATCATTTTAAAATTTATTATTTGGCCTAGTATACCTTTGAAATGAGAAGTTCCTACATGTGCTTTCAATAGTACTTCCAACTTATTTTTACAATTGAAGAAAATTAGTGCTTAACTTTTGGATAATTTTTAAGATAGACTAATGCTCATTTTTAGGAGTTTCAAAATTATGTAATTGGTTATTATTATCACCATTAGTTGTTACTAAATCTCTTTTATCACCTACATTGAAGCTACTAGTGGAAGGATAGCTCAAGAATCCTAGGTTTTGATTGGGAGCATCATGACTTAATGGTAACTGAGTGAGGTTTGGGAGTTGATTAATGACTAAGATATTCTAGTTATTGTTGGGGAATAATTTAATCATAATCATGTGACGTTTGATGTTTATCATAGAGTATGCCATTTGCCCTTAGGATTGCATCTGATCATTGATGGTTATTGCCTCAGAATAGACTCTAGCTAATGAAGTTATAACTGGCATGAATCTCTTCAAGAATATAGAGGTCATGGGATCTACTACATCTTTGTAGATTTCTAAAGCTAAGAAATCATCAGGATTATAGTTTTCTATGGTATTGATATACATTTTTTTATATCTAGCATTAAAGGACCTAATAGGCTCACTTGCATCTCTTCTAATGGTGGTGAATTGATGGTAGATAACACAAGGAGTAACAATCTTACCAAATTAATCAATAAAGACATCAATGAAACCATCCCAACTAGTGATTTAATTATCAAGAAAGTTCAAAAATCATTCATAAGCAACATATTTAAAGGTAAAGGGAAATAACCTACAAGCTACATCTTCATGCACAACATTTAGTAACCTTAAGGTTGCTTAAAGAGATTTTATGTGTTCTTTAGTAGTTACTATACCCATTGGTCTAAATGTAGGCAAATATTTCTCAGGGTTGCATGGGAGATCATGCATCACACATGGTACATTAATTTAAGACTCTCCCAACCAAGCCATAACTAGATGAAGGTTGAAGGAAAAGGTACCTTGAAGAGGTGATGTTGGAAGATATTTGTATCTCCTGTGTCTACGTTTGTCACGTCTAGATTTTGTGGACCTCAAGCCCAAGTAAAGGTTTCTTATTTTTTGAGTGTGATCTTATTCTAATCTTGGGAAATTATATATTGAAATGTGAATATCCTACCTAAAATATGATGTATCTAGTTAACTTTTATAAAGGACAAGAGTCAAACATGCACATTGAGATTATTTTGCAAAGGTTGTATGAAAAACAACAAAAGAGTTTGATCTTTAACTGAATTAACTCAAAGATACATTAAATTACATGAATATGATCTATTTTTATAAGTCTAAGTCTAAAGGAACTTAGATTTATGAAATATATGCCAAACTTTGATCAAAATAAGCTGTCCTAACCTCAGATACTATGGATATTCAAAGATTAAGCTAAATTTATCAAAAACAAGCATCAAATCTAAAATAACTACAATATTTGTCTAAGGAAGCACAAATATGTGTTACAAATAGTAAATATAAATAATCTTTACACTTTTAAGCAAGGAATTACTAAAAGGCATAAAGGTGGCATCAATCTTTAGGTAAAATTCACCAAAACTAACTAAGATTTAAAGAAATCACCAAAAGGTCCCTCCTTCTAGCACCAGCGAAGAATGCCTTGTTGATGCCTCTAAGTGTACCACAGGGTTCCTTAGTGTTCAAAGAACACTTCTCATTTTAAAATTCTAGGAAATCAGAGCATGAGTAGTAGGTTGTGGCAACTTGATGTTACCCGTGGTAAAATAGTGATAGATATATGTTTTGGTGTCCCATAAAGTATTAATGAGTGATGATTGGGAGCCATCATGGTTTTTATTTAGTGAATTACAAAGGATACATGCTAATATTTAGTGAATTATGATCCAGGTTTAAGATATAGATTAATCTAAATGAATATTTACAATGAAGTTTAAACTAAAGTGGTTTGGTGTAAAAAAAGGAACAAAGAGAAGGGTAAGACAGAAAAGAGAATGGTGATTACCAATCTTAATTTCAAATATCATGACAAATTATCAATTGTAAATGAGTATACATTCAACCAAATATATAATGTAGCATAGCCTAAACTCAAATTTCACTATATACCAAGCAAACTTCAAAGGATACAATAAAGAATCACAAGTAAGAACCATGTTTAATTTTAAAGATTTGTTACTATAATCAAATAACACTTACACATTTGAATACAGAGTAAAATGAAATGAATCAAAACCTAAGATCATTTAACTAATTTAGCATATGCATAAATTAGAAACCTTGTGATTAGAAAATGCAACCCAAAATTCAAAAAAACTATTCAAATTCAAGACATCAAACTAGCAATTGAGAGAAAAGATGTATTAGTAATTGGCTTATCAAAATGTGGACAAAATTTGCAGAACTCCTTGATTATATTAATTGCTTCAAGTATACAAAAATTTTCTCAAAAATTCTCTCCCTTCTAAAAATTGGTGATACATGTCTTTTATAGAAAGATAAGGCAATGCATCAATCAATTACAACATACAAGTGTACAAAAGATAAGGATAGTTGTCCTTAAAATTTCTAAATATAATTGCTCTTCAAAATTACACTGAACTAGGAGTAATATGCTAATAGACTAGCATATGCCTTATAAAAGAATATTCTTAATCTAGATATTATAATGTTTATACAAAAATAATATTAGCTATTGGGTGGGCCTATTGCTAAAGGGTCCCCTTGTTGACTCTATAGTAATTCCATGGATTTTTGATGACATTCTTTGATAAGATAAAGGTTCATGGCTATTTTCATGAGGCATATTTCTTCTTGATTAGCTAGGTCATCCAAATCCCTGTCATCTCTAGACATAGCCTCCTTTATGCTTCTGGACTCTACAATCTCTTCCTCAGCATTAAAGATCATATCAATATTCTTCTATTGTACCTACTATATTGGCCTTGACATTTGCTTTTAATTGACTATATGAGCAAGGTGACCCTATGCTTGAATTCAACTTCATCAATACCTCCAAGGGCATCAATATTAGTAGGATTAACAAGCATGGAACCCAATAACTACTCAATCCTAGTGATCAATTCTTTGTTATCCATTAGGAGCCTATCCAAATTTATTATCCACACACTTAGGCCTTGGATTTTTTTGACTACTATCCCTATTATCACATTTATATGGGCCAAGTTGATAGATTTGAACTTAGGGATTTTATTCCCAATCCATATGTTGATGAGATCCCTTAACTTGATCTCTGCCTCTTACCACTATGTAATCATGCCCTTGTCTAATGGGTTTTATTGGCTTAGTGCATCTTGCCTTAACTTCATGGATTTTAGAGATACAAACATATCAAATAATGAGGCTTCAAACATATCCAAGATGGTATTAGGTACAAACAAAATTCCCTGTCTCAAGATTCTCTTTTTCTAAATTATGGATCAACTGTTTCATTCCCCTGATTCTAGCTTTAGCCTAAGTTGATTTGGCACCAAGTAAACTTTCAACATCCTATTCATGAATAGGATGCCCTCCTAACTATTTTCCTTCAATAGGGGTTAGGCCAATAAAAGGTTCTACCTTCTGAAAGGTGAACTCTTCAGTTCCCACCATAGCTTTCCTAGTGGTAACCCTTTCCAATCTAGCTATTTTTGGATTAAATTGGATGGTAGTGACTAGTTTTATGAACTTGAGAGGTTATACGACCTCAATTCTTTAGCTACTTGATGTTCTTAGAGCATCCATCTTCTTTACCTCTAGTCCTGGGTGACCACAATTCTCCTTTCTTCCTGTTCCTTTACCATATCCCTAATCCATGGCTTCATGTCATCATGCACTTCAACATTGGTAACCTTTGTTATGGACCATGAATGGGAAAGAGAAGGAACCTTTTGTAATTTTATAGAAATGAACCAGTCAAGAATGATTGGTCCATGAATGGGGAATTCATCATTAAATAGGTTGATCTCACTAGTTGGGTGTGTGAGAGTCAACCTTGGTCTTTTGGACCCAACAGGGACTAGTGCCATCTCTACTTTCCTCTTTTATTTAGGATCTATTAGGACTATGTCAAGGGAAAGCTATTTTCTTGTATCCTCCCTAAGCTCTCCTACTTGGACTTGGGTCTCTTCAAACTATTCCTCTTCCTTGTTAGTGTCACATGCCTTTGCAAGTTCCTTGAGAATACCCTCAAGTGTCTCATCTAGATCTAAGGCAATCATATCTATATATTCAACTGGGTAAGGTAGCTTTTGGGGTAGTGTTGAAGATGAGGGGCCCTCTCCACATCTCTCCTCTAGTTTCCTCTCTCTTAATTTTTCCTTACCCCAACTTTGTTCATCTTGCCTTTGCACAATCTACCCATGAAGTTGTGGTTGTTCTTCTTGGGGTTGTTTCTAGGCTATCCCAGATGGTCCAGATAGTAGGTGATATTGGAGAGGGTGAAATTTCCATTCCTCTTCAGATGGCTTATCATCCTTGGTTAGCCTATGTTCAAGTTTGATGTTGTGCCTTTGGATCTTGGCCAACACCTCTTCATAATTCTTGGCCTTAATATAAATGGTGTCATGAACACTGAGTTGATACATGTACTTGGGTTTGGGTAGCTTCTTCTCCTTTAAATTATTGCTTACTATATTCTTAGGATCCCACATTTTATGTTCATCTAACTTAAACACAAATGTATCCCTGTGATTAGCCATAATATCAACATATTTCCAATTTTGAAGTATAGTTTCAAATTTCATCAATGCCATGGATGAGTTGGGAGTAATTTCTTACTCAGCTAGCTTGCTAGGAACATACACTTGAATATGTAAGGCTAGGACATGATCCCATCAATCATGATGACTGTGAAAGTTAGGGTCATACCAGATCTCACCCATAATTTCCACATATTTCTTGATCAGTGTATGGACTCTAGGCATGGGAACACTTATAATAGCCTCCATTATGGTTAGGTAGACACAGTCACAAATAAATTGCATATGTTTCCTTTACTTAAAGATGTGAAATTTGGAGTAATGGTGGGAAATGGTAGTTTTTCCCTCATGAGACCAATTCTTAATCCCTGGTAAGTTGATAGAGGTAAGTAAGACATCCAATATGTATAACATCATATAAAATTGTTTAGATGTCTTTCTTTTTACGGTAGTGAACTACTTAGTGAGGAATACACTAATCAAATCTCTAATTAGAGGGGTGAGATTTTCTTCCACCATGAAATGCATATAGGGGACCCAAATTTTGTTCACATAAGTGGTTAAAGGGGATCCAAAGGGTCAGTTCAATAGGGTCATTATTACTCTGATGCCCTCCCTAACTTGGACTATTAGGATCTTACCCTCAAAGTCCCTAAAGATATGGGGTCCTTGGTGTAACCAAGGTCTAAGGATGGTGTCCAAGTCATGTGTGTTAGTCCATTCTTTGACTTTAGACAAGTCTATGTGGGGGATTGGGAGCTTATAGCATTTCTCAAAAGCTATAGAGAAATATAATCTACCTTCTTAGAATTCCCTTCCTGAATGATCCATTCATTATTGATCTTAAAATCAATAAAGATAGGAGTAAGGACATCTATGCAATGTAGTACCTTAGGTTTTGTTAGGCATAGTAAAGTCTTGTCATTTGAATAGCAACCAAGTCATAATGCCTTTGGCTTACTATGGCAATTCTCTGCTCCTTTATAATGGGCTTTAGCTCCTCCATGATGAAGAATAGTTTAAAACAATTCCTAATGCCTAGGGAATCCAAGGATAAAACATATAATTTGGTATCTTTGAAGATTTGCCCCTCATTATATGTTGACAAGTAGAGTTTAGTTTCCTCCTTCAACTATTGTCTATGAGTTGCCATGGTCTCTATTCCTATAAATTATTTATTTGGATGGAAAATGGTCTTTGTGAAAGTTGTTTTGTGCTCAAAAACATAATCAAGTTCTCTTTAGATCAAATTTTAACCAATTAAGTTCATTTGGGTCACTTTTTATGCAGGGTTTGGGGTTTTAGATCTTTAATGATATGATATATCTAGACTCTGGCTTATACATGCCTTAAATTTGATTTGTACCTTTGCCTTTATACCTTTGCATTTTGTATCCCATAAGATCTTGTATTTTATCCTTTTCTGCTTGTGTGGCACCTATGTGGCATCAGTCTAGACCTTTCATGGCATTTTTCATAAATTATTTTTGAACACTAGCCATTGGTATTTAAAAAATGCCCTCTTTTATTTCACACCATCAGATTAAAATCTAATATTAGCGTGAGCCATTAATTATAATTCAGGACCTTGCATGTGATTGGCTCGTTTCTATTCTAAACCTCATGGTTATGACACTTGGCATATTTGCATGTCTTTTCATGCTATGTATCCTACGTCAGTCATTTATTGAATGAGCATTAACCATGTGGCAAGATTGTAGGATTTTGAAAACTCATGGGCTCCTTCATGCCATTAGATCATCCCTCAATGATAATGTATGAGCCGTTGATCATTAAAGATGCCCAAGCTTTAAGTTAGCATGTTACTAAGGTTGGGCTTAGGCTTAAATTCCTTAGGCTAAGGTTTATTTCATGTTTATTATACAAAATAAAACTTAAGCCAAGAAATTTATACCAAATTTTTCCAAATTCATATAAAGGGGATCAAGGTTAAATACTTCAGGCCAAAGTTTGCATTGTGTCTAATAAACATAATTTATTCTTTGGGATAAAATATTTATGCCAAGTCTTATAAATTATGCTCAAAATTATATAATGGTCTAACATTAGATAGGGTTTTAATGTATTAACAAACACATGAAAACCTTTGGTTAGATGCATTTAGCCTAAGTCTTACATTTTTGAAGACCTTTTAAAATGATACTTAACATAAGTCTTTAGCCTAAGGTTCATGGTATTCAAACAACATGCAATGAGGACCTTAGGATATGGACTTAGACTAAATTCATTTTGCATATACTTAGATCATAAGACCATTTCAGTCTTTGTAGATTGAAGATTTCCAATGTTTGAGCATCCTTCAAGCTCTTCTCTTAGCTTATAAAGTAATTTTTGGGCTTTTCAACAAGATTTTGGAGTGTATTTTAACCATGAGTAAAATAATTCATTAGCTTAAATTTGACAGTCTCATAGACATCAAATACATCCTCATGGGCATCGAATGATAGTTGCACGAATGTCATTTTTAAGCTATTAAATATTTTAATTTGATGGGCTTAAATTTGATGGTCGCATATATGTCAAATACATCCTCACAAACATTAAATGATGATCACATGAACGATAATTTTAAGCTCATCAAATTCTTGTGACCCAATGCGAGAATGCCACTTGGCACCTCCATGGGGATTTCTAAGATCTTGGACTTGTTTTTCTCCATCATATTAAAATACATGATGAAGAAAGAGTTGTAAGATGATGATCCAAGAGCTTGCTCATGATTGGTTGTTTTTGTTAGGTGGGTCCCTTTGTTTTTAATCCTCGAATGTGAGGGTATCACATGTCGATCATTCGAGCCTTATGTAGTCCTTTGACCTTTAAATTGTGCTTCACTCTATTTGATCGAGTCTTCATGATGAAGCAAGAACTGTTGATCATGATTTGAGGGCTTGAATGTGATTGATCTAAGGGGATATGTACAGGATTCTGTTGAGCTTTCCTCACATCATCTGATTGGAAGGTTGTAAGGAAACACAAACTTTTAGATCATCCAAGATGCATATTGTTTAAATCAAAGCTCAAGCTTTCCTCACTTCATTGGATCAAATACCATGATAAAGTGAGGGTCATTGGATCCTACAAGATGCAAGGAATTTAAGTAAGGACCCATGGTGATATAAAAGGCTTAGGTTAAGGTTTTAAGGCTAAGGTCTCATTCGTATTAATAAATACGTCGGGCCTTAGGCTTAAAACCTTGAGCTAAGGTATAAACCAAAAGGGTTATGCTAACATAAAATTTGACTCAAGAAGTCAAAATTTAAGATAAGGTGTTAAAACTAAGGTCTCATTAGTATTAATAAATATAATGGGGCCTTAGGGCAAGCTAAGAAATATCAAAGGGACCCTTTAAAATTAATATAAGTTAAGCACACAATGAAATTTTAAAGGGGAAAATAATAAAGGGTACCAAGCTTTTTAGGTTAAGTTTTAGTCATGTTAAAAAACATGACTAAGCTTAAAACATGAGTTTTATACTTAGGTCCAAAAATGGGAAGAGGTTCTCACCAATTTAGTTCCCATCAATTTTTAAATTTGAATCAAGGGTTTTGTCAATGTTTTGGAACATGAATTTCTCAGGGACAAGCACCATGAAACTTGAAACTAAAAGCCATAGAGACCATTTATTAGTACTGTTAGCCAAGATTAAATCAAAACATAATGAGTAATCTTATTTTTGATAAAGTGGATGATCTTCAAATTCTACAAATGATCTTATCATGCCATGTTTGTATGCTCAATCTTTAGGGTTTCTCAAGGGTCCCAATTTTTAAAAATGGAGGTATGTTGGCTCCAATAACTCGCTCATCTACATTATCATCACTTATATTCCTATTATTCAATACTAATTCTACTTAATCTAATTTATTTTGTTAATTTATCCACTTCCTAATTATTTGTCTAATATCCCCTTCTTAATATTTCATCATTCTATTAACCTTATTCATTCCCATTCCATCATTAATTTATCCTAAATCTATATTATCCCATCCTAATCCTACTTACCTATTATTTGGGAATTTTAAATTCTCAATGACCCACCTATTAGCCTATTCCTAGGCTCTCCTACACTCCTAATCCATAATCACCCACATAATCCCTATCTAATCCCCTATCCTAATCCTAATTAATCCCTAAGGGGGTTCTAGAATTAGAGGATTCTAGAATCCTCTCTATTCTAACCCCTCCTCTCTAGAAGCCTCTAGATATAGAGGCTTCCAAGGAATTTTAAATTCCTTAGATAATCCTCATCCATTGATCTCCTTCATCCAAGTTTGAATCTCCACCATTTATCTTTCCCTCCTATTTTTATTTAAACCACTCGCCTCCGCAATTGGAGCCAACTAGAATTTCCATGTTATCTCCATGCCAAATCAATCCATCATCAAGCATCCCTAATTAAGCAATCACTATGTCAAAAATTTTAGTCCAAGGTATATCAATCCAATATCAATCTACTCTTATTTTCTTTCATCCGTCTGATCATGATGTAGAGCACTTAGCTTTAGGATCATAATTTTATGTTGAATTGTGCATTAATCCATGGCATTAGGCTTTAATAACTCTAGACTTTATTGAGTGGTTTGAAGTTTGAATGATTCAATTATGTAGTTTAATATAATAACTCAAATTTTAAACCACATTTTAGAAACCATGGTGGGACATTTACTCCCAATGAATCATTTTTGCTTGTTAGTGGTGTGTTGCTAGCTTGCCAGTGTGATCAATTAAGAAAAAAATTGGAGTTTTAAATTTTTTTCATGTATAGGTGGAATCTATAGTATTATATTAGTATTCATGACTTTGTCATGTGTATTTGTGACCTTGTACCCATGAATTGTGATTTTGTCTTAACCATGTTACCTAATTTCTAACCATTTGGCTAACCATGACAAGTTTTGATCCTTCAATAAAACCACAACTTGTGACTTGCGACCTTATCCAGATAGTTGGAATTTTGATTATAAATTCATGATTTTATCTTAGTGATAATGTTCTATTTTATAGGATCATCATAATAATATGACTTTAAAAATCATGGTTTTGCCTTGCAAATAGTGGTTTTGCCTTGTTGAGTTAAGATTTTGTAGATTTTAATAAAATTCCTAACAGTTGATTGCCCTCTAACCCACAAGCTTTTATCTTGATATCTTTTGTTTATAAGAGACCAATCATCATATAATCTGACCTATAATACATTTTTATCTATATATTTTTGGATTTTTTAAATCATATATATTTTTGCTAACCAAGTTTTTGAAGAGGGGCTTCTATCTGTGTGGTTAATTTATTTTACAAGGTCAATAGGAACAAGGAAGGCAAGGCAAATACACAACCCTTTTACCTTTTCCATCATCAACAAAATTGTAAATCATGAAATTTTAAGAGTCATGATTTTATCATGTGCATTAGCAATTTTGTCTCAAGATTAGTGATTTTGTCATCCTATAAAAATTTGCCAATTTAGACTTTTATTTAGTCTACCTTTAGATCTTATAGGATAAATTTGGGATAAATCATCTAATTAATACCTTCTCTATTCTTTAAATTAATTAGACTTTTGAATCATTTTGATAAAAAATTTGAGTATTCATCTTCAAATTTTGATAGATCATAATCGATTTTTAATCTATCATAGCCATTTGTGTATATACATCTTTGGCATCTAAACAATCTGTCATAATCTATATATACATTTGTTTGAGTAACACAATCAAAATCTTAAGGTTTTGTAGTTTATCATAAAACTGTAACTTTTGTTTTATAGGTAAAATTGATAGTGTTAGTTTCAATTGTGGTTTTGTCTAACTATCATGATTTTGTAGTCTAACCATCACGGTTAAACTAACTAATACAAGATATTAACTTGAAATCTATGATTTTGTCTTAGAGTTGTGGTTTTGTACTCTCTGGTTAAGATTTTACACTATGTACTTATGATTTTGCATTTATATTTATCCTTTTTTAGTACATTTTTAGAGTCATTTTTAGTGAATTTTGAGTCATTCTAGGCCTCCCAAAAGGCCCAAATTTCCTTTGGCATCGGAGGCTCTGCCCCTTGAACCCACCTTGTATCACAATAGGGAACGCACCTAGGGCACTACCCCTAGACCCCGTAAAGGGTATTTTCCCTTGACCTTGCTGGGGGATGCCACCCCCAGACCCCCACATCATGGCCCGCTCACCCCAAAGGAATTATAAATCCAAATCATGATTTTTTTAGGGGGGGTTTATTGAGGCCTAACACTTTTGTTTCTTGTGGGGGTAAATATAGTTAATATTTTGTCTAACTAACATCATCCTTTTGTAGGACATATTTTGATCTAACATTTTGTCTTGTAGGTAACCCCTCAAGATTATTAGTCAGACTACTAATCCTTATCCTTATTTTAGTACCAATTGAAAACTACTAATCATGTGCTTATAGGATGTCTATCAAAGACTCATTATGGCACTTTGAAAATCATTTTTGAATCATCTTGATCATTTTACCTTGTATATATTATTTTATCTCTTTGGCTTGTATATTCTTGCTTCTTTTAAATATAATCACACATCTTAATCTTAATCAATTAATTAATATTTTTGTCTGCTTGTTTGTATCTCTAGGGTTATGGTGGTGTATGCTCTCCTCCTTGCATCCTTACGATGATTCTTGGAGGATCAAAAAAACCCTATAAAACCTCCATCATTTTTCTTTTCTAGGGGCTCGCGATTGTGGATTTCACCACCACGCACTAGTCCAAACTCCATATTTTGATGGAGTCTAAAAATTAGGAGAGATGTCATTAGGTGCCTAAGTAAAATTCCCCGTAAAGGGTTCCATGTAGTGAGGAGCAGTTAAGCTCCAATACGTAGGATGATCAAATAACATCCTATACAAACTTGGGCCCCACTATATTTTCATGTATATAGGGGATGTACCTAGAAACCCTTGTGTATACGTAGATTAAAATCCTTCGATTGTAACAGGTGTACCACTATAGGATTTAGTACCATCTCCAAAGTAGTCATTGTGTGCAAGTGGGGTTGAGAGGGTTTAGTAAATTCTATAACAGGTCACCGACCTACAGCCTCACTCGTGAAGTCATTAGATGGTGTGGGCATTGAGTTACACACCCACCAGTTTACTAATCATAGGATTATGGCTTGTTTGATTTGGTGTGTGTTATGCTAAACTAGTGTTGTTTGTGAGCTGAGTCATCCTTCACCCAAAACGTATATACCTATCCAAGTCTTTGCACAACCCATCTTATATATTCTTGCCTCATCATTATACAATGTTGTACATCTTTATCATGTCATCCTTTAAGCATATCATCTTAGTCTTGTTTCATCCTCTTGTATACCCTTGACATCATCTCCATTTATATATATTGTATCTTTTATATCCTTATCTTAAAAATATCTTCCATTATCATCTTGACTTCATCCCATCCTAATCTAGTTATATCTACCCATTATTAATCATACCTTTATCACCTGCATACCCCAATCACACCTTACACCCTGACTTAAGTCCACAAGATCAACTACTTACCTTCACATAGTTAGAGCATCCTCCTCTTAGTCTAACCACCTATCATTGATCATCATCCCATCACCCACATAACCTAACATCACCTTGTAAATCCTTATCTCACCCTCTTGTACATATCCTTATTCTTTTGTATATCCTTCTACTCACATCCTATCCTATAATAATACATCATTAATCATAACCCCATTACATATATTTAATCTTATCCTAAGTCCATCACAAATTATTTATCTTGATCTTGTCTTCATCACCCATCTATTCTATCCTTGTTGGCTCCTTAGGTCACATATGGGTCCATACCATCCTCATCTCATCTTACCCCCTTCATGACTTCATTATCACCTATCATCATGTGTGTCCTTGTCCTATCATCCAATCACCTTTATCATATCATCCTATCCCATCCCATCTTAATAAAATCATTCTAAGGCTCTTGATTTGGTCCTATCATCCACATTATCCTATCATCCTATTATTTATCATCTAATTAGATATCATACCTAGTCAATATCCTGTTAGCATATTATCACTCTGTCAGTTTTAATCTAGTAAACCCATCATTAATCTAATAATCTCTAGTCAAATCATCTTTATTATTCATAACTAACAACTCATATAACCTCTTGCTAGTTTGAATCTAGGCACCTGTCAAATCCCCAATCCTTTTGCTAGCTTAACAACTAGACATTATTGATAGGTCATTAGCACCTATTGTACTATCAATCTAAAATTTGATCCTAGTCTTTAATTCATTTATCCATTATCACCTAATCATACTAACTTGGTTCTTTCTACCTATTTTATTTAAGAACCCCATCCAATATTTATCCTACTTTCATCATCCATCACTCGTCAACCATCGCCATGGAGATAGACCTCATGTTTATAGACCAATATATAGATGAGATCCTCTTGAAGTTTTTTATTATGGGTTTTCCGCTCCCAAAATGTGTTGATACCCTTCAAATCATTACACCTCCCATCCAAGCCCCTTCATGTGAGTCATGTACCAATCCTCTATCTACTAGTCATAAATCATCGTCTACCCATTTTGATCTAGCAAAGGGAATCCAATCTTGACCACATCAACTCCCTCCACCCCCTTTCATCAACCACCATCTAATCATAAGTTTAATGCTTTTAATTCCAAATCACTAAATGAAGTGGGTCTTTATACTCCCCTTCTTATCTCCTTGGAATCCTTTTCTAAACAACTAGTCATCACCAAAATGATGGTATATCCACCTATCCAACATCTTGATCCCACTAATCCTAATCCCTCTTGGTATAAAGATAATAAATATTATGTATATAACCAAACCTGGGGGCATACAATTAATCAATGTCATCCTTTCCAAAACTTTATCCAAGACCTCATCAACTATGGTGACATAATAATCGAGGATGAAACAAATGAGTATCCATCCCTGGGTGCACAAGAAGAGGAATGCCAAGAGTTCATTCCCAATCAAGCCTTTCCCTCTCCAATCCAAGGTCAAGACACCACTCCCATCTTCAAATCCTCCATCACAACTAAATTTATTCCCCGTGATCCTAGCCCTCCCATCTCTCATGATTCCTTCCAAGGCCCTTTCTTTGTTGTTAGGATAAAATAAAGCATGGATTTATCCCCAAATTACATACAAGAGAAACTATGAAATGAATAAATCAAACATAAATAAAATAATCATAAACATGCACAAAATAGGAGACGCCATGTTTAACATGGTTCACCCAAAATGGACTACATCCACCAAACTTGTCTAATATATTATTTCTAATAATAAAAGGGAGAAATAAATCCTACAACAAAACCTGTTACACCTCTTTCTACCTTCTTTGCCTCCTCTCTATGTACAATAATCTTCTCTCACCTCTCAGCCATATCTCAAATCAATTTTAGGGTGGGAAAACACCTAAACATAACCTCTACTATTAGATCTAGAAACCTATAATTAATGGCCTAGATTGACTATGAAATTACAATTTTACAAGGCAATTTTAATAAAAATTTCTCTTCAAGGGTGTTGCCCCCAAACCCCCACCAGAATGACCAACCCCTAAACCCCAAAATGGGGGTGAATCCCCCCTTGTAACCCCAATTTCCATCATGGATATAAATAATGGGATCTAAAACCTAGCTGAAAAGACAACAAAATTTTAACCTCTGATCCTACAAGATAATCAGGCTCCATAGCCAAAATTTGTCAAATTCATTGCTCCTCCATCCTCTTATCCTCAACCACCATATCAAAAAACCCTAATGATATGTCAATTATTGATAATTAATCCTCTATTAAAAAAATTACATCTCATATATCAGAGTCAGCATCAAAGCCAACACAAGTCTTATGTGCATCAAGATCATGTTTAACACTAGTATCCAAATCAGATTCCTCATCTAAAATATCATCCCTCATTGATGATAATAATGCCTATCATCAGATACCTCCAATATGGATGATGAATTCATAACATAATTCTTGTAAGCTTTATCTATTGAATATTGTCAGAATGCATCTAATCCTCCTTTGGATGAATCTACTATTAGTCATAGTGATCCTTTTGTTGATCTTGAGAAGCTCTTCTACGATGTCTAAATTGGGTCTCCTAAAAACCCCTATAAGGACCGTGTTGCCCGATCACCATTCATTGACCTATTCATACCATCTCCACCACCTTCATCCATCATATACCCCTTTCTTCCTATCAATGATCATTTACTCACCTCCTTCCATAGGGATGAACAGGGACACACATCATTAGACCCTTCTTTGATAAATATAACATGTGCCACAAATACAAAAGTCCAAAACCATATTCAAAAGGTCAATCATAATAAAATTATCTTTGATCCCATAAGTCAAAATCAAGAATATTCAAATCATCAACCTAACTCAAATGTGTATTCCCTTAGTGATGCCCAATATCAGGCACTAGAGGACTGTCAAAGTTAAAATCATCATCATGTTTCAATCTCCCTTGGTGAATCCTAAAGTCCAACACCAGGGGGCAGTCAAAGTCCAATCTAGTCTTAAAATCAAAATACTATCAAAGGTAGTATCCAAATGGTTGATAATCCTTCACATAATCAGATTAAAGAACCATAAATTCAAAGTGTCTTATATCTCTTAAAGTCTTTTGTCACATGGCACTAATAAAATGAGGAAAGTCCAACATTTATAATGATGTGTGTAACTGCTAGTCTTAATCCTCAATCACCCATCATACCATCCTATCTTGATCTTATCATCCATCAAAATCAAGCTCTAACTAAATCCATACCTCCCATCACCTTCCCGAACAACATTGTCTCTCCTAGGGGTGATGAAGACACCTCATCTAGATATCTGGAGGGGTCTCAATCAATAATCAATAAAGGTCACAAGGACCCCAATATACCTAGTAGCATGATCACAACATCACACATCCCCAGAACAGGGATTAGCTAAAGATCACAATAATGCTTGCATCTTGCATCTCTCCCTTTTCCAATAAATTGACATGCCCAATAAATTCAAAAAAAATCATTCATCTAATGGTGAAAACCAATCTTTTGGTGCCTTTGGAAAGTACCATGATGAAAAATGGTTTCTAAAAATTTGGTAAAATAATCAATTATCTATATTGTACCTCAACACTTGGGGGTACAATACATCCTTCTTGGCCATCAAAATCATCCCTCATCACATTTCTCGTCAACTGTGTTTATATACCTCATCCACATCATCCTTATCCATATTATCCCTTAGTCCATTGCTTTTACACATCATCTACCATTTATATCATATACCTTCGCATCTTGACCTTTCATAAAGGATTGGAAAGTGTCTTGATAAATTTACTTGAACCATCTTGTCATACAGGACACTCAAGCAACTATAGAACATCTGGTTCTTTCATGGTGTGGTCACTGGAAATCCCTAGTCCATTCCTCCTTGGTTCCCATCACCCTCATCATTTTGTCATCCCATCCATAGTTCTATTTATCTTTATCCTGGTTGTTAAGAATGGTATTCCCTTTGCTAGTAACCCTATTTGTATAGTGTACATACATATTCCAAAAATCCCTAAAATTTTGAAATATTCCAAAAATCATAAAAATCATAAAATTTGAAAAAACAAACAATAGTCCATGATGTATTGTATTATGCCTAACCCCTAGTCACATCCATCTACATCATTATACTTATCCCATATATCTTATTGTTCCCCATCCCAAACCACATCTAATATCCATCTCCTATTTTATCTTGAAACCAAAATCCTAGTGATCACCCGTCTATGTCTTCATCATCATCTTTTTTTACTAGGTCTTATTAACAAACATATCTTTTATCAAAAAATTTAATCTAGCACCTATCAATTCCCTATTAATGCCTTTTCATACCTAGCAGTCATCCAATACCTCTTTTGCTAGTATGTAAGGTACTTGATCCCATTACTTTATTTATCATTGCCTCTTCATACCTAGCACTCATAAAATCCCTCCTTTGCTAGTATGAAAGGCATTTGATCCCATCATTATCTCCTCTTCTTGTTAGATTGGAATCTTGAAAGGTCTTGTCTATTAGTAATCATTGGTCATCACTTTTCTAAATCACCTTCCTTGGCCACTTTTCAATTCACTTTCAAGACTAAATCAGTATTCAAATACCTTCTCCCATCCTCCATCCTTATATCCTCAACTAGGGGTAACATATTAGCCTAATCCTAATCATGATCACTCTATCCAAATCCAAGTCCATCCTAAGTCAAAAATCACATCATAATCATCCAACCCATCACCTAATC
The DNA here is from genome assembly GCA_037957365.1 of Torreya grandis. Lineage (NCBI taxonomy): Eukaryota > Viridiplantae > Streptophyta > Pinopsida > Cupressales > Taxaceae > Torreya > Torreya grandis. The sequence goes on along the minus strand of JARHVA010001981.1, from coordinate 424,598 downwards.
ACTCATCCCATCATTAGACAAGACATTGGGACACTACACGTAATACTCGTGGGTGTTACTTATTTTTCTTACTTGTATATCTTTTATCATGTATATATCTTTTTTGTCTTATGTTTTGTTTACATCATCTCTTTTTGGCTATTAGGTAATGAATGGGGATGTTATAAGTTCACCCAAAGCTATAATAATGCTTATAAGTTCCTCAAGGATGCAAAGTTCACTATTTACCCACACACTTTGGCATCATGTCCTCTTAGTCATGCTTATATCATGAAGCATACTACCAAGTGCCATATTTATTATATTTCTTAGACTATGATGACCTTTATTACATTTGTGATGGCTTGATCACCTACAGCTCATAATCTATCTAATTCATCTAATCATCCTTAATCTCATCACAAATATAATCTTCATACCCCAATAGGCTAACATTCGATCACTAATCCTCATAATCATCATTATCATATCCTCTATCACTTATCATTTATCCCCAAGTCATAACTACATCATCCTGAGGTCTTTTCAAACTATGTAGGTAGCACTTGGCCACTTTTCAGTGCCCAAGGTTAGCTTGACCGCTATCTCCTCTATCACTCCCTTGCATGTGTCTTTGCTAGGGGAATCATTATTAATCACATTAGGGCTCATTTATTTGATGAAATTTAGTCCAATTCTTTTTCCCTAATTATTGGTCACTCGATCATATTAATTATTCTCTATCATCACCTACATCATATTGATCGATTTAGCTTTGAGCTACACCCATCATCAATATTATCAAATCATCATCTTATCTTGGCCTATAACTCTCCCTTACATGCATCCTTATTTAGGATATGTCTAAAGCTTACAGCCTTTTAATCCTATCATCATCATGTTATGGTTGATTCCCCCTTGGGATGTGTCGATAACCATGACACCCATCATCTTTAATCCATGTACATGTGTCTTTGCCAAGGGCATCATCAATTTTTAGCTCACTACTTAGGTTGATCATCTTCTTCATCATCTATCTCACATCTATCATCCCATCCCCTCATCTATTCATCTCATCGCACCCCTCATTTCTTCTTTCGAGTGGCCATCCATCTCATTCTTCCCTACATGTCCCCTCGAGGGGGCATCATATCCCCTAACATCATTTACTAACATTCATCTATGAAATGATTTTTATTTTAAATATCATTACTCCTTTCACTTCATCCACTCACAATGCCCTTTCAAATAGGGGCAAAATGTATGCATCTAAATTATTTTGCCTACATTATCATCACTAATATTCTTATTAATCAATACTAATTCTACTTAATATAATTTATCCTGCTAATTTATCCACTTCATAGTCATTTGTCTAATGTCCCCTTCTTCATATTTTGTCATTCTATTAACCTTATTCATTCCCACTCCATCATTAATTTATCTTAAATATACATTATCCCATCCTAATCCTACCTGCCTATTATTTGAGAATTTTAAATTCCTAATGACCCACCTATTAGCCTATTCCTACGTTATCCTATACCCTTAGTCCCTAATCACCCACATAATCCCTATCTAATCCCCTATCCTAAGCTTAATTAATCCCTAAAGGGATCCTAGAATTAGAGGATTCTAGAATCCTCTCTATTCTAATCCCTCCTCTCTAGAAGCCTCTAAATCTAAAGGTTTTTAAGGAATTTTAAATTCCTTAGATAATCCCCATCCATTGATCTTCTTAATCCAAGTTTGAATCTCCACCATTAATCTTTCCCTCCTCTTTTTATTTAAACCACTCCTCTCCTCCATTGGATCCAACTAGAATTTCCATGTTATCTCCATGCCAAATCAATCCATCATCAAGCATCCTAAATCAAGCAATCACTATGTCAAAAATCTGAGTCCAAGGTATATCAATCCAATATCAATCTCTTTTTATTTTATTTCATCTATTTTATCATGGTGTAGATCACTTAGCTTTAGGATCATAATGTTATTTTTAATTATGCATTTATCCATGGCATTAGGTTTTAATGGCTCTAGACTTTACTTAGTGGTGTGAAGTTTGAGTGATTCAATTGTGTAGTTTAATCTAATAGCTCAAATATTAAGCTACAGTCATATAATTAATCCATTATGTAAACTAATAAACATATCATTGTCCCATAACCAGTATCTATCATAAAACTTAATCAAAGCAATAACAATCGAACGATAACCATAATAATTCATGGATTCAAAGGTTATAATACTTCAGGTGAAATCGAGATGTAACATGAGGATTATATGGAACCCACTATCGATCTTTGCTATAATGGTCTCTCAAGTACTTTTCACCCCATAAATGGGATTGTTTTTTGCTTACCCTTTTGTATAAAATTACACATAGTAGGTTTAATAATTAATTTTTCGGGTATAAATTTTTTGTTGTTCAAATTGGGTTCACCAAATGTGTTAGGATCCATGGCTCAGGTACCAATTGTTAGATCCTAAGCTCTAGTACCACTTGTTATTAAAAGTCATCTTAAACATGTGTAAGTAAATAAAATAAAATAAAAATCTATAAAACATAATAGACAAGACATAACACATTACATAAGATATACGTGAAAACCCTGCAAAACTAGTAAGGAAAAAACCATGGATCAATGACACCTTCCAAACTTTAATTGTATTACCAAATATCTTCTACAATCAGCTTCTTCTAGTAACTCTTTACAGTGCTACAAACCAAGCACTCTAGTGAGCCAAGCTTACAAAGCCTTCTAAACTCTAAATTCCAAACTGTAACAAGCAACTACATCTAATGCTTCCAACCAAATCATCTAGGTGAGCCAAGAATATAAATCCTTCTAGGCCCCAACCTCCAAGCTAAAACAAGAAACTCCTCCATAATGCTTACATCCAAATCATCAACAAACCCTAGCTAACAATCCTCTAAGCTTCAACCTCCAAGGGATTACCATTCTTACAATAAAGCATACAATTCTTACACAGAAAGCATCCAAGTTGAGCTCTAAGCATCAACCTCAAACATGAAATCAAGGATCCAAGAGTGATCCAATAGATAACCATGCTTAAAACTAGAGCATACAATGCTTACAACCAAAGCATTCAAGGTAAGATCCAAGCTTCAACCTCCAAACATGTAAGCTTAAGCTTGCAATGATCCAAGAGTAATCCATTGGATAACAAATATAAAGGAGATCTTATGAATTTATAACATTACAATGAGAGAAGGGAGAGGGAGAGATAATCTCATGGGTGGCACAAAATGTGCCACACTTTAGTTCTATATCAACCACCTCCATGTGCCATCAAGATATGATGCCCCATTCCACATGAGTGGATAAAACATGAATAATATTAATTATTTTCCAGTTGCCATGTACACACAAAAGTTCAAAAGGTATTTCAATCATATTTTGACTTTATCTAAACACATGAATCATGGAGCCTCCATATAAATTTACGCCATACAAACCTTGTCATTCACACCCAAGATAAAACACAAGGGAATCAAAAGATAAAAAACCATGTCTCTTAGTGGAGTTTTATGCCCCACTCCTCATTCACATCAACTTTACACATAGAAGATCCTCCATAGGCCATGCCACATCACAAACCAACCACATCACTTGTATGCCACATCACCTACATACCACATCAAGATGCCATCTCAGCATGCCACATCTCCTACATGCCACATCATCTATATGTCACTCACCATGAATAGTGACCAAGAATTGTGACAATGAATAATGATTGTAAATAATGTCTATGAATAGTGACTTCACACCCAATAATCTCCCACTTGAAGTCAATATTCAAGATTTACCACACTTGAGTATTATGCCATCCAACTATCATCCATGCCTATTGTTACCCTATCACAACAAGCCTAGTAGAAGTCTTGTTGCACTATGAAAACTTATCTACCCTAACTAGATTTGTCAACACCCATTCCTCCATAATAGATTGTAGCATCTGAAGTGCCTCTCAAATACTTCACCATAGACCAATCCTCCTTTACAGGATTTTGCCATAAATTGGCTGACAACTCCCACTACTTGGGAAATATCTAGTCTAGTGCACACCATCACACACATGAGGCTTCCTACTCCTGATTAATATGGTATATAGGCCATCTATATCTTCTCCTCCTATGTTATAGGACATTTATTGGAATACAAATCAAATGTGAAGGAAGTGGGATACTAACTAGTTTTCCATTCTACATAATTAACCACTATAGAATCTTATCAACACCATATCTTCCTTGATTTCTTGTCTATGTGCATCTTCATCTTTGGTTTACTACTCCCACCTTCATCTTAAATTTCCTAGCTAACTAGTCCATCAAAACATTGATCTTCTTCATGTTGGGGCCTACAACCAACATGCCATCAACACATAGCAATAATATCTACTAAAGCCTTAGCTCTCCATGAAGGTACCAAACCTCTTGTACTCCATTTGCATATCTGCTTTATCCCATACAGTCTTCAATCTACAAACCAAAAACTCTTTACCTCATCCATATATCCCTCAAGCTAATCCATATCTTCTTTAGAGATCACCATGTAGGAATGATGTTTTTCACATCTAGCTGCTCCAAACCTAAATAGCAACAAGTGCAAGTATCACTCTTTATATTAGTTAACAATAAGAGAGAAGAAATCCTTGAATTTTATACCTGAATTCAACACATAGCCTTTAGCTACCCACCATGCTCAACATAGCACCTATCAATAGTTATAGGGAAGTCATCATGTTACTCAGTGCATCACTACACCTATCGAGTTTTTGATCCCTTAATCAAAATACATCCTACTCTACCACATGTAAAACCAACTCATTTACATGTGGATTTACTCCATGCATAAGTCTACCTAGCTACTCACTTCAGTCACATTGCAACCATCCTAGCTACTCATTTTTGCTACACTGCAACCACTACATGCACTTAACTCAATGCATCTCTGAGTTTTATGTTTCAACACCTGCCTTATCCTTCTAAAAACCTTAGGTCTCACTTGATCTTCTCTTCCATCCTAAACTACTTCAACATGTATAATTTTACATTTTTTTGTACCTCCTTTCCATGGATTTTTCAACACATCCGCTAAAAATCATGTGGTCAATAGGATACCACAACTTATACCCCTTCACAATCAATAAACATAATAACATGATTCCCTTATCATCATCCTCCATCTACACACCAATGGAGACCAACTTGGTCCTCAAACTTTACAGATGATTCTTTAGGAACACTGTGTTTGGTGCTAACTATCTGGTAAAGCTTGTTCAACTTCTCCTCCACTCATATGTGGTCTTCTCCTCAAAAACATTGAAGATAAATTAATCTCAGCAAGAGATCCTCCAACTTACTCCATAGAGACAAATGCCAACAAAAAAAACTTTTTTTTTTAATTTCTATCTTGAACTTGGTCTCTCCACTTATAGCTCTCACTTGCACAAAATAACCTTATAATATAAAACACTCAAACACAAAGCTTTTCAAAGGTTCTATGGCTCTAATACCACTTGTTAGTATCCATAGATTAGGTACCAGTTGTTAAAGCATAAGCCCTAGTACCAATTATTAAAAAAATAATCTTAAACATGTGCAAGTAAATAAAAGTGGAATAAAACAAGGTACAAAACATAATAGACAAGAGAAAACATGTTACAGTAGATATACATGGAAACCCTACAAAACTAGTAAGGGAAAAATCACGGGGCAATGGCAGCTTCTAAACTTCAATTACATCATCAAATCTCTTCTACAATCAACTTCTTCTAGCAACTTTTTCTAGTGCTTAGAAAACAAGCACTCAAGTGAGCCAAGATTACAAAGCCTTCCAAGCTCCAACCTCTAATCTACAATGAACAACTCCATCTAATGCTTCTAACCAAAGCATCTAAATGAGCCAAGCATATAAATCCTTCCAAGCTCTAACCTCCAAACTTCAACAAGTAACTCCTCCACAGTACTTACATCCAAATCATTAACAAAGCCAAGCTAACAAATCCCTAGGCTTCAACCTCCAAGGGATTACCATGCTTACAACAAAGCATACAATGCTTACACATAAAACATCCAAGGTGAGATCTAAGTATCATTTTCAAACATGCAATCCCAAGCTTACAAGTATCCAAGAGTGATCTAATGGATAACCATGCTTACAACCAAAGCATTCAAGGTAAGCTCCAAGCTTCAACCTCTAAACATGCAAGCCCAAGATTGCAACCATCCAAGAGTGATCCATTGGATGACAAATATAAAGGAGAGATTATGCATTTATACATTAAAATGAGAGATGAGCGAGAGAAACTCATGGGTGGCAAAAAATGCACCACACTCTAGTGGGCTCAATAATGATTAACAATGGAATGTTCATCTCTATGTGTAAAGGTTAATAAAATAGATGCTCTACTTTAGACAATATAAACCACCTCCATCTGCCATCAAGATATGGCACCCCACTCCACATGCATGGATAAGACATGAATAGTAGTAATTATCTTCCACTTCCCATGTGCACATAAAATTTCAAAAGGTGTTGCAATCACATTTTGACTTTAACTAGACACATGAATCATGACGCCTCCATATAAATTCATCTCGTACCAACATTTGTCAATCACATCCAAGACAAAACACATGTGAATCACCAAGGACAAAAAACCATGTCTCTTAGTCGAGTGCTATGCCCCACTCATTCACATCAACTTTACACATGGAAGATCCTCTATGGGCCATGCCACATCACTTATATGCCACATCACTTGTATGTCACATACCACATAACCAAGATGCCATCTCAACATGCCACATGACCTAGATGTCACATCACTTGTATGCCACAATTGCATGCCACATCACCATGAATAGTAACTAGGAATAGTAACCATAAATAATGATTGTGAGTAATGTATGTGAATAGTGACTTTACACCCAATAAAATGTGTAACCCTAAAATATAGATTGGATAATCTAAGGTTATAAGGGTAGAGATAGCCTAGGGTACACAGATGGTATATTATCTCTAAAGCAAACCAATTAATTTACAAACTCAAATAAATATATACTAAATTTATTATGTTGAGATATGCTAAAAATAGAATTTATAGCTATGCTAGATATTGCAATGATAATGAAAATAAGATAGTTCTGATGTTAATACAGATCTAGATCTAGAATATGAAGAAACTAGACTGGATCTCAATTCTAGATCATTCACCTGATTTAAAAAATATATACCTCTGTAATTGTGAGCACTTGTGTCGACCTAAGATAGTCGTATTGATACTTTTGTCTAACTTAAACATAGGTGTTCAATACTAAATACATGTTGAAACTAGATGTGACCACCTGAATGCTTATGGATTCTATATCGCCTTCACTCTAGTGCATTCAGATATGTGTCATGGACTGTCACTCTTTGTCAAATGATAAACCCCTAGTTATTCATCTTCATATTGGCTATGAAAAAAATAGGTTAATAGGCATATAATGTCAAGCTACCCCAAAGACCCCTCTATTAATGAGCATTATTTACATAGCCAATACTTAAAAAAAGGCCTCAGACTTATGTAGTTTTTCCCTACATGTTTGCTTGTGTGTGTATCATGTAATGTGTGATAAATAAGTACATAGAATGTCCTAGCTTGTAACTTAGTAAATGTGGCTTATTGGATATTTCTTCAGTACTTCTGACCTATAGATATGTTGTCCCTATGATTAATATGAAAATAAGATAAAATAGGGAAGTTCTGCTCACTTGAGTGCTTGATTGAATGCCTTTAGTAAATTGACTTGTGATTTGTTTGGTCTATACTAGCTCTATGCTAAGTGAATAATGAATAAAATTTGATCATATATATATATATATATATATATATATATATATATATATATATATATATATATATATATATATATCCCTTTGAAGAATATCTCAGATCAAAACACTTAAGTTGATCATAGGAATGTGTTTTATTTGTAAATTAAATGACTTTAGGGCACTAGACACTCACGTTAAGATAGGACACTTATGTCGACATAGGCATCTAGCTGAGATGCAAGTGTTTGGGTAGGTAGAAAATAGGCACATGTGTAAAACTTGCAGAGATAGATGATAAACAAGTTTACAACATTCTAAGTATGATAGAAGGTCTGAGTCATCAAAATAACATTGATCAAACTAAGACATAAGTTATATGCACAAAGAGATAGTGTATACAAGCCTTTTAATAGCAGAAAATGTCTAGAAGTTAAAGGTAAATCCATGATATGTTAGGATCCTACTCTTTAAGATCACAATTGATTACCTTTGTATAAGCAACTAAACACAAAATTAAACTAGAAGTAATATGTAACTAGAATTCAAAAATAGCATAGAATATGAGAGACAATACAATCTTGTATTAACACTCTTCCAGAAGGAAATACAATAAAGAAATCACACTCTTCCCACACCTCTCAGATGTACAGTAATTCTCCCTCAAGAGTTCTCTCTCTCTCAATTACAAACCAACTCAAACACAGAGTTGTTCCCTCCACCAGTCAGTGACAATCAACCCAATGGTTGTTGTTGCCTACTGCCAGTCCACTAAGTACCACCGAGTACTCCAAGTAGATCTCCTTGATCTTACACACTTGCAGATCTAACTGATATTACTTACCATGTAGATCTCTCTGATCTTGCACTACCTGCAGATCAACTGATCTTACACACCTTGAGACAACCAACCCAATTATTGTTCTTGCCTTCAAGTTGAGGATCTAATCCTTGTCCTTAGTCCTTGTGTTGCAGATCTTCTTGATCTTGCTACCCTATAGATCAACTGATCTTGCACACAACCTTGGCACACTTGCAGATCTCCTTGATCTTGCTACCCCATAGATCAACTGACCTTGCTTTTTTGCACACCTTATAATACAGCCCCATGGGTCTCTTAAATAGATCCCAAAATAAATAATAATTAGAAAAGCAGACTCAAAACTAAAATTAGTCTTTACATATAAACTGATTGTTCATCAAATTAATTGTTCGTCTAACTAACAGTTCTAGAAATGCACAGGCGACCAACATCAGTTCCTGTCTGTCTGGAGATGACCGACGTCGACTGATGCCTAACCGATGTTGGCAACTTTTGGTCAACCCTAACTGATGTCAGTTGGTCCTGACTGATGTCAGCAACTATCTAACTCCAGCAACCTCCATATTTGCATAACAATGAAGCTTTTAGCTCCACAACTTAACAATCTCTCACTTAGAGATAAACAGCTACACCTGTACCTGTACAGCAACGTCCTCTAATGTATTTCTAGCTTGTATCCCTCTTTAAGTTCAGTCTTGAAGACCAACAAAAGTTGAATGAAGATTCAACTTCTCTTTTGTTCTCGGCTTGTTAACATACCTGCAGGGTTCATATCCTTGCTAGCCTCTATGATTGCAACAACCTTTTGCAACTCTGAAATCCAGCTAACTGTCATTTCACCAATAGTGAACACATATCATGTGGCGCTACTCCTATCATCCAAGTAACCTGCCATATCTGCATCTACATACCCATGTAGAGAAGTGCTTGACCCTGCATAGCATAAATACCTGTTGTTGGTCCCTCTCAGAGACTTGAGAATCCACTGAACTGCTTTCCAGTGCTCCTTTCTTGGATTGGCCATAAACTTGCTGATAACTCCCACTGCTTGGATAATATCAGGTCTAGTACATACCATGTACTCAACCTCATCATGTGATTTAAGACACTGTTCATAGCTCAACTTGAACTGTCCAACCATAGGTGTGCTAACCAATTTTGCATCTTGTAAATTGAACCTCTCCACTACCTTATTCACATAATCCTCTGAAAATTAAATCAACCTGTGATTTTTCTTGTCTCTATAAATACTCATGCTAAAGATTTCTACTCTTGAATCCTTCCTAGCACATGTTTGAGCTATTTTTACCTTTAGCTAAGCAAATATCTGCATGTGTGACCCTGCAACAAGCATATACACTACATACAGTAACGAGATAATGTAGCGACCATTATCCAACTTGGTAAAATAAACACAATGGTCACATTGACATTGACTAAAGCCATGCTTTGTCATAAACCTGTCAAACCTATACCACTGTCCTGGAGCTTGCTCAAGACCATATAACTTGGCCTTTTGTCTCACCTGTCCATTCTCTCTTTTCTTTAACTTGGGAATCCATTCATTTTTCAGTGCTTTCTTTCTGGCTGGCAACTCTACCAAATCTCATATTTGGTTCTCTTCCAAGGAATCAATTTCCTCATTCATGCCATGCTCCCATTGTTTCTTGGATTTTACCTGCATTGCCTCTTCAAAACTTCTTGGTTCTTGATCATCAGTGAGCAACAAGTAGTATAAAAAAGGAGAATAATGAATTTGAGGCTTACTTACCCTTTTAGACCTCCTCATGGGCGTTTGAGACTCCTTGACAGCTTACTGTCTGCCCAAAATCCATTTTAACAGTGACCAATCTCGGTCACCTCTGGCCGACCTCAGTCTGCACCCAATCGATGTCATTTCCACCTGATCACCAACGTCAGTTTCCTGACTGACGTCGGTGTCCACCTGCCTGACATCATCGACTTTGGTCTGCACATGATCGACGTCAGTTCCTGCCTGATCGACGTCAATTCTCCCCTGACTGACGTCGATAACTGTGTTTTCCTATGAGTGATGATTTTTACTTGCGAGCTCATTTTAGATCATAACATTGTCCAAATCAACACTGCCCTGCTCAGAATTATTTAGCCTCTTGAGATGATCTTTGTCCATCATCTTCTCCTTGAAAATCAAGGCTTTCCAGTTCTTAACTTTGTCAAAAACATCAAATTTCCTCTTTATGCAATACTGTGATCCTCCAATAGAAGCTATCTTCTTCTTTATTGACCCAGTTTCAAGAAACTTTACTTTCTTCTGTTACTTACAAAAATCTCGATCTATGCTTTTCAAATCTGAAAGCTTACCATTTGACTTAAAAATATCCATTCCCTTCTCACTCATGTGACCAAGCCTATAGAGCCACATCTTTGCATCTACATCTGAAGTAGATAAAATAGAAGGAGAATCAGTAATACAAGTAGATAGGTAAAGTGTACCTACTTTCTTACCTCTTACTAATACAAGTGCACCCTTGAAAACTTTTCAAGATTCCGCTGTGAGAGTTACTGTGCAACCCTCATCACCCAACTTTCCTACAAAAATTAGACTCCTCTTCAGGATGGAAACATGCATGACATCCTTCAACACCCATGTTTTGCCCATCTGTAATTTCAACCGCACCTCCCCTTTGCCAACAATTTGACAAGGCTCACCAACCCCTAAATAAATCTTTCCAAAGTCTCCATAGACATAATCATGGAAAAATACTCTATTTGGGATTGCATGGAAAGAGGCATCAGAATCTAAAACCCAAGATTCTACTTTATCCAAGAAACATATAAGAGCATCATGTGCAACAATACCTGCATCATTTGCTTCTTTATTTTCTTCATGCTAATCTTCTACCAACCAACAATCTTTCTTTACATGCCCTTTCTTTCCACAATTCCATAATTGATCATTTTTGCCATTGAATTTCTCCATTCTTAGCTTACTTTCTTCTGTCATTGCTTTACTCCCACTCAAATAGAAACCCCTGTGAGTGACCTGTAATCAACAAACACTAACTTGCTTCGAACCAGGCTCTGATACCACTTGTCAGGATCCTACTCCTTAAGAGCACAATTGATTACCTTTGTATAAGCAACTAAACACAAAATTAAACCAGAAGTAATATGTAACTAGAATTCAGAAATAACACAGAATATGAGAGACAATACAATCTTGTATTAACACTCTTCCAAAAGGAAATATAATGAAAAAATCACACTCTTTCCACACCTCTCAGATGTACAGTAATTCTCCCTCAAGAGTTCTCTCTCCATTAATTACAAACCAACTCAAACACAGAGTTGTTCCCTCCACCAGTCAGTGACAATCAATCCAATGGTTGTTGTTGCCTACTGCCAGTCCACCAAGTACCACCGAGTACTTCAAGTAGATCTCCTTGATCTTACACACCTGCAGATCTAACTGATCTTACTTACCATGTAGATCTACCTGATCTTGCACAACCTGCAGATCAACTGATCTTACACACTTTGAGACAACCAACCCAATTGTTGTTCTTGCCTTCAAGTTGAGGATCTAATCCTTGTCCTTAGTCCTTGTGTTGCAGATCTTCTTAATCTCGCTACCCTGTAGATCAACTGATCTTGCACACAACCTTTGCACACTTGCAGATCTCCTTGATCTTGCTACCCCGCAGATCAACTGACTTTGCTTTTCTACACACATTACAATACAGCCCCATGGGTCTCTTAAATAGATCCCAAAACAAACAATAATTAGAAAAGCAGACTCAAGACTAAAATTAGTTTTTACATGCAAACTGACTATTCGTCAAACTAACTGTTCGTCTAACTAACAGTTTTGGAAATGCACAGGCGACTGACATCAGTTCTTGTCTATCTGGAGATGACCGACGTCAGTCAATGCCTAACTGATGTTGGCAACTTCCAGTCGACCCTAACTGATGTCGGTTGGTCTTGACCGATGTCGATGACTGTCTAACTCCAACAACCTCCACATTTGCATAACAATGAAGCTTTTAGCTCCACAACTTAACATGATATGTATTTGCCAAGTGTATAAGACTGAGGTGTTATATAATTCAGAAATAATGTCTACACAGGGCATTTGGAAAACATAAATGTTTTGTTGCATCATAATAGCATAAATAATTTGGGAAAAAAATATTTTTTTAAAGTGCAAGTATTTTTCAAAAAATCATGATTAATCAAAAAAAATTTGAGAAAAATCAAAAAACATAAAACTACCAAAAATGTGGAAAAAGAGAAAATATTTTTTAAAAATTTAAAAGCATTTTCATTGCATAGAGATAAATATTAAACATTTCAATTGCATAAATAATAGATAAAAATTATGAGAAGAAGATAAATGTGATTGTACCTCATCAAAATCAATGAATTGTTTTCTTTCATTAATTTCCATACTATTCAAATTTAATTACATTTGCATTTCAAAATGCATACTATTTTTGTTTACAAATGAACAAAAAAGGGGAGGGAACCAATGGCAATGAGGTAGACTAAGGGATCAACAAGTCTAGATGTTGAAGCTTCAGAGTTAAAACCTCTCTTGATTTAAGAGATAAATTTGATGTCGTACCCAACCTTCTCCAACAAGTCAAAATAAATTTTATCATAAATAGGCTCATCATTATTTGTGAGCCCTTCAGATTATGGATCGATCTCATCAAGGTCAATCCATTGATCTTCCTTAATGCTACATAGCATAATCAAATATAATGCATATGTTAGTGACTTTGGCAAATAATACTTTACAATAATATATATCAACTTTCCATACAAATTGAGAATTAAAAATGCAACATTTCTTAAACTTAAGCTTTCTTCATCTTTAAGGAATTATTATGTCAAAAAAAAACTTAATCATTCATATATTCTTGAGTGAGTCAATTGTGTTTTTTATAAGTATATGCTTGAACACTCTTTATACGCTTGCAAGCAGATGAACTGCATAGTTGGCTCAAAATGTGCATTGCCATCGATTGAAGGTGTTTAGCTTCTTTGCCAAATAAAATCCCACCATTATGCTATAAGAATAGATTTTTTAACATTGTAACATACACAATTCAGTCAAAATTTAACACTTTCACCGTACAAATATAAAAAAATTATCTACTTGATTTGAAGGTCTTCCTTCATGTGATGGTTGCCTTAATATGAAAGAAACCGTTTGTTTGCTTATTCATTGAAAAATATCACATAGTTAATTCAAAGGATACCTAGGAAACATTCTATCCATGCATTTAAATAGACCCTTTGTGACCTATGCATCATCTCAAAATGAGCCGCTAAAGAACAACGTTAGATTCAAGAAATATCTAGCTATATGGATGGGAAAATGTATTTGTCGATCTCATATTTTATCAACTATCTCCCATAAAAAAATGTGCTTCGCCTTATTATTCTCCAATATGCTCCTAATAGCATCTTTATCCCTATCAATTGCCTCATATAGATAACCCATTGGGGATTTATCCCCTTCAACGAGTCTCAAAATTTGAACTAGAGGCTCAGAGAATAATAATTTTCTATGTCTCTTCCAAAAAAGATGGTGAGAACACATAGTCAACCACCATTTTGCCTCCATATGTTTCACAAAGAAATAATCCACCCACTCAATTGAAACAAACACTAGTATTAAATTCGTTTATTGTTGGTAAAGAGTTTAAAATACAAGGAAGTGGGTTGTAAACTTGTCACCCCTAGTCGAAGAAGTTCCTTTCCATCTATGAATGTGTGCATTATACTGAGCACCCTTGTATGATTTTATATGAACTTGGTGATTGTGTGAGCCTTTTGTAAAACCTCTTTCACCCATGAAATTTATCCAATGTCATCCAAGATAGAAATCAAAACAATGTGTCATACATGGAGTCCAAAACATAGTTCCATATTTGTCCACAAGAAGTCTCTCAATGACCACGAAAGCAACAACATTATCTATAATGAATGAGACCATATTTTATGGCCCCACCTCAATCACAACCTCATCAAATAGATGAAAGAGTGTCTCACCTAATTTTATCATCTTAGATGCATTGGCACTCTTTAGAAAAATTGTTCTAATGTCACAAGACACAAGGAAGTTTATGAATGTGTGGCTCCATATGTCCATCCATCTGATATGATAGTGCATCTTAATTTTTGCCATTCCTTTCAATATTTTTCAAAAACATCACTCAGATCATGTACAACATCCTTTAACAAATCAATCTACAATGCCTTGTATGATGGCACAGTGAATGCAAAACCTACAACTGCAGTTGCATCCACCATACTCTGCCAGTATGGAAATCTAGCCACATCAAATAATAAGCTAAATTAGTACCAAAATTTATAGATTTTCTTCTTTGCTTGCTTTAGAATAGTATATTTCCAACCTCTACTCTTTGGCATGGTTTGTGCTCCATATGTAGTGTGAGGGCTATAAAGAACATGTGAATGTTTCATCTCCTTGTGTTTAGCCCACAAAGTATTGATCCAAGGGTATATTATTAAGGAGTTATAATGAGAAATATTTCCACCATATTTCACGACTAAAAAGATTAAATATGTTCAAATGAACGTTAAATATAAAGTTTATACCATAGAGGAGGGTTAGGGTTAGGTTTAGGTTTTTTTATGTTTTGGTGTATTTAAGGTTTTTTTAAATTATAGACAACATTTCAAATCATTGCATCATATGAGGCTTTTTGGATTGATTTTCTAAAAAGTACCAAAAATTTAGGTTGAAAAATGTGTTTTGGGCAAGTATAATGATTAATTGTGTTTAAATTGCACATTTTGCTACTATGTGCTACACATCACATGGAGCAAGAATGGGAGGAGAGATCCCATGGCTATGTATGTTGAAAACATAGGACCTTTTAATGATAGGATATGTATTCTAGACATAACATATCATTTGCACTGCAAAGAATTGTTCTCTCTAGTTACCATCCAAATTATGTGAGGGATTGTAATAATTTTGAAATTTGTTCACAATAGATGTAGGTTTGATTACTTTCAAGGTAGTATATAGTATGTGAGATCACTAGGTAATTTTAGTATGAAGGTATTTAAGTGTAACTAAATCATGTTGATGCACTATATGCACATGACGACACTAAACCTTGTACCAACATTTGGTGTTTACAATAGCGTACACTAGTTGATCTTCTCCTTTGACCATTTGCACCATACACTGACTACTTTTCTTTCACCATTTGCACCCATTCTCACCTCCACTTGCTCATTTTTATTTTCTTATTTTCCAACTTGCGTGTCTAATTGGTGTGCACTAGCTACCAAACATACGTGTTCTCGTTACACATACCGTAATATGTCAAGCCATGTCCCAAGTAGTTTTAGCTATCAAACATGCAAATTAGAAAATACACAGTTATATGTTCTAACTATACAAAAGATACACAGTCAATTAGATATGTACACTAGTTGTACACTATATATATACACAATGAGTTATAAAGAAACTACCACTCGCAATTTTCGTTTGTTGTTTTTCCTTATTCTAAAATATATGAAACTTACTAGTTTTTGCCGCCTTTCAAACCACATAAAAATACATAACTATTTGAAATAACAGCATACTGTAAATGTAATGGATATATTTGATCGTATATTTAATGATGATATATATATTAAAGTGAACCGTGTAATTAATTACAAATATATACACAATACTGAAATTACAATTAACCCTGTATGTATCATTCTATATATATGTACTTGTAATTTTATATGTAATTCCATGCATAAATATATCATCTTAAGAATAAAAGATAAAATACACTTTTTAAATCTATGATCAAAGTTTAATTTTTAAAATACCATTATTCAATAACAATTAAAATTAAAATTTAATCTTTAAAATACTGATACTTTAATAACGATTGAAACATGATAATCATCAATTTGAAGTGACTCCTCTATAATATTTCTAGAGAGCTTGACTCGCTATACTAGAGAAGGGGAATCAGTACTTTGTTCACGGGAAAGGAAAACCCTCTTAAACCTCTCTAGGGAGTGACTCCCTCCATAGAGAGGAGGGATAGAGAAGAGGGAGGCGTTTAGTTTAGTTTATTGGGCTAGTATTTGGGGAGAGGGGAGAGGGGGGGAAGATCTTCCCCCTATAATACACAACAAAAACTTTAAATGAATACACAACAAGACACAAGTTGAAGAACATATCCTCCAATAATATAAAATATGATAATTCGATTATAAATGTCATTTAAAATTTTATTAATTATAAAATTTAGATTCTGATGATTTGTGTTGTAACATAATTTAGAATTTGATTTGTTGGGGGAATAAGAAGAAAGTCACAAGCGAGATCTGCACACTAGCAGGTCTCGAGCTCGGCCAATCTTCTCCCCATCAAAAATTCTGAGTGGTTGAGCCACTCAGACATCGGAGAGGCATCGTAGATGGACGCCTGGGGACGACAGAGAACCGAGTATTTTTGTTTTTCGTGCCCGTATTTAAATCCTCCCCGAACCTCTCAATTATCAGAATCTTTGCATGTGGGACTAAACTCTCGCAGGCTTAGAATCCCAATACGCAACTTGGAAGCGCACCAGTTTGCATTGGCACCAAGCGTGTCACAGAGGGTTGATATTTGAGTGGGAGTTTGGAATCATGGAAGATGCATTCAATGAAATTACAGAGCAGCCTCTACAATGTTTTCCTAATATGCAAAGGGCAGGCATGAAACCCACTTAATTCACTTATGCAACATGGCAAGTGCATCCATCCATGCCCACAGCAGTGGACTGTCATGTATTGCATGGATTGAATGCCTACCCATGATGCAATTTCATTTATTGCAATGATTGCCGACGAGGCACTCCAACTTTTTGGCACTATCTGGGATCGCATTTCTGGCCGTGTTGGGTGCCTCCATGAGGCACAGGATTTTATGAACCAAATACCCTCTAGGCCATCAGATTTACAGCAGACTGGGTTGTTGAGTATGCAGCAGCTAATGAGCTATTATCTAATATTTATGCTTTATCTGGGAAGTGGGATGATGCCAAGAAAGCCCAGAAACATGAGAAAGGATCCAAGTTATAATTGGATTGAGATAAAGAAAAGTGCCCTGCATTTATTGTAGCAGGCAGATCACACCCTCAAACAAAGATCTACGCAGAACCAAGGAGATTTTAAAAAGATAAAAGTAGTAGCAGGGTACATGGTGAACACAAATGCTCTGCAACATGATATGATTGAAAGATTTTAATATCGTTCACAAGACTAAAAAGTTCATGAAACTAAGTGCTGCAACAAAGTTGTTTCATGTTAACATAAACTATTGACACAAGGTTTGCCCTATTAATATTGAGCGAGAATAGGAGGAGAAGCGAAATATGTTGAGAACGCACAGTGTTTTAATGGTAAGATATTTATTTTGCACAAAACTTATCATTTGTACTGGAAACATGGAGTGAGAATGGGAGGAGAGGCTAAGTATGTTAAGAAGACAAGGTCTTCTAATGGGAAGATATTTATTTTTAATAAAACTTATCTTTTGAAATGTAAACAATTCTTCTTTAAGGTTATCATCCAAATAAGTTAAAAAATTTAATAATTTTGAAATTTGTTCACAATAAGAAGCATCCATACCCTACTCCTTACAGTGTGCGAATTTGTGACTTCTCTTTTAAGACAAGTTCTTCGCCATTAACTCAATTCAAATACTCATTAGAAGTGGTCAAATATAATATGAACTTCTCAGTGGCCAATCAATCAATACAAATTCTACACTATATGTAACAAAAGTGATTGAGCTTACAGAGTTAGCTCATTTTTATAAACAATTGTACATACAAATAAGGGCTATAGAGTGGTTGGTCCTTACCTTTACATTGAAAATTATTTGTGGTTAAATTTACATAAGTTTATAATTGTATGGTCATCAAATTGATTTTAAGTGAATTTAATTTGTGTAAATGCAAAAATTTAATTATATTTTATGTGTAAAAAACTCATAAATACAATGTTCAAATATAATTGTAGTTGTGATAATTTATACGTACCTTTTTTTTTTAAAATTAGGATATAAAAAATACCATTACATAAAAATGAGTTGTGATATAACAACTTACACTAAAACTTTTATCTTTAAAAATGTTAATTGTTACTTTAATAAACAAATAAATGTTATATATACTACTTTTGAAAAAAAAAATTAATTATTACATTAATATAAATAAAATAATCTAAAAAAACATGAAAAGGTAATACATTATTTAATTTCTGGAGGTTATTTAAAGTTTTGGTAAAAGAATTGTTTCCTTTTTAATTTTTATTAAGAAAATTAAAAAAATAAAGGTCCGCTACAGTTATTTTATGGATTTAATTATGCTTTCTAATTTTAATTGTTTGTGACTAAAATATATAATACCATCTAAGTACAAATATAGAAATAAATAAATATATAAAATATTTTAAAATAATATTATATAATACTTTAAAAAATGATATAAAAGCATCTACATAAATCTACAATACTAATTTAAAAGGAATAACTAAATATAATATATTAGTCCTCATACTTTTTATTTATTTATTTAAGCTTTTCCAAATGTAAAATATTAGTTTTCTTCATGTATTAGACAATATCTTTAATGTTATGCAATTAATTTAAGCGGATGATAAGTTATTAAAATTATAATTTGTATTATTTAGCTTTTTTCTTTTTTTATTAAAATTTTGTTTTTATATAGATTAGATGTACATAATATTTTTTCGGCTTAGTACAAAGGATTGAGAAGTATCTATTCTGTCAAATTTACCTAGGACATATTCCTTGTCTCATCCTTTTTCGGTATTTCTTGAGATGTGTACGTTGATGGATGGCTAAGCAACATCTTTTACACCATCATTCTCACCATTAGATTATAACTCACTTAATTAACCCTTCTTATTCAAAATCATCATCCACTAATTTTTTTACATATTTTTTTCGAATGAGAGTATATAATAAAACAAAAAAAACATAAATAAGTTTTAAAATTAAAATATTATTAAAATTAAAATTTGAAAATAGAAATGAAATTTAAATTAATCCATCTAATTTGCACCATCAATACATATTTAATAATTTAAAAAGATAAATAAAATTTAAATTGGTCTTATTTAATTTGTATTATTAATGACACAATGAAGTGCATAAAGGAAAAGTATAAGTACATATTCAAATGTTGAAACAAGCAATTAAAGACACTTAAAGAAGTGCATAAAGGGAAAGTATAAGTAACCAACATAAACATATCATACCCGTCTTTGGATATACATGTTAGTAAAAAATGTTAAGTACATAGCATATCACGTACACTATGAAAGATATAAACATGCATAAAGGCATATGTATGTATATAAACTCAAACATGATAATGTAAAGTGACCATAAAATGATATAACCTATATTTATTGTGATCAAAGAAGCAGATACCTCTAGTGTCAATATAACATGAGTAGAGAGAAGGCCCAACATCCAAAAGTATATAGATAATGTATTTGTGTATGCATGAATCACATTCAAATGATGTGTGAAACACGTGTATATATAAAATACTAATATGCCATATACCAACATTAAACCAACAACATATATGCTAAGGAGCTAATAAAACATGTAAATGCTAAAAATATTTTTTAATTTTTGAAGATATTTATTTTTTGGTATTTTTAAAATATGTCAAAGAAAGAACTATCATATGATCTATCCAATGGATGTTCATAGATATCTCTTCATTGATAACATGGTGTAATAAACTGGTGGTATTATCAAGGAGCATGTATAGGGGCAATATATGTCACTGCAAAATTTGTAATACTCTATGTATGTATAATAAGACTATGTGGTTGTGAAGAAAAAATAGAAGGAATGGGGGTTCGTGGAACCCATCATTGAGTGTTATGTGGTTTTATTTGATTTTTAATCTTTAATAATGTTTCAAGCACTGGCGTGTAGCCTCAATGAGCTAGTGCACTGGCTCTTCACACGAGATTATGGTTTTATGCGTTCACCCAAAGCACGCAGTAAGAGACCAATTTATGTGGGTTATGTTGTGTAATAACATACTAGTCATATTATTGAGTTCAAACTTATATCTAATTAGAAGTTACATAAAAAAAAAATACACTACTTTGGTTCTTGCTCATTAAGCTCAACAACCATAACTATGCAGATAAATGCCATGGAGTTCAAAGATCATTACTCAAATTTTAAAAGTAAAAGTTGCATAAATCTCATAATAAAGTACACCTAGAAGTACTCAATGCAAACCTACCAATAAATGTATAATTATCAATTAATTGGCACATGAACATCAGAAATGATTGTAATATCCATAACTCTATAATATACTTTAGCAAAATGATATCCAATATCCATCACATTATAATGATTTCATACAGGGGTATTTATACTTATTTTTCCTTGAACAAGTAGTTACATAATAAATGACATGAATGAATGGCCAACTAACTCTTTATGGACTGAGAGTCGTGGCAGTCTAACTATTTTCTCCTAAGGCCCTGGGCCTTTATGCCCCCTATATACTTATTTTATGCTAGATCCTTATTGTCATGTGTCTACCTCTTTTTGGATTGGTGCAAAACTCATGATGGATAAGGTTTGGATGGCCCTTGAGAATCACTCATCAACCCTCCCCTGTTTTCCATGCACTCCTCAAGTCTTCCACTATTGTTCTAAGTCCTATGCTCTCAGGTTCCTCATAGTTATAATCATATTTGATTGGGTTTTTTCATGCTAGTACTTTCACACCCTTATTTTTCATACCTCATTGGTTTCATGCCACAAGTTTTCTGTACCAATCTAGTTTCGTACCCTAGTATCTATGCAATTATGCTCTTCTAGCATCATGTCAATTATGTGCCAAAATACCAAAATACTTAGCCAAAATTTGGGGTCCAACATTATCCCACACTACACTCTTAGTTTGTCTTAGACTAAGTCTCAATTATGGCTTCTGCCATAAATTCAAGCTCTATTTGTTCAATCTACTTCTTGACATTATCCCAATGTGACAATGTGTCTAGTAACTTTGTCATTATTTCTTCAATGGTCGCCTTTGATTTCTTCATCTCCATAGGTTGGTCAAAATTTCCATTGGCCTTCTTGACCAATTAATTTAGGGATGTGTTGGCATCCTTTTGAACTTCTTTCAATGTTGAGACTTCATCAACAACCTATCACTAGAGAGTTTCAAAACTGGTATTCAGTTGTTATCGATGCACATTTATTTTCTCTTCCATAGATTCAACATACTTGAATGCTTTCACATGCTTAACATGATCCTTTATTAAGAGGACAACATCTACCATCTGTTACCTCTGGGATTATTCTGCATGGAGTTAAGCCTCTAAGATTTTATTGGGTCATGTCAACCTCTCAAAAATCCTATCCAAGATGGGGATTACTTCACCTACTCTTTCGAGGGCATGCTTACACACCTCTATAGCCTCAGTAAATTACTCTGCTAACATTAGTGCTTCATTCCTTGATGCAAGTTGTTCTTTGCAGTGCTTCAAAAAGAGATTCACGAGGATCTCTAATTTATTTATGGCATACCCATCTAGAGGCACTCCATCTGCTAATGTTGGCTCTTGGTCCAAAATTAACTTACATAAATTTAAAGTGTCTACCATGGCCTTTGTGGCCTCCTTTATTTATTGTTTTAATATATCCACTTATTATGCAAGTGCCTTCTGGGTGACAACCTATTTTTCATACATAGCCACTACCTAGCCATGTTTCTTCTCTACTTTATGCGTGTTAGAGTTTGAAAGAATGTTTTAGCATGCAACTTCAAAATCCATTTTTAAAAATGTAGCGCTGACTTGTAGAGGGGTGATCTTTTGGGGATCAACCCATAGTGGGGTTGGCAACACTAGAGCTTGAGGACCTAATAGGAGGCTATCTAGAGGGAGCTTAAAATGGTGTTCCTCATTATACATATCCAAAAGGAAGGACATCTATCACCTTGTATCAATGGTTACATCTTAGGGGAGGAAGTGAGACAAAAGATAAAGCATCCTATCTAGAATGCTAGTTTGGTACCGAATGTGTAGATTGGTAGATGCATCAATTATAGGTGGTTTTCCCTCAGAATTAATAGGTTCCTTTCCTTTGTTTAGGTTGTGTTCCAAAATCTCAACCTCTATGTCAATAGCTAAAGAAGTACTACCGATAGCCATTCCCCTCATCTATTGTGTATCATCACCATCCCCCTCTTCACCAAATGGACCCCCAATGTCCAATGGTGAATCTTCAAAGGTGGTCTCATCCTCTCATGTCAGGGAGGGTGTCTTCTCATAATCAGAGTCCTTGGCCTCTTCCTTTTGATTGCAGGTTCTTCCTACACTAGTTCATTCTCTGGTGTATTTTTTGGAATGGTCCTTGATGGTGAAACCCTTGGTGGAGATGCTTGTGAATTTCTTGGAGGTGTTGGTGGTGAAGCTGGGGGAGGAAAAGCCTACAGAGGTGAAGGTGAGGCTGGAGGAACCTACGAGGGTGAAGATTTAGGTGGGGAAGGCCTAGGTAGAGAAGGTCTAAGATGAGAAGATCTAGGTGGTGAGGGTCTTGAAGGTGACACTTGGGCATTTCTCTATCATTTTGGAGGATCCCACTATGAAATTCTATTGGAATCATGCCTAGCCCACTTATTTTTTGCTATTTGAGGTATTGGTGGGAGTTTCTCTCATGTGTGCTTCACACCCTTTGAAGTCTTCTTCCTGGGTTACAACATATATAATAGATTATGCACCTATTTTCCCACCATTATCTATTTTACCTTTATATCAGTCTAATCAGTCTCCTATTTTTCCCTATAAGCCTTTTTGCCTAGATAGACATACATATTTTGGAGAGTGTGAATCTCTCAGATGATTCAGTCTACCTCCAAAGTGATAGGTTATGCATCAAAAATTTGGTTCACTAAGTCGATGAAGTACCATACCAAAAAGGCATAAGGTAGCTTCAACCACACATAGAGTTCTCTAGACGGGACCATCTTGATGCATGCCAAAGAAAAATGTTTCTTCATAGCGAATTGAACTTGCTCACCAACCTAGGTGGGCAAGTCTTTTAGAATGCACCATTCATTCCTGAATGCTTCCTTCATTCCATCAAACCAAGACTTCATCTTATTCTTGTAGGTGGGGGTGATGTGCTCATGGTATGTGAATTCCTTGTAGCGCTCAACAAGGGACTTGTGCTTAGGCAAGTATGCCCACTTCAACTCTCCCATGGTGTAGTCAGGTATATCAATCTCCTTAAACACCATCAATAATAAAAATACCCCTTGTGAGAAACTATGACTGGGTATCTGATGGGTCTTCTCCTCATCCTCAATGATTTTATGGGAAAATTACATATCTTAATTATAATTCAATCCCTTAGTTACTTAGTGGACGATGTAGAGGTGGGCCATATCTAACTCTTTCCAATGATTGGTTCCATTGATCTTGGTCATTATGATGCATGCCACCACCTGAATGGCAAGATCCTATAGGTTCTTGATATGCATGACATGGCCTTACTTTTGGTACCTTAGTGTCATGGTTATCTTTCCAATCTCATCAGAGTCTTCCAAGTCAAATGCTACATCTATTATCGAACATTGCATCCTTGACACCTTACTTATCTTCTTAGGCATAATTTTCATGTTGCATCCAATAAAGTAAAGGTAATCCTCATGGATGCACAAGAGTAGAAACTTGATTGATTCCATGTGTTTTCCAAAGTATTGAAGGTTGAATAATTGAAACAAACTTGCAGTGTCCAAATCATTGAAAATCTTGAGGCCATACACTAATTCTAGTGCTCAATCCAATAGTTGTTTTATAATTCAACCTCATTCCCAAGTTGACAATGATTGTAGTCAAAAATTCTACAAGAGGGTACTTTTTATACCCATTTTTTTGCACACAACATTGTCTCTGGGTATTGTATTTCCTCTATCATGAATGGTGGGGGTGGGGATGATTATGACTTCTTTGTTTGGCGCACTTCCTAACCTCTTATCCTTCCACATGATGTGTTTGTTCTTCATGTGTCTCTTCCCTAATTAATATTGCTTTCCCCCAAGTGCTTCCTCTTCCTCTGATATCATTGGTAATGGATTGGTTTGTAAATCCTTCTTCTTAGGTTGCATCACCCTCCGAGGAGCCGAAAGGTTGAGGCATGACCATCCAATGTTCTCAAAGGAATACATGATTATTGTGTCAATGACTTCAACTTTTCTTGTTTTGTTACCCTCTAATGGTAGATGTTTACCTCTGTAACCTACAACTACCAATTCTCTCTATTGTGATCATGTTTTAGAGTTAGTCCTATTATTTGATTACATAGCTTGATGCTCAACTCAATAACTATTTATAGAATTATTATGTTTGTTTACTCGCTCTAAAATCACTCTAGTCTACTTTGTTTGTCGGTTATGTAAATGTAAATGGAAGTAAAGGTAAAAAGTAAAAATGAGCTTCCTTGTCCTTTTATAAGCTCAAAGGGGTTAACCCACATTTACTACCCCTTCATTTCATCCATCACTTCTCATTATTAATGCATATTTAATAGCCACCATTCTTCGATTATCGCTTCTCACCACAAATGCATTTAACAGTATTGTCTTGTTATATTGGTGGCACATTTATCATAACCACTATTTATTTCACATTAACGACATGTCTTGTCCCATGCTTTCCTTTGAAGTGGAAGACAATTGTGTCCTACACTTTTTTTTTAGTGGAAGATAGTTATTTTATTTATTTCAAAAATTTAATCTATTTGGCATGAACACCCTATCCTAGGGATATGTAACTTATGTGCCTTAAATAACTTGTGTGCCTTAAGTAACTTGCGTGCACATCTTTAATAATGAATACATATACCTTTTACCCCACACTAAAACTATGTCGTGATCCTCCACAAAAATACAAGTACAAAATTCAAACTATGCTAAAATTTAAATAATTGTTGTGCACAACAAAGGCAATGATTTTATTGAAAATAAGAAATCCTAAACTAATGGTAAAATCCTTATTATTGCAAAATTTAAACTATTCAGAAGTGAAATACGACTATAGATGGCTTCCATTGTAATGCCCAAGAATAAATTGGTTGCCTAAGCATTGTAATCGACAAGTGCCAGTAGGTCAAATGTTATGAATTATAAAAGGATCATCTCAGTGAATTCAAAGTTTTAGAAAATGGCATGTGAACTTGGAGTGGTAGAGTAAGACTTTCATCTCAAGGGTAAATGTTTTCTGCTTGATGTGTCGATCATGCCATACCTTTTGTTTGCATTTCTCCACATATTGACTCCAATGAGCAAGGAAATAGGATTCATCTAGATGTAACAAATTATTCAAGCATGATTTGAAGGATGACTCCTCATCCAATTGTCTAACATGTAGAATACGAAGAGATGATACCAATAATTCAACTAGTAAAACTACCTCTTTGCCATATACCAAATTGAACGGTGTGTTCTTGTTCAGGTGCTTATAGGTTATTCAGTAAGCCCAAAGTACCATAGATACTTTATCATCCCAATCAATTCAGCTAATATTACAAATTTTCATCAAGGTTATGCCTAAGATTTTATTAAATGCCTTGATATTTTTATTGCCTTGGGGGTGACACAGTGTTGTTTCATGATGAAATCATGAACTCAACAAGTAAGATGCGAATAGTTTCATTTAAGAAAAGGGTATAGTGATCGCTAGTAAAAATTAATGAGCATCCAAACTAGGTTATGATATATTCCCAAATGAATCGCACCTTAGTAGTATCAATACAATCCTTTATTAACATAGCTTCAGCCCCATGAGTGAGATAATCAATTATTGTAGTAATATAATGGGAACCTATTCATTATGTAGTTGGATTGATGGGGCCAACAAAATCAATGGCCCACTTATCAAATGGTTCTTGAGATTGAATTGGATGTAGAGGCATGGCATTTTGGCGATTTGGTTTTCCTATGCACTAACAAATGTCATACTTCCTAACATATATCTTGGTGTCTTAAAAAAGGGTAGGCCACCATAATCTGGCCAACAAAACCTTGTGCATGGTAGCCTCTCCAGCATAGTGTCCACCTGTAATGCCCTCATAAACTTCTTGGATTACTTCAGAGCACTCATGTTTCATGACATAGTGCTAAAGAATTTCAACTCAACCAAGATTGTATAGTTCCCCTCCTACGAGCTAAAAAGGTGTAGTGTAGACCACAAGTTATTTCTTAGCCTAAGGAGCTATACATTTGGCACTAAGCCAGTAGTTAGGAAAGCTATAATATATTCCAACTCCTCAATTACATAAGAAATATGAAATAATTGAACATCAAGTAAGTCATCTTCAATAGTGCGTGGTGGTTCTCCAAAATCAACATGAGAAAGATGGTCAGGGCTGTAATTAGTTTTTCCAGGTTTGATGATGACATAAAATTAAAATTCTTGAAAGAATACTATCCAGTAACAAATATGTCCATTCAGCATAGGTTTATTTACTAGATACTTTAAACCTTCATGATCTGTATAGAATACAAAAGAAGTTGCCACCAAGTATTATCAAAAAATTTGTAAAGCATAACCATTGATAGTATTTTTCACTCTATGGTGGTGTAATTCCACTTATCTAGAGTAAGTTTTTTGATAGTAAAATAGATAAGGTGATCAAGGTGACCTTCACCTGGATGTGTAAGGATTACACCAATTACCATTCCAAAAGCATCAATATGGACATGGAATGGGTTTGTCCAATCAGGGAATTATAGGACTGGAGTGGTAACTAGATTATCTTTTAATGCCTCAAAGGCTTCTTGGTAGGAACAAGTCTAGTTGAAGTGTTTGCTATGTTTTAAGATTTCCTCCAGAGGTAAGATAATATTTGCTTATCCATGAATGAATTTCCTATAATAACCTATATGTCTTAGTAAGACACGGCCTTCACACTGATATTTGGGCATTTGGAGATGAAGAATGAAGATACTTTTATCCATTCTACCAAAATTCCATCCTTACAAATAATATATCCTAGAAGAACACCGAAGGGTGTATCAAAAAGACACTTCTTTATATTCAATGATATTTGCAAGACTTGGTAATGCTCAAGCATGATGCATAGATTAGAGCAATGGTCCTTAACCAAGTCATAGTTTGTCCAGTCATCCAAGTAGAATTGAATAAATTGATGGATGAAATATTTAAAGGCCTCAATGACTATACATGATAACATAGTTAGTGCATTCTTCAACCCAAAAAGCATAACAACATATGCAAAGGATCCCCATTTAGTGGCAAACATAGTCTTTGGTTGATCCTCCTTAGCTATTTGGACCTGATGGTACCCTAAAAATCCATCTATGAAAGTATATATTTCGCATCCAATGATGCCTTTAAGGATTTCATCTATGAATGGTGTTGGCAAGGGATTAGTGATGTAAGATGTGTTAAATATCCAATAATCAACCCATTATAATGTATCCATATTTATTTATACTTATCAACATGGGACGGACCCACTCAAATTAATTAATTGGCGTGATCACTCTATCATTCAACATAGTATCAATTTCTTTCTTTACATGCACCCATAGATTTGGATTCATCCTATATGGCATTTTCCTGATTGGTTGAGCACTATCAACCAGTTTGATATGAATTTTTCCTAGATATGGATGAACACCTTTCATCTCATTGCAGATTCTTGGAAAGACATATTGGTATTATTTTAACAACTCAAATATCTTTGAAACTTCTATGTTAATCTAGTAATTACCTACAATAGCTATTTTTTGTTCTTCCTCTGTGCCGATATTACGTTGGATAGTTTGAATTGACCTGGAGTAAGGATTATCTGCATTGGGACCAGTATTATGAATAGTTAATGAGACATAATCTATAAGGATCTCCAATTGATTTTCCAATGGGTCAGGTGGGTCAGACCCTTCATCTTCATCTACCTAAAATACCAGTTTCTATTTTCCTAAATGTATCTCTTTACGCCAATCTTGAAAAAACTGGTTCTGGTGTAGGAATAAGTTGTGTAAATGGTTCATTGAAGATAACTAGACCTTCTTCTAGGACATTATGGATGTATTTTAGGTGATATTCAATGGGACTAGGGTCACCATCAACTAATTCATGCATGGCAGAGAAAGTGAGGCATAAATCTATTCATAGAGAAGAATAACATAGTGTCAAGCTCATATTATCTTTCAATAGATGCCAAAAATGGGCATCCATATGTCTTTCTTCATGAACATGCCATGCTCTCTCCCAGGTTCATAAAGTTCCATATAAATCATGTAACCATAGGTACTCTATCAATAAAGACTCTTTAGCTCTCCACATGGATTCACAAGCTTCTATATGGGGTTCAGGTGCTTGTACTTTATTATAGCTGATTGTTCCCCTAACTCATTTGTCATGATGAAACCAGTGATGCAAAGCAGAGCTTATTTGATCCCACTAGAGAAGTCACTCATTATGGTTTCACCACCACCTTGTAATTATACCCTCAAAGAGGTGAACTAATGATCGTATAGGATCATTATCAGAGTTATAAAATTCTTCAAGGCACTGGACAAAGTCATGAACTTCTATTTGTCTATGAAATTAAGGAGCTTTATCAAGTATTTCTAATGGTGCATCCATCATTGGTCCCCTCATAAATTGGATGGTAAGAATGTAAACAAACATGTGGTGCTTATGATACTGGTGCAAAACATTTACATGACTACTAATGGCATTGGACACTCTTCTAGTGAGGTCATAATCACCATGGGCCCAATAATTATAAGCATTGCTTGTATATCAAAAAGGGATTGAGTGTCTGTCCATTGAATGATGACATCAAGAGTAGGATCACATTACTCACCATCTTTGGTTTTGAAATTATATGTGTGGTTAATATCTTCTTCCACATTAACAAGTTCCATGTATTGGGGCCCATGTGCTTGATCTAATGGAATCACAATGCGTTGATCAATATTCACATGACTGATGTTTTGAAACTTAAGTTTACATTTTTTTCATAACACCAAGGTCACCCTAATAGAGTTGGAAAATCATCTACCTCAGTTAACTTGAGAACCTCAAAATCAACTTTAAAAGGCACTCCAAGGATATCCACCATTGCATTCTTGAGGATGCCAGTTGGTAGAACACATATTTTATTGGCCATAAATAATATGTGTAGAGATGGTTGCAGTGTTATACTAGCCATTTTTCATCATGCATCCTTGGTGAGGTTGTTAACTTCAATGTCAGTGTCAACTAAGATGTCCCAAATTACCCAACCATCGATGGTAACATTCACTAGTATTTCTTTGTCCTATTGAGGGCTAGAAGAATAAAGGTATCTTATCACTGAGCATGATTTAATCGATCCTCAATATGTCAAGTTAATTGAGGGTGAGCATCAATTTGTGCTTGTACTTAATTCTTAATCTAAATACTCATCTATGGGACAATGTCTTCATCCAGGATACGCTTGTAAAGTTCTTGAAAATCATCTCGTGACACATTTTGAGGTTTAGTTACCTTTTGCATATTAGCACATTATGTTGCTTCTTGGTCCTTAAGAAACTAAATTTATCCTTTTAGTTCTCATACCAGTGTCATGGTGTCCTAGAGTACATCTTTCTATTTTTGGGCAATAGGATACTTCCTTGCCCGAGGCTCTTCACGTTGTACTTTCTTGATAGGAGTAGATGTAGACTGAGATTGTCCATCATTATGTGTAGTGATATTCACTTGTGAAGCTATTAGGGTGCTTGAATGTGGGATCTAGTATGGTTTTTTCAATATAAATCATACCTGCACCTTTTTCATTTCTCTCCTTAGTGATGGTCGTGTATAAGTCAGGACATTTTTCTAACCCATGGTCCTTTTTACAAAAAGCACATGTTAGATAAACTAGACAATCCCTTTGATAGTGGTTTGAGGATCCACACTTATAACATGTTATTGATGGGAAATTATCACCTCCTCATCCTCATCCTCTACCTTGACCATAATAACCACCATTATCTTGATTTTTAGATACAAAGGTTTGGTGCATACCATGTGCATGCTTCATGGATATTACTAATTAGTTGATAATCATTTCTGTCATGGGTGTAGTCATCACATATTTTGTAATATTTAGACACATTCAAATGTGTAACTTATTATGAGAGAGGATAGGAGCATACATCATGCTCGTCATGGAAAATTTCACATGATTATTTTAGTACAACACATATGTTTTTATGTGGGTAGTTGTTTCGGTTATGTCCTTCAAATTCACAATCAGTGTACTAAATAACATTACGAGTATCATACACATTATTTACAATTAGTTTTTTGAGTTACAATGTCATTAAAACTATTTGGGCTTCCATTAAAGGACTAATCCTAGTGTCAATATTACCAATAGCTTCAGCATGAAGGGTAACTTCCAGAGATTCACATGGGATAGTAAAGGTCTTCTGGGACAATGTTCATCAAAAGAGAAGTAATAAACCTCCCACAAACCATTGTGCATACTAAGCAACATTTATTTCAAATGATAGTTTAGATAGAAGTGTCTTGCAATGTGTGTCATATTCCTGTACACTTTTAGTGAGATCCTGTTTTATATCATTCAACATGGCAATACTTTATTGCTCAAACTCAGGAATGTTAAATTACTGAAGGAATGTTATTTTGAGTTGATCATAGTCAATTATCACTTGTTGAGGCTTAAAAACTTTGTATACCACTTATGCACTCTCTCCAAAATTGTAGACATAAATTATGTGGCATTTCACTCAAAAGAAGTGATGCCTTGCACCTCCAAATAAGTTCACACTTATGTATATATTATGTTCACACTCCTTTCCACCAGATATTAACAGCTTGTATCCACGGTGTTCCTAGTTGTGTTAAATCCCTTTGACATTCTAACATCCAAGATTATCTTCTCCTAAAGTTTTGTGATCAACCTTGAGCATAAGCACATAGCCAAGCATACAAATGAATAAGGATTTAAACAAAGAAAGTTTTATATAATGCACTATAGAAATTTTATTCCACCCATTGATAAGTGAAAACTCTTGGTTCAAGATAAGGAATCACAAAATTATCCTTGACCCCATTAATCCATTGTTCAATACCTTCAAGGGTGATATATTCTAACATATTCCATTACTATACAACAAGCATTATGAGGTCTCGATAATGGAACCAAAATGTTGGGTTTTTCATCTTTAATAACGTTTCAAGTGATGAAGTGTATTTCCAATGAGCTAGTGTGTTGGCCCTTCACATAAGACTATGGTCTTGCATGCTCACCTAAAGCATGCAACAAGAGACCGATTCTCATGAGTCATGTTGCATAGTAACATATTAGTCATATTCTTGAGTTTAAACTTATATCTAATTAGAAGTTATATAGAAAAATAAATACACTACTTTGGTCCTTGTCTCATTAAGCTCAATAGCCATAACTACATAGAGAAATGACGTGGAGTTTAGAGATTATTACTCAAATTCTAAAAGTGAAAGTTGCATAAACATCATAATAAGTTACACCTACAAGTACTCAATGCAAGCCTATCAATAGATGCATAACTATCAATTAATTGGCACATGAACATCAAAATTGATTGTAATATCTGTAACTCTATAATATACTTTAGCAAAATGATATCTAATATCCATCATGTTACAATAATTTAATATAGTGGTATTTATACTTGTTTTTTCCTAACCAAGTAGTTACATAATGAATGATGTGAGTGAATGGATAATGAACTTTGTATGTACTAAGAGTTGTGGTAGTCTAATTATTTTCTCCTAAAGACCCAAGACTTTGTGCCCCTTATATACTTTTTCTATACTAGATCCTTGTTGTCATGTGTCTACCTCTTTACAGGCCAATATAAAACTCATGATGGATAAGGTTTAGATGGCCCTCGATAATTGCTCCTCAATTGTCTCCTACTTCTCATGTACTCCCCAAGTCTTCAACTATTATTATGAGTCATATGCTCTCAGGTTATTCATAGTTATATGCCATATTTGATCGGGTTTTCTCATGTTGGTGCTTCTACACTCTTATCTTTTTGTGCCACGATCTTTCTACGCTAGTCTACTTTCATGCCCTAGTATCTTTGTGCTTATGCTCCTCTGGCATCATGTCAGTTTCGTGCCAAAATACCAAAATACTTGGCCAAAATTTGGGGTTCAACAAGTTTATTTAGAATATCAATAATAGGAACATGTGTAGGTGCTCTGGATATATAAATATGGTTTGTAGTAGTTGAGGACTCCAAAGATTTCTAATGCAATGGTATCTCAAGCCTATTGCTTACCTTTTTATAAAAAAATACCCTTAGTAGATTTAATAATTAATTACCTCAGTATAAAGTTTTATTTCTCAAATCGGGTTCACCAAATGTTTAATCCTAAAATATAGATTGGGGAATATAAGGTTAAAAGGGTAGAGATAGCCTAGGGCACAATGATGGTAGACTATCTTTAAAATAGACTAATTAATTTACAAACTCAAATAAACATACACTGAATTTATTATGATGATATATGCTAAAATTAAAATGTACAACTATGCTAGATATTGCAATGATAATGAAAATAAGATACTTAGCTAGTTTTGATGTTAATACAGATCTAAATCTATAATATGAATAAATTAGAACTGATCTAAATTTTAGATCACTCACCTAAACCTATAAATTATACATCTATAGTCATGGACACTTGCATTGACCTGGGATAGTTGTATTGATGCTTATGTCTAACTTAGACATAGGTGTCTAGTATAAAATACCTATTGAAACTAGATGTTTATGGGTTCTATGTCACTTTCACTCTGGTGAATTTAGATTTGGGTCATGGATTGTCACTCTTTGTCAACTGATAAAATCTTAATTCTTCATCTTCATATTGGTTGTGGTAAAAATAAGTTAGTGGGCACACAGTTTCAAGCTACCCCAAAGATCCCTATATCAATGAGTGTTGCTTACATAGCCAATACTCTAAAGAGGGCCTTAAACTTATGTAATTCAAGTTAAGAATAAAATAAAAATTAATGCTGAATAATTTCATAGAATCATAATAACAAGATCTATGAATAGAGATACATGAAGAATAGAAATTAAAATGCACAACAAGAAGATAAGATTTAGCATGGTTTACTCAATGTGGGCTACATCCACAAAGAAACACTTGCTCAGAGCTTATTACAAGCCAACAAGAGTACAATCCATTCTCAGATCAGTCTTCTCACAATACAATGCACAAATATTGCTTGGAGTTATGCTGAAAAAACTCTCTTGAATTCGCACTTGAATTCACACACTCTGTTCACCTTCTTAAACTTAGTTTTTCTTATATATTACCCATTGTATGTCCATCTATATATAATTACATCAATAGGTAACTAATATAGTGGTTTTACAAAATAATAGGTACCAAAACCATGGGCTAAATCAATCCATAACAGTTCCCCATTAATCATGGGTGATGACACCGCACATATAAAAGTATAGATAAGCCATGTATCTATACTCCCAAAAAAAGGGGGATCTTAAAAAAAAATTGGGAGCTACCACCCCCAAACCCTTGCTCGGGGCCCAGCCCATCTCCGAACTCTAGAAAGAATACATTAAGAGTGTATATTAAATTTTAATGTATAATATTTAAAATACATTTTAATATTGAAATAGGTTCCATAACATAACAATTCTCCCTTACATGTTGGTTTGTGTGTGTATCATGTAATGTGTGATAAGCAAGTACATATAATGACCTAGCTTGTAATTTGATAAATGTGGGTCATGGGATCTCCTTCAGTACTTTAGCCTATAGATATGTTGTCCCTATGACTAATATGTAAATAAGAGAAAATAGGGAAGCTTTGTTCACTTGAGTGCTTGATTGAATTCCTTTGGTAAATTTTCTTTTGATTTGTTTAGTCTATGTTAGCTTTGTGTTAGGTGAGGAATGAGTGAAATTTGATCATGTATATATATATATATATATATATATATATATATATATATATATATATATATATATATATATATATATATCAACCCATTTGAAGAATATCTCACATTAAATCACTTAGGTCGACCATAGGAATACATTTAATTTGTAAATTAGAATACTTTAAGGCATTAGACACTCACATTGGGATAGGACACTTAGTCAACATAGATGTCTAACTGGGATGTAATTGTCTAGGTAGCTAAAAAATAGGCACATGTTTAGAACTTGAAAAAATAGATGATAAACAAGTTTACAATGTTCTAAGTATAATAGAAGGTTTAAGCCATCAAAATAACATTGGTTAGACTAAGAGGTAAGCAATATGCAGAAAGAGATAGTGTATGCGAGTCTTTTAGAAGTGGAAAAGATCTAAAAATTGAAGGTACATCTATGATATGTATTTTCCAAGTGTATAAGACTAAGGTGCTATATAATTTAGAAATAGTGTTTATATAGGGTTGTTTTGTTGCATCATAGTAGCATAAATCATTTGGGGAAAAAATCATTTTTTCAAAAGCCTAAGTGTTTTTCAAAAAACATGATTATTCGAGAAAAGAATATGGAAAAATTGAAAAAATAAAAAACTGTCAAAAAAATGTGGAAAAGGAGAAAAACTATTTTTTTTTAAATTTAAAAGTATTTCCGTTACATAGTACACATATTAAGCATTTTAATTGCATAGATAATATATACAAATTATGAGAGGAAGATAAATGTGATTTTACCTCATCAAAATCAGTGAATTATTTTTGTTCATTAATTTCTATACTATTCAAATTTTATTACATTTGTATTTTAAAATGCATACTATTTTCGTTTACAAAGAAAAAAAAGGGGAGGGAGCCAATGGCAATGAGGTAGACTAAGGGATAAAAAGGTCTAGATATTGAAGCTCTAGGCTTAGAGCCTCTCTTGATTTAAGAGATGACCTTGATGTCATACCCAACCTTATCCAATAAGTCGAATTCAATTTCATCATAAATAGGCTCATCATTATTTTTGAGCCATTTAGATTTTAGATTGATCTCATCAAGGTCAATCCATTGATCTTCCTCAATAGTACCTAGCATAATAAATAGAATGCATATGTTAGTATATTTGTTGAATAATATTTTACAATAATATAAATCAACTTTTCATATGAATTGAAAATTAAAAATGCAATATTTTTTAACCTTAAGATTTCTTCACCTTCGAAAAAATATTGTGGTGGAAAAACACCAAATCATTAATTTTTTCTTGAGTGAGTCGATTGTATTTATTAGAAGTATATGCTTGAACACACTCTAATTATGCTTTCAAGTAGATGAACTGCATGGTTGGCTCAAAATATGCATTGCCATCCATCGAAGGTGTTTATTTTTTTGCCAAAGAAATCCCACCATTTTCCTACAAAAATATATTTTGTCAACATTATAGCATGCATAATTCAGTCAAAATTCAACATTTTCATCATACATATGTAAAAACATTATCTACTTGGTTTGAAGGTTTTCTTTCATGTGATGGTTGTCTTACTAGGGAAGAAATTATTTTCCTGCTTATAAATTGGAAACTCTCACATAATTGCCTCAAAAGATCCCAAGAACCATTCTTTCCATGCACTTAAATAAACCCTTTGTGACCTTTGCATCATCTTGAAATGAGATGCTAAATAACAGTGTTGGATTCAAGAAATATCTAATTGTATGGATGAGAGAATGCATCTATCGATACCATATTTTATCAACTATCTCCCATAACAACATATGTTTGGCCTTGTTATTCTCCACTCTAATATTAATAGCAGCTGTCATAAATAGTCTCATCATTATTTGCGAGCCATTCAGATTCTAGATCGATCTCATCAAGGTCAATCCACTTATCTTCCTCAGTGGTACCTAGCATTAATCAAATAAAATGTATATGTTAGCGAGTTTGGTGAATAATACTTTGCAATAATATAAATCAACTTTCCATATGAATTAAGAATTAAAAAAACAACATTTCAAAACCTTGAAAATTTGTAAGAACCCCTCCAATCAGGTTCCAAAAAAATATACTAGATTTTTTTAATCTATAATTTACCCAAAAAGGTATTCCTACTTATCATTCCTTAATTCAACAAATTATGACTCATCATAGTTCACTGAGTCAGTGTTTACATAAAGCACGACAATAAACCTTAGAATAATGTGTGACACTGAATGTTCACTATCTAAGTAGTGACATTACCATAATACACAAATCATATGCCAAGTAATAGAATCAATTCAAATGGTCATAAGGATTGTTATGCAATCAAGCCAACCCTAACCTAGCATAAGGACCTAGACTTGATGACCCACCATAACTTAGGAAACCTATATATCCTCTCCTCAGAATCAAGGTCTAATGTAGTTTTCCTTTTACTTGTGGTGGTCTCCTCTAAAAGACGTCATCATTGAAGATGTTGGCACTCTAAGCTAAATAAGTAACAAATTACTTGTGACATAGATGAGCTTCTAAATCTCTGATTGTTAATCCCATGGCTAAATGACACACTCAATCATAACACCTTACTAATCCAATCTTGTGTGCTTACCCCAACACTCTCACTTAATAACCTAGATAATAACAATGATGAAGGAATCCACATTCCTTGATCTATAGAGAATCACCTCAATAATTTTTCATGGTTATCAATGCATGGATAAAGCAATAAAGATTCACACTATGGATAAGTCGTGTAGGATTAATATGATTATATACGTGATCCAAGAATTCACTTAGATAATCATAAATGTCACATTAAGGAAAACATATTAGGGTTAGTTTCCTATGTCCATGCTCACTTCTCCAAGCTGTCATACATATCTGTGATGATCCTTCCATGCACAGATTTAGGGCCAGATCTAGTTCTCCAAAACTACTAAATATATACATGTTTACTATAAAATTGCATACATAAAGATAACCATGTTTCTTAACTATAGTGATAAGACTCAATAGGCCTCCCAACAATATAAGTTGCATCAAAACTCACATAAGCTAGGACTAGTTATGACCTTCATCATTCTATGTCCTTATACACTATGACACTCATGACTATAACCACATACATACAGTTCCATCTAACCATTTTTAAATTGTGTTTTTACTCTTGTAACAACACACCCTATGAGTTTTTAAGCAATAATAACTCATTCCTATTAAAATAAGTCTTTACCAAGATTTATAATGAATGCACTATCAAAGAAGCATACTAGTCATGAAAAGCATCAAGTTTTCAATTCACTAATAGATTGACCGTTACCTTTATTTGAATAGGATAATAAGGAAAATGTTTACCACTTATCTTGATTATAATAAATTGAGACCAAGTGTTGGAATTATCAGAGTTTTATAATATTTAATGTGGATGAGATATGCATATAAGTATACATATGTTCTAGTTTAACCAAAAATCTCCATCAATATTCACAATAAAACCAATACACAAATATATACATAGGAAGAGTGAACTTTGCATAACAATTTGCAAAATAAATAATAACCATTAACCACATGGTTCTCTTCTTCCGATAATGTACAAATTTAGCAAAACATACATATATACCATGACTTAACTTGCCACTTATCATAGAGTACTTTGGCACAAGAGTGCATTCAAAAATCTTAATGAATGTTATTGCTAAAGACATTACTTAATGAAAATAATATTGTATTATCACATCTAGCTAATACAATCAATTAGTTAACAATATATATTGAAAATGATATAACTAAATACATGTTATATTAGGAATGCAATACCATGGAAACAACATTATTGCTTTAATATATATCTCACAAGTTGATCGAGTTATATATTTAAGATGTTGTATCTTTCATAGACTTCTTGGTTTCGTGGACGTTATTAAAATCTTTCATTCCATCATTTAACCATTCCTCGGAATGTATGGAATTAACTTATAAATCTCTTTCGTATTACATGTTCAATTCTATAAATTTTAATAGCTGAGAAAAAAGAAATATAAGATTTTCTTTATTCTCTTTAATAAAGATACTTAAAAATAAAAATAAGGTAATCATGTTGAGTTATTAATATAAATCCAACCTCTAAATAACACTTATTTTAGATAATACATATGTTTGAAGAGATCCAAAAATCCAAATAAGATATGATTATGAACCAAGTATCACAAAACATATATGGTCTAAATAAAAAGCAATTGAACACCCAGTTGTATATTGCCTTAAAGAATCATCAAGTTAGGTTGCAACAGAGGATAAGGATTACGAGATTCACGTAGATTCTGAATACTTGAATTTACATATTTTATTGGTAAAATTAATTCACCAAATTCCACACACCAGTCTCTTGAGGATGGTGCAAGCAACATGGTAACAATAATAGTCTACTAGTCATTACGTAAAATGGAAGAACCTTACACAAATCAATAATTATTGCACCATCCAGACATCTAATCACTCTACTAGAATAATGGAAAAAGAAATAATAATGTTCTATCAACTATAATCTCTCTATCGTGTTATTCCAACCAAACTCCATGACTCCCCTAGACTTCCATGAGGCACTACACCTCTCAAGACTGCCTAACTATGCCTTATACACAGTTGATGAAGTGATTTCATTTTCACACGTGGCTTTGTTATCTTATACAACTTACACACACCTTTTAAAGCTCTTGATACTATGCCAACCAATAAAGGATAGTTGACACAATTGTTTTCTAGGATTTTTATTGTCTTTCACATTCTTCCCATGCAATAAAACATCACATTAGTCAAGACAAAATGATTTAAGTGTATAAAAGGCCAAGGTGGAGAAGTTTTATGCAGACTTAGAACATAAAACAATCTGCTTCTAATTTTTTAGAGGCACTAATGTCCCAGATTGTACCTAGTTCTATGGGTAGTTTCACACCCAGGTAGTTTTTCTAATGATGCCCATAGATAATACAACTTGGCCCAAAAGTGGTGTATGTGTTTATAACAATATTTGACACTTAAGATAAAGGATTGTGCCTCAACTACACAATTTGTTAACCTTATAAGGTGAGCTAGTAGTTAGGAATACTGTGACATTGAATACATTTATAATTTGTAAAAATAATGATACATTGGAATCATGTACGAGATACTTCATAAATGACATTTCAGGCTTATCAAAACATTCAGTACGTGTTTCCTAAAAGCAAATATAGGAGCAATTTATCCATTTATACGTTGTAATATATTGAGGCATTAGGATCATGATGAGCAAAGAGGCCTGCTTATCATGGTATAACATTTACTCTCTTTAGATAATCACCACAAAATTGACTAGAGAGGGGATTTAAAAATCTACAGGAAAGTATGCTAGGTGTAAAACTTATTTATGGTGCCATACTACTGCATTTCATGAACCTCTCATCCCAGGTATATATTTCATAATAGGCTTCATCTGTAGGGTTAATATAATTATAATATAAAACCAAATTTAATAGTACTTAGATTTGAGCCACAAAATTGTACACAGAGAAACAAAATACAAACTAAGCGAACAACTTAGTTGCTAACCAGAGACAACCATGAATCAATAAGTAAATCTAATATGCAGGAAAATAAATATTTATAATAAATTTAATTCAATTAAGAATGTATTCCTTTTTCCATGGATAACACACAAGCTTATAGATAGTTTGTATGCATACATATCCAGATGGTCCAAACTATGCCATCTGAATTCAAACTCTCATAATTCCTTCCTTCTAGGTGCACTTTTTGCTACCTACTAAACTCCTTTTTTGTGCTTTCACCCCCATTTCCTCCTCCCTCTTTCATTCAAAGGCTCCAATAAATAGATTCAAACATTCAATTATTTTCACCCACTTCACTATTTACTTTCTTTGTTTCACTACTCCCTCATATGGCGCAATGGGTGAGCATGATAAAAATATTAATTTTAGTCAATGTTGGAATTTAAAGATCATTTCCTCCTCAGATAATCACCACAAAATTGACTAGAGAGGGGATTTAAAGATCTACATGAAATATGCCAGGGGTAAAACTTATTTATGGCACCATACTACTACATTTCATGAACCTCTCACCCTAGGTATACAATTAGTAATAAGCTTCATCTTTAGGCTTAATACATTTATAATATAAAACCAATTTTTAATAGTTCTTATATTTGAGCCATAAAATTGTATATAGAGAAACAAACTACAAATTGAGCGAACAACTTAGTTGCTAACCAAAGACAACCATAAATAAATAAGTAAATCTAATATACAAGAAAATAAAGATTTATAATGGATTTAATTCAATTAAGAATGCATGCCTTTGTTCATGGATAACACACAAGCTTATGGATAGTTTGTATGCATGCATATCCGGATGGTCCAAACTATGCCATTTGAATTCAAACTCTCACAATTCCTTCCTTCTGGGTGCACTTTTTGCTACCTCCTGAACTCCTCGTTTGTGCATTCACCCCCATTTCCTCCCCCCTCTTTCATTCAAATGCTCCAATAAATAAATTCAAACATTCAATTATTTTCACCCACTTTACTATTTACTTCATTCGTTTCACTATTCCCCCATATGGTGCAATGGGTGAGAGTGATAAAAATATTAATTTTAGTCAATGTTAGAATTTAATACCAACTTCATTTTTGTCCCCCAAGGATGGCGCAGTAGATGGGTCATTTAATTTGTCTGCCACTATCTATTTCTTGCGTTCACCCACTACGTCACTTTATTATTTTTTTAAATTATGTTCTATTTTATAAATATTTATTGTATTTCATTTAAGTTGAAATTGAATTTACCTTAATAAAATATCCAAAAATAAAGATGAGACGTTTAAATCCATCTTTGATAAGTGACTGGTAGATTCAAAAATCAATTCAGCGGTTAATTTCTTAAACCAAGTATCGCGGTAATATCTTATATCCCAAGATGAGTATGATGAGGAGAATCACCATACAATTTTTTTATGATTGACATTTAAACATAATTTTTAAATAATTTCTACATATCTCCATGGTAAATATTTCCTTTTACCAAATATATATTATGTTCCAAGATACTAGCATCAATGTCGATATAGTTATCTAACTGTGTTAACTAGATAAGTTTAAAGACACAATTGTCAAAGTGATGACCTAGATCACCCAACTTACCAAATAGCTTAAGGCAAACAATAAC
Source organism: Torreya grandis (assembly GCA_037957365.1). Classification (NCBI taxonomy): domain Eukaryota; kingdom Viridiplantae; phylum Streptophyta; class Pinopsida; order Cupressales; family Taxaceae; genus Torreya; species Torreya grandis. Next base: position 382,664 of record JARHVA010001981.1, on the reverse strand, counting down.
TCTATACAATAATTATTTGGCCTTATTTAGACTATATTACCACCAATAAGGCATCCTTCTCAAAACACATGCACATATACCATAACCAATGCATCACAAATGACACATACACCATCGTTGATTAAAGAGCAATATCTCATTGGTAGGGTATCACTGTCAAGTGCCCTAAAACCTGGCACAAAAAATGGGATGTTACAAATTTATTTATCTTCAAGAAAGATTATGGTTGCAAAACACCAAATCATTCATATGTTCTTGAGTGAGTCGATTGCATTTTTTGAAAGTATATGCTCGAACACACTCTAACTATGCTTACAAGTAGATGAACTGCATGGCTAGATCAAAATGCATATTACCATCCATCGAAGGTGTTTAATTTTTTTGCCAAATAAATCTTACCATTATGTTGCAAGAATAGATTTTATCAACATCGTAAAATGTTATATTTACTCAAAATTTAACACGTTCACCACACATGTAGAAAAATTATCTACCTGGTTTGAAGGTCTTCTTTCCTGTAATAGTTGCCTTACTAGGGAAAAAACCACTTGCTTGCTTATACATTGAAAACTCTCGCATAGTTGTCTCAAAAGATCCCTATGAAAATTTTTCTCCATGCACTTAAATAGACCCTTTGTGACTTTTGCATCATCTCAAAATGAGTCTCTAAAGAACAACGTTGAATTTAATAAATATCCAATTGTATGGATGGAAAAATGCATTTGTCGATCATATGTTTGATCAACTATCTCCCATAACATCATGTGTTTGGCCTTGTTATTCTCCAGTCTACTCTTAATAATGACTTTGGTATTATCAATTGCCTCATATAAATAACCCATTGGGGATTTACCCCTAGTAACGAGTCTCAAAACTCATAGAGGCTCATAGAATAACAATTTTCTCTACCTCTTCCCAAAAAAATGGTCAGAAAATATAGTCAGCCACCATTTTTCTTCCATAAAGAAATATTCAACCTACTCAATTGAAGCGAACATTTGTATTAAATTCATTTATTTTTGGCAAAGAGTTTAAAATGCAAGGAAGTGGGTTGTAAATTTTATCACTCCTCATCGAAGAAGTTCATTTTCATCTATGAATGTGGGCATTATATTGAACACCCTTGTGTGATTGTATATGAGCTTGGTGATTATGTGGCCTTTTTGCAAATCCTTTTTCACCCATAGAATTTTTCATATGCTATCCAAGGGTAAATTCAAAACAATGTGTCGTACATAGAATCCAAAACATAGTTTCATATTTGTTCACAAAAAGCCTCCTCGTGGCCATGAAAGCAACATCTATAATGAATTAGACCACATTTTGTGGCCCCATCTCAATCACAACCTCATCAAATAGATGAAACAATGTCTCACCCAATTTTATCATCTCAAATACATCAACACTCTTTAAAAAAAAAATGCTAATATTACATGACATAAGGAAGTTGATGAGTGTGCGGCTCCATCTATCCATCCCTCTGACATGATAGTACATCTTGATTTTTGTCATTCCTTGCAATGTTTTGCAAGAACATTACTCACATCGTTTACATCAACAAATATGTGTACAAACCCTTGTATGATAGCGCAATGAACCCAAAACCTGTAGCTAAAATTGCATCCACCTTGTATGATAGCGCAATGGAAATATGGCCACATTAAACAAGAAGCTAGAGTAGTACCGAAAGTTATAAATTGCCTTCTTTACTTTCTCTAGAATAATATTTTTCCAATCTCTACTCTCTAACATGGTTTGCATTCCATGTGTAGTGTGAAGGATAAAGAAAACATGAATGTTCCATCTGCTTGTGTTTAGCCCACAAGGTATTGATCCAAGGGTAAATTATTAAGTTTTTATAATGAGAAATATTTCCACCATATTTCACAGGTAAAAATATTAAATATATTTAAATGAGCATTAAATATAACACCTATACTACATAGAAAAATTATGACTACGTTTAAATTTTTTTAAGTTTTGGGCGCATTTAAATTTTTTTTTAATTATAAAAACCATTTCAAATTATCACATCATACCAACAGATCAAGTTGAAAAAAAAGTGTTTTGGGCCAAACTTACAATGATTAATCATGTTTAAATCACATGCTCTACTACTATGCACTACATCACATGGAGCAAGAATGGGACTATATGCACAAGACGACACTAAACCTTGTACCAACATTCAATGTGTACAATAGCATACACCAGCTATGCAAAAGATGCAGAGAGAGTCAAAATTACATATTTAAACTATATGCAGTGAATATATTTAATATTGATAATTAACTATGTACATACACAAAATAGTAAACCGTGTAATCAACTACAAACACATAATTTAAAATTTGGTTTGTTGGGGGCATTAAAGAAAGTCGCAAGCGAGTTCTGCGCACTAGGCAGGTCTCAAGCTCGGCCAATCTTTTCCCCATCAAAAATTCTGAGCAGTTAAACCACTCAGATATTAGGGGGGCATATGTAGACACCTATTATTAATATTGTTCGTGCCCGTATTTAAACCCTCCCCGAACCTCCTTATTCTTAAAATCTTGGCATGTGGGACTAAACTCTCGCAGGCTTCGAATCCCAATACGCAACTTGGAAGCACACCAGTTTGCTTTGGCACCAAGCGTGTCACAGAGGGTTGATATGTGAGTGGGAATTTGGAATCATGGAAGATGCATTCAATGAAATTACAGAGCAGCCTCTACAATGTTTTCGTAATATGCAAAGGGCAGGCATGGAACCCACTTAATTCACTTATGCAACATGGCAAGTGCATCGATCCATGCCCACAGCAGTGGACTGTCATGTATTGCATGGATTATATGCCTACCCATGATGCAATTTCGTTTATTGCAATGATTGCCGACGAGGCACTCCAACTTTTTGGCACTATCTGGGATCGCATTTCTGGCCGTGTTGGGTGCCTCCATGAGGCACAGGATTTTATGAACCAAATACCCTCTAAACCATCAGATTTACAGCAGACTGGGTTGTTGAGCATCCAGCAGCTTATGAGCTATTATCTAATATTTATGCTTTATCTGGGAAGTGGGATGATGCCAAGAAAGCCCAGAAACATGAGAAAGGATCCAAGTTATAATTGGATTGAGATATAGAAAAGTGCCCTGCTTTTATTGCAGTAGGCAGATCACACCCTCAAAAAAAGATTAAAGTAGTAGCAGGGTACATGGTGAACACAAATGCTCTGCTACATGATATGATTGAAAGATTTTAATACCATTCACAAGATCAAGGAGTCTATGAAATCAAGTGCTACAATAAAGTTGTTTCATGTTAACATAAACTATTGATACAAGGGCTGTCCTATTAATATTGAGCGAAATAGGAGGAGAAGCTAAATATGTTGAGAATGCACAATCTTTTAATGGTAGGATATTTGTTTTGGACGAAACTTATCATTTGTGCTAGAAACATGGAGTGAGAATGGAAGGAGAGACTAAGTATGTTAAGAAGACAAGGTCTCTTAATGGGAAGATATTTATTTTTAATAAAACTTATCTTTTTTAATGTAAACAATTATTCTTTTAAGGTTATCATCCAAATTAAGTTAGGGATTTTAATAATTTTGAAATTTGTTCACAATAAGATGCATACATACCTTACGCCTTACAATATGCGAATTTGTGACTTCTCTTTTAAAACAAGTTCTTCACCATTAACTCAACTCAAATATACATTAGAAGTGGTGAAATATAATGTGAACTTCTCACTGGCCAATCAATTAATACAAATTCTACATCATATATAACAAAAGTGATTGACCTTACAAAGTTAGCTCATTTTTATAAACAATTGTACATAGAAATAAAGGTCGTATGGCAGATGGTCCTTATCTTTGCATTGAAAATTGTTTGTGGTTGAATTTACATATATATTTGCAACATAAGCTCAACACCGGAGTGAATGATATGCAGGTATTAATTATGATTAGTTACAGCTAAAATATTATTGGTTAGGGTGAAAATTATATTATCCTTGCTTTTGCAACGACTAATAAGATATTTATAAGCTTGTGTAGTTTGTCGACTTGGTAATAAACTAAATTTGAATGTAACTTGCATCTAGTTTAAAATTTAAAAAATGGGGTAGCATTAACTTGAAATAAGGTAGACAAAATCATATATGTATTGGACTAAAAGTGCCAATAATTATTATATTTGAAAGTGATTGTGACAATCATTGAAACATAGAGAAGTTACATTCAAAGGTATTGAACAAATATCATATGATAGGGATGTAGGCCTCTACATATCATTATTCTAGAATAACTTTATATTAGTTATAGGTAAATTTTATAATGTTCATGAGTTTTGATAAGTTAAGGATTACATGACAATGAAACTTTAATCCACATCAACTAGATGAACATTGTCAAATGGTAAATATGTCATAGATTGAGATTTCAACTAAAAATTAGAATCATGTAGCGCTGACTAGATATTCATGTTGTTTATTTTCCCTGACATCTAGGTAATGTAGTGGATTGACATTCAATCAAATTTATAGTTGTATGGTCTTCAAATTGATTTTGGTTGAATTTAATTTTGCGTAAGTACAAAAATTTAGTTGTATTTTATATGTAAAAAACTCATAAATACAACATTCAAATATAATCTTAATTGTGATGGTTTGTGGATACCTTTTCAAAGATTTTTTACGATACGAAAAGTGCCCTTGTATAAAAATGAGTTGTGATATGATGACTTACATTTAGACTTTTGTCTTTAAAAATATTAATTGTTACTTTTAAAAACAAATAAATGTTATATATAATATTTTTGAAATAAATTTTTAATTATTATATTAATATAAATAGAATAATCCAAATATATATATAAATGTGTGTGTGTGTAAAATACATTATTTTATTTTTGGGTGTTATTTTCATTGTAATTATATTTTAATATAACATTTGCTTTATAAAAATGATTAAAATTTTGGTAAAAAAATTATTCTTTTTTTAATTTTTATTAAAAAAATAAAAAAAACAAAGGTCCATAAATAACTGTAATTATTTTATGAGTTTAATTATACTTTCTAATTTTAATTATTTTTTGACTAAAATCTATAATACCATCTAAATACAAATCTAAAAATAAATATATAAAATATTTTAAAATAATTATATATATATATATATATAATACTAATTTAAAAGGAATATATTTTAAAATAATATTATATATTATAACACTCAATATATATAAATATATATATATATATATATATATATATATATATATATATATATATTTACAATATTAATTTAAAAGGAATAACTAAATATAGTATATTAGTGTTCTCACACTTTTTATTTATTTATTTAAACTTTTCCAAATGTAAAAAATATTAGTTTTTTTCATGTATTAAATAATATATTTAATGTTATGCAATTAATATGAGTGATTGATAAGTTATTAAAATTATAATTTATATTATTTAATTTTTTTAATTATTTATTATTATTTTATTTAGTGAAATTTTGTTTTTATATAAATTATATGTACATAATATTTTTTCAGTTATCAAAGATTAAGAGGTATTCATTATGTCAAATTTATCTGAAACACGATTTTAGTTTCATATTTTTTTTTATGAAATATCTTTTATATCATCATCCTCAATGATTATAATCCATTTAATGAACTAATTATGATCTACTAATTTTTTTACATATTTTTTGGAGAAAGAAAAAGTGTATAATAAAAACAAAAAAACATGGATAAGTTTTAAGATTTAGATATTATTAAAATTAAAATTTAAAAATAAAATTAAAGTTTAAATTAATCCATCTAATTTGCACCGTCAATACATATTTAATAATTTAAAAATAGAAATAAAATTTAAATTTGTCTTATTTAATTTTTATTATTAATAAATAATGAATATTTAATAATTTAAAAATAAAAATAGAGATTAAATTAATTTTGATTAACTTTCACCATTAATAAATAATAAATATTTAATAATTAAAATATATATATATCTAATTTATACCATTAAAGAATATTTAATGACTTGCAAAATAAAAAAGAAACAAGTGTAGAGATAAATATTAAGTGGAAGGAGTAGTTTTTTTATATTATTAAATTTAAAAAAAATTATTATTATTTTTAATGGGTAAATAAATGTTGTGATATTTGTTATTTTTTAAGTGGATTTTTAATTATTATATTGATATAAATTGAATATTTCATGAGAATATAAAAAGGAATATTTTTAGTTCTTGTTATGGTAGTGAATTATAAGAAATGATGAAAGCAATAAATTTTAGTCAACAATCCAATGAAATGTAAAAACATTATTTAATATTGAAGTTTCTAAAAAAAATTTTAAATTTTTTCAATTTTTAAATTTAAAAAAAAAACTCTTAAAATTATTTGTTTGCGATTCTATGGGTTGGCATAATATTTTTTATATTCTCTTAGTATAAAATTATTGTAATTGTTAAAACAAAAATTTTAATAATGATATGTGTATAATACCATTAATTACTAGCATTAAACATGCCATTTTTAGTTCCCTACATAAATCATCAAATACATTTTTTTAAAACAAAAATTTCAAACATAACATATATACACTAACATTAACTACCACCCTTAAATTCTAGAGAATGATCAAACTATCATAAAATCATCAATATATTTATTATTAGAGTACTAATTACAAACAATGATTTTTGACTATGAAGATGTTGGGGTGACTTTCGTTTTTTCCATTATTATGTTTCTAGAGTTGCTTTCGTTTAATGTGGCCATGTATCTATATGTTGCTTCTTTCTTCTCTCTATTGCAAGTGCTTAAGAATGGATAATGGTCAACAGTGCAACCCATAGCAAATGCTTTCATAGTCAATGTTGGGGACCAATTAGAGGATATTGTATCTTCATAATACTTAATCGTTTCTCTTTGTTATTGTTGCAGTATTTCATCTACATGAAGTTAAGTCAATCTAAACTTAACAAAACATAGTGTGCTACATATATTAAGCAATGGAATATACAAAAGTAGAATTCACTACACCGTAGTGAATTTGAACAAAGTAAAGATCTCGGTTCCAACATTTTACTGCCCTTCCCCTGATGCACTAATTGAGCCTTCTCCTCTAATCAATAGTGATAACGTTGTTCGATATACAAAATCCACTTAAGAAGAATATTATCAGAAGTTTTGGAGTAAAGAACTTGAAGAAAAAATGTGCTTCAGTAAAATAATTTCCTTTATTTCAATCACCTACAGTAATGCATACTTGTACTAGTTCGGTTCAATTCCTTTTGTTTTTTTAGTAACTTTTTCATATTTTGTGTTCATAAAATCAAAGACAAAAACTTATACACTTTTGACTCAACCAAGTGTCATCAAGATGACCAAGGAGTCAAAATAATTGATGTAACCAGGTATCATAAAGATAACTAGCAGTTGCCCCAATGGTGTAAGAAACACCAAAAGAGATAGATTTTTTTGTTAGTTGAAAATTTGTAGAAAACATAATAGAATCGTTAATCTGTATGGTATGTGACAAATCTAAGATATGCACCTCAAAATTAATATTTTTTTAAGCATGATTTAATTATTCTAGATGTTAGCATATTCACAAGATGTATTGATTAACCTAAAACTATAGAAAATAAAAAATAAAAATAATCTACAATGGTCACTGTTGAGACCCAACACACCCCACTTATTTAAACTTTCACGGGGATCCTCATCTTAGCATGACTACTTGTTTCTTAACCTCTTTCTACCTTGTGTTTCAACATTGATTCATCATGGGATTGGCTTGATAATCTCTTTATGTTCTAGCTCGAATACAATGACAACACTGGTTTGAATTGGGTGTGTGGAGTGAAATATGTGCTTAAGAGTATGTTGCTCGGTTAAGTTCCACCCAGTGTTAGATTTGATACAACATCAAGTTGAATGGACATGTGAAATGAAATTTGATCAATAGAGTATTTGTTTGCAATATACCCTGACTTGTTACATGTGTATGGATTTAGTGCCTAACTAAAAGAGTAGAGTGCATTGCCTTGTATTTAATGTGTAAGGCAGTAGCTTCTTTGATTGGACATTTAATATCATGAAGGGTCGATGAGGACAACAAGTTACTTATTTGATTGTAAGAATGCTCCATGTCCAATATGTAAGTAAATTTAGCGCTACAATGGCAATGCTATGGAAATAAGGCATTGACGTTTCAAAACCTATATTGTAAATAATGTTTCTATATGCTACCAATATATTGCCACCTAGATAAATTATTTCAAGGCCATACATATATTGTAGGTTGTGCAAGAATTTCAAGTGAACTGAGCATTGATGGTGAGGGTAAATGACAAGTTGTTTCATGTGATATTATACACAAGAGGGCCCATATCATACACATGCACCAACTTTAGGGTCGTTATTCAATTTACATATACTTACTACCAAGCGGTTGGTAACTTACAAAATGATGACATATAACAATGACTATTTCCTATTTGATAATGGTATGAATTGACATCAAATGTGTTTATCTAAGAAAAAATGTGATGACAATACATTGAGGTTATGGACTTTATTAAAGGCAACCATTATCGCATTTAACCCTTCAAAAAGTTATGCAACTTTATTTGAGGTGTTCAATTCAAATATATTTGTGAGCCCAAAGTAAAGTAGTCATTAAAACATACCTAATTTGTTATGCTTTCAAAGCTTGATGCGATGTTTTTCACATAAAAAAGTGAAATAAGAGCATTGAACTGACACTTAGATATGTAGATGATCATAAAGATGTAAGAAAACTTGTGGATTTAAAAGACTTGCATCCATCATAAAGGTGTACATAAATTACAAGGTAATAGGTGATTTGATCGGACATTCGATATCATGAAACATTGATGAGGACAACATGATGATATTTAGATTGCGAGAAGTCTTCATGTCCAATGTGTAACTCAATACAATGTTATTTTGTCAATGCTATGGAAATAAAGCATTGAGATTTCAAAATCTATATTGTAATTTAAGTTTTTCTATGTTGCCAATATACTACCACCTAGAGAAATTATAGCAAGACCATAAATATCTTGCAAGTTGTGAAAGACTTCTAAGTGCATTGGGCATTGATGACAGGAGGAAATAGCAGGGTGTGTCATGCAATATTGTTCATTAGAGGACCAATATCATACACATACCATGATTTCAATGCAGTTTTTACATCATAATTTCTTTGCTAAACAAATTTACTTGATTATCCATGGATATTTATACTTGGCAATTTGATTTGTTTATTATTTTTCTAAGATATGAGTTATATGTTGTTATGGGATAGTTGAATATTACTTAGATTACATGATTTTATTGTTGTGAATTAGTTTTAGCGTATATTCTTACATTATGATCACGTTGACTTATTATTTAACATTATTTATGATGTATAAATGCCATGATGTTATGGACTAGCTAACTACTTATTGTGAGTTTGATGCAGGAGAGACTCATCCCTTAGAGTATGATAGAGGGAGAGCATCATTGGAGAGGGTGACATAGATAAAGTTGTTAGGGGATGACAGAGAAACAACTAGAACCCTGCACACACCATGTGAAATAGCACTCGTTATATGCATTGATTGAATTATTAGCATTAGAATGCTCTTTATGTTATCTACATTTACAAAATTGCATATGTGTGTTACTTTAATTCAGAGTTATGTTTATGCAAAACTAACCTTGTAGGATTTATGTTGTGGTTGCTATAAGTTCAGATTGGAATGATAAAGAGTGTAATACCATTTTTGATTAAAATAATATTAATGACTTATTGGTGTTAAGTTGTTATAATTAGTTATATGTACTAAAATGACTATACACCAGTAAATATATTCTAATAAATGTATAAATAGAAAAAAAATGGAAAAAATGAATAAAATAGATAAAATAACTATATTGATTTTTATAATTGGAAATAAATCCTCATAAAAGAATTAAAATACATAAAAAAAATTGATTGTAATTAAAACAAGCAATTGTATTTTAATACACCAAAAAGTGAATTAAAAATAGTAAAAATAAAGAAAAACAAAAAGGAATGGAAAAATATTAAAAGGAGAAAAAGTGCCATACTCTAAAAAGGAGGAGAGAATGGAGAGAGGGGCACAATACAAAAGATAAGAGAGATTGGAGAAGAAGGAGAGAGGACAAGGAAGCAAAAAGGAGCAACCAAGCATATTGCCAAGTAAACAATCTAATTAATTTTTGTGTATTTCATGTTTTGTGAATGTCTTGTTACAAAGAATGGAAAATGGTTATGAGTGATCTGTAGGTTAAAAATAATAGTGATATGTCTATTATAAATTCATATATACAATAGACTATTGTTTTCTAATACAGTGAATTGATTTAAACATTTATACAATAAATAAGAGGTTTGTTTTATATAGCAATCGTATTGTGTATATACAGTGACTTAGCTCTCTACAACTTATATGTCAGTAGATAAACATATTAAATTGTGTATATATTATTTCTTCTATTATATAACTTTATAGTTACATACTAAACAAGGCATTTATGAGTAGGTAGGCAACCTGTGATTTTTCTATTCAATAGCAACTTGCATATATACAAAAACTACGCATGCGCATGCACGCACACACACACATATGCACGCACGCACCCATGCACACACACACACACACACATACACACCAGACTATTTATGGTGGAGAGTGGGGCATTCTATAAAGCGTCGAACCTTTTACCAAAAAGTATATAGTGATTTCAATATAAGCCTCAACATACATATGTTAAGATAAAAAAATCAAATTGGTGACTAAAAAATAAATATAAGAATCTGTATAGCTGAATATATTCAGCTTATATTTACAATGGTAAATTAAATCATTCATTTTTATCTTGATATGTATGTATGTATACCATTTTTTATTAAAAAAATATTAATGACTTGTCAGTATTAAGTCATTATAATCAGTTATATGTACTAAAATGACTATATATCATTAAGTCATTATTATTAATCAGTAAATATATTCTAATAAATGTATAAATAGGAAAAAGTGGAAAAAGGGAATAAAATAGATAAAATAAATGTATTGATTTTTATAATTGGAAATAAATCCTTGTAAGAGAATTAAAACACATAAAATAATTTGATTATAATTAAAATAAGCAATTTTATTTTAATACACCAAAAAGCGAATTAAAAATAAAGAAAAACAAAAAGGAAGGAAAAAATCTTAAAATGAGAAAAAGTGCCATACTCTAAAAAGGAGGAGAGAATGGAGAGAGGGACGCAGTGAAGAAGAGAAGAGAGATTGGAGAAGAAGGAGAGAAGACAAGGAAGCAAATATAAACAACCTAGCTTATTCCCAGGTAGGCAATGCAATTAATTTTTGTGTATTTCATGTTTTGTGAATGTCTTGTTACAAAGAATGGCAAATGGTTATGAGTGATCTCTAGGTTAAAAAAATAGTGATATGTCTATTATAGATGCATATATAGTAAACGATTGTTTTCCAATACAGTGAATTGATTTAAACATTTATATAATAAATAAGAGGTTTGTCTTATAAAATAATCATATTATGTATATACAACGACTTAGTTCTCTACAATAACTTATATGTTAGTAGATAGATATATTAAATTATGTATATATTATTTCCTATAATATATAGTATTATAATTACATACTAAACAAGGTGTTTATGAATAGGCAGGTGGTGTGTGATTTTTCTATTCAATGGCGACTTGCATATATACAAAAAATTACACACACAGACACACACACCATACTGTTTATGGTGGAGAGTGGGGCAATTTGTAAAGATTCGAACCTCTTACCAAGCAGTATACAATGATTTTAATATGAACTGCAACTTACATGAGTTGGGGTAAAGAAAATCAAACTAGGGATTAAAAAATAAATATATGAATCTATATAGCTGAGTATATTTGACTTATATTTACAATTGTAAATTAAATCATTCATTTGTATCCTGATATGTGTGTGTGTGTGTATACCATTTTTTATTAAAATAATATTAATGACTTGTTGGTATTAAATCGTTATAATTAGTTATATGTACTAAAATGACTATATATCATTAAGTCATATTATTATTAATCAGTAAATATATTTTAATAAATGTAAAACTAGGAAAAAATGGAAAAAGGGAATAAAATAGATAAAATAATTGTTATGATTTTTATAATTAGAAATAAATCCTCATAAGAGAATTAAAACACATAAAATAATTTGATTGTAATTAAAACAAGCAATTGTATTTTAATACATCAAAAAATGAACTAGAAATAATAAAAACAAAGAAAAACAAAAAAGAAGGAAAAAATATTAAAAGGAGAAAAAGTGTCATACTCTAAAAAGGAGGAGAGAATGAAGAGAGGGGCATAATACAAAAGAAAAGAGATATTGGAGAAGAAGGAGAGAAGACAAGGAAGAAAAAAGGAACAACCAAGCATATTTCCAGGTAGGCAATGCAATTAATTTCTATGTATTTCATGTTTTGTGAATGTCTTGTTACAAATAATGGCAAATGGTTATGAGTGATATGTAGGTTAAAAAAATAGTGATATGTCTGTTATAGATGCATATATACAATAAACTA